>RCWM02000232.1:1220000-1669134 GCA_003667255.2 Euschistus heros
AGTAGTTGGGGGACGAAACTACTGGTGAAGCAAGATAGGTGTGCTGCTCGTAAGGAATATGTATATCGAACTGGCCTAAGATTTCATCACCAGAGAACCTAAGTCTTTTAACATCCTCTTTAACATAAGTCTTTTAATAGCTACTCGTTACGAAACAACTAAAACTTGTAAGGGTACACATCTGCAGCCACCATGAGTTCATAGAAAGTACAAAATTATGAGGTTTCGACTTCGATCGTATTTTTGTTAGTTTACAACTATAAGGAACTTAACCCTTTAACGGGCAGGCCAGGAATTTTTTAATACATTTCTTCCTTTTTTTTCCTTTGAATGGCTACAGCCTCGCTAATTCCCATTAGACGATAATGAGTAGAATAATGCGTCGGACATTACGTCATTTATTGAGCAAAAGGCATTAAATATGAGTATCCTCCAGGATACATTGCCTGTTAAAGAGTAAATTTGTTAATTTTTATGATTAATATAGTATGTACTATTATTGATTAGTAGGTACCGTAGAAGAAACCAGCCACCACCAAACTGGCTTGACCGCGCTACACCGACCAGTTCGATCCTTAGGATACACTTCGAGTTTACATTTATGGATAGTTCTTTCCTATAACCTCACATGTTAAACAATCACTTCTACTGTAGAAGTTCTACAGTTTTAATTTGGATTGTGTGGTTTAGTGTGTTATACTGATATTTAGTCTTATTAAATGTAAATAAGTGAAACAGAAGTTAAAAACATGAGTTTCGTAAAGAATTAAGTGTTTTATCAATTCTTGTTTTCTTATTTCCTCTTATCTAATGTGTAAAAGTGATACAAAACTTAAGATTAATTTGTACCTGGATTTGGTGTTTTTTTTTTGTTGTATCAATTTAAGTGATAAAATTTCAGTATACATATTTTGTGAATGGATTGTTTGTCATCCATATCCATGTACATTAAGTGAGACAGATTGTTTAATTAATTCAATAAAACATATTGATGTATAAATAAAAGTGAGAAAGTATATCATAGGTTTCATATTTTCTTATTTCCACTTCCCTTGAGAAGATTTAGCAGAAATTAACATCATAACTTTTAACAAGGATTCTGTCTTATATTATGTAATGCCTTATTAGATGGAGAATAGACAATGTGAAAATAATCACAGATTAAGAGGTAAATGACATACTATATAATTGTTAAACTATTGGTGTAATGTTATAGATTTATTTATTTTAAAAATTTTTAGAAGCCTGATGATGGAGTATTTTCTCTGAAACATGTAGCTACTTACATAATATGTCAAATAGGAGTTATGTAAAGGATTTCTGTCTTTTATATTCTGTCTTTTATATATTTATAATTTGTTATTTACACTTCCCTGACATCAGAAAGTTTATCAGGAATTAACATTACTGGTAGTTTAGCATTATATTAATTCTAATTTAACTTGATATTAATTCAAAATTGATTTAGTGTCTTATTTTTTGATAATTTCTTATTTCCACTTCATTATTTTCTGTTTTCTCATTTTAATACTAGATTGTAAACAGAAGTTTATATTACTTTGAACAGGGAGTTAGAGTTTCCCCGTAAATGAAGGAGAATAACCTTTCCCCTCGAAAAGTAGGGACTAAAACACCGACTTTTCTACTATTACTATATTCTATGATTACTATAAGGCAATAAGTTGTGTTTTCAACCATGGATTTCTAGCAATTGGCATTCTGGAATTGAGGGAAAAATCATAAATAAAAAGAGGGACTAAAATAATAGTAACATTATTACGAAGTGTTCTGACCAGGTATTGAGAGCTTTGCCTGACAAGTTGACAAGGGTCACAACTGGGACAGAGGCATTGTCTATTCTTTGCATCTCACAATCAGTCAGTTTTCTGCTATATATGCATTATGCGATGCTGCTGCAAAGAAGTTGCATGAAGCTTGCAAGTTGTGTCATTATAAGAAAAAGAGTAATACTACAAAATTGTGTGCAAAGTGTAATAGTTTTATTTGTAAAACTCATTTCATGTCAGTCTTAACTCATTCCATGTGGGTTTCAGGAAGGCATAAGTTGTAACTCGGGAAACTATCAGCGCTGCCAGTATGGGTCTGAACTTTAAAACTCCAATAGATTTTTTTAAATAAATTTTTATTTCTCAAAGATAGTAAACTTTTAAATTTATAAATTTTGGCTCAAAAAGGGTAATACGTTTTGACCAGTAGTCTTGATGAGGTTGGATATTTTGGTTGGTGAGGGTGTCTAGATTGTGAAAAATTATAGTTCTAGAAAGGATAAATGACATCTAGATATTGTATGTAACCAATAGTTATAATAATAAATAATATAATATGTAATCAATAATAAATATTATATATGTATAATTGAAATAAAAATATTTAAAATGAATATACTTTGGATTAGTTGAATTTGTTTCCTGCATTCTGTTAATATATTCTTCTGAGCGCATAAAAGCGTAAGAGAAATAAAATATTAACCCTAAAAACAAAGGATATTTACTTCAGAATATTTTATATATTATAGATAAGAGTTAGAAATGGTCGATGGTGCTAAAGGTTTAGCTTAAATTCAAAAGGCTGATGATAATGAACTTATGTCAACAAAGAAATCATAAAGAAAAATAAGTTAAAGAGCTGCAAGAAATAAAAAAAAAATTATGTAAGAAAATAAGATAATACAGTAACTAATGAGTGAATTAAAAATATATAACTTTTATTGATAAAACAATAGAACAGTCTTCATAATGTGAGTTCAGCATCAAATTATATTTTGTTCTCAGCCATAGACATTTATGCATGTCAGCTATTTTAATTAAATTGATTATAATTATAATTTAAACTTAGCCAAATACATTATTCTGAGACTGCCCCTTAAATATAACAATCATACACAGAAAAACAGTAATCATTGTCTTTGTGAGACATGTTTAACTATAAAATAAAAATATACAAAAAGATAGATATTAGATAGAGCAATAACAACTAAATTGATAACCAACTGATTGATACTACAACTCATGAAGGACCTCAGGTTCAGTACTACATAGGTAAGAATTGTTTTTATGGTATGGTTTATAGAGAGAACCATCTGAACTATTAGCTTCCTTTGCTTTGCTTCCTTATACTAATGATAAATTTTTAATATTCAAACCTAGTCTCTGAACAAACAAAACACTAAATAATTGGCAACTATTTCATCTATTTCTAATAAAATCTGGTGTACTTGTGATGAGTGGGTTGATAACTTGAATTAGAAGAGGTTGTATAAAGAGCACAATGAGAGTTGGTTATTTTTAAAAGATACAAACCAAAGAAATATTCACTTGAGGTACACATGATAGTATAGAAGGATCAATACATTTAGGATTGATGAATTATTTGCCACTTCTATTGGAATTATTTTATTAGAATACTAGTATCAAATTTTTAACAATTATCAGTTCTAAAAACACATTTTTTTTTTAATTTTTAATTTTTTTTTTAAATTTACATAGACCAATCTTAGTAGGTAAACCCTACTACTATTATTTTCATAAGAAGAGAGGCTTATGATTCCCGAATTCAAGATTTACTTGATTTTCCTGGAAACTAACTTTTACAAATGTTGAAAGATTGCTGTATTATCAATAAAATTCAGTTTAATAACTAAGTGGTGTATGTTCTCAAACATTGTGTATAATGTCAATACTTATTATTTAAAATACCTTTTTGAAAGTTTTTAATCTTGTACAAATAACTTTGTATGTCTCTCAGCATAAATTTAAAAAAAAACCTTAATTCTACAATATATGTATACCTATGATCAACCATAATAAAATCTTGAGCCAAAAACTGTGAGAAAGAAACATAAGAATCAGTATGTACCATGCAATAGCCAACATTGGTGTATATGGTAATCCTCTTACCTGAAATACCAAACAAAAAAATTCAATAATATAAAAATATAAAATAACATTGGTAAGTTCTAAACATCTATAAATCTTACCCTGTACGATAAATGTCTGTGATCATTGAGAGGTTGTTGATTTAAAAGATGAACTGAAATGAATATGATGAGTACAGTAATAATGAAAATTATCCTCAGATAAATTTGTTTATTATTTGTTGCAACAATATAAAATGCCAGAATAACTTCAGCTAATACAGTAGAAATCACTGAAAAGTAAAATCACAATTTTAAAATAGTTTACCACAAAATTGTTTATTACCAGTCTACAGGTAAGTATTAAGTACCTGAAAGATATATTAACCACCTGGATATCACACTTGTAGTTTTAGTTGGGATACTCAGAGAGTGTGGGCAATTAATCAAGACCCATCTTTTTTTATTCTCATCTTCATAATGTTCATCATCAGATTGACAAGAATATCTATGCAAATGAGCAAAGAATCAAAACTATAATTGACAATGAGAAACCACCTCAACAGTTTTCCTTCTTGTAATATTTATTTAAACTTTACCCAATTGATTTTTTTATTTTCCTGGCTAAAAGTTTCATTCTATTTTTAATTGTTTACAGCCTCATATACTTTAACTAGGGCACATGAAACTTATTATTAAAAATATTAATTAAATAAAAACGAGAAACAGTATTTAAAAGAAAATTAAAGTCAGAGAATTTTAAATGAATATGATTTATTAAAGTTTTGCATTAGATCGGGTGCATCTAGCAAGAATTTATTAAAAATCACAGACCTATACACCCCATTGATGCAAGACCTAAAGAACGAAAGGGGCATATATAAACCTTATTTATTTAAGATTTCATAAATTTAAAACTGCTTGGTAATATTTTTAAATACTGCTATATTTCATTTCATTAATAGTTTTAATAATCATAACACAATGTATAAGCCCTGGTTAAAGAATATGTGGAGGTAAAAACTAAAAAAGAATGAAACTTTTAATCAAGAAAAGAAAAAAATCAATTGGGTGGAATTTATTAATCATCAAAGAATTAGTGATAAGGGTCATTCTCAAAAAAATTGCTATTTTGGTTTAAGTCAAAAAATGAACTCCATTTTTCTTAAATGAGTATATTTTCATCATTTCTTAAGTATGTCAAATTTTTGAAAAATACTTTGCAATCATAATTTGTTTTTTAATTTTTTTATATCAACAGAAGTGATTTTTATATCATGATCGCTACCTAAATTAAATAATTTCTTAAAGAGAATAATTTTTGTGATACCTTTATATAATGTTGTTTAGAATTGGTTATTGGATTAATTAATTATTATTATTAATTATTTCTGAGGACGATAAAATATCAGGAATATAATAAAATATCATTAATCAGGAATGTTACCAACTTTTCTATAATTTAGGTTCCATTTTCAAAAAGTGTGGCATTATTTCACTCATAAGGTAAAAGTTTCTCTATTTAACATAAAAATCTTCACCTCACTGTAGAATGATGTCCGTGAGGTAACACTCCTGACCAGTAACACTGCTGACGTTCAACTCATTTTTCCATACTGATGAACTTTTAGATACTATTTCACCAGCAAAAAACCAAACAAACCAAAGTAGGCTCTTTGAGAATATAATTATTATTTGTAGATGTAATAAAAATTGAGTCAAAGACATTTTATAGCGGTAACATTTCTGACATTGAATAAAAATACTTACCATTGTTTTCGAAGCTTATTAACCTCTCTCCTCAAGGAACCGGAAGTATAGAAGACGATACAATACTTTTGGAGGAAGTTCTCCCACCCCTATGGAACCAATTTCTTGGATCTCAAGGTCAGAAAAAACAGTAACTCATCTGACTAACATTTTAGTAAGACCATGGGGAGAGCATTATATATATATTTTTTTTGGCTGTTTGTATAGTCAATATTTATTGAAAACAAAATACGCAGATATTGTTCTTTAGGATGTGCACTTATAATTTATATCAATAACAAAAATAAAATATTGTTTTTGAAAAAAAAAAATGCTTATTTTTGTTGTCATATTGAGCTGGTGACAGTAACACTACTGACATTTATAGTAGCTTTCAAACATTTTTCCATTTTTCTACTTCAGAAATATACTCTGGAGAAGAAATTTCCTACAAAAATTGCAAAAGATCTGGTAGAGTAGTAAAAAAATCAAAGAGTAGATAACGTGACCATCTGTCACTAAGTTAAGTACCAGTCACAATTTTTTTGACGAAAGCGACAATTTATTTGAGAATGACCTATGTATATGCAATCTGGTCCCTCTTGTGAACTAGTTCACTATAGACCGTTCTTTTATGGGAACCGTTCCTTTTGATTTATCCACCATTCTTCTTATTATTCCATCATTCCTTTTTACTTCTTTAAATTTTTTTAAAAGCATATATGAATATTCCACACAAAGTAATTTATAATGACAGACGTCTAGTTCCTTGGTGGAATGAAGACTGCCGGATCGCAATTATGAATAAAAAAAAAAACACTGAACCGATACAAAAAAACAAGATCGCTGGAAGATTTAATTGAATTTAAAAAAATGAGATCAATTGCTAACAAGATATTGAGGGCCAGCAAAAAAAATTCATGGATGACTTACGTCAATTCTATCAACAATAATACTACCATAACAGAAGTATGGAAAAAAGTTAATGCCATCCAAGGATCCAAAAAACTTGACTTTGTTTCTTCGGTTTCAGTAGATAATCAAATCATAACTGACCCTGGTAAAATAGTTGAGCATTTTGGAAATCACTTTTCTACTATGTCGAAAACTGATAATTATAACATCGATTTTCTGCAGCATAAATGTGAACAAGAAAAAAGCTCGATTGAATTTCATACACATGGCTCAGAAATTTTTAATCAGCCATTTACTCTAGCTGAAATGAATTTTATCTTAAACACATGCAAAGATAAATCTACTGCAGGCCCCGATCAGATCCCATATATTTTTTTGAAGAAACTACCGTCAATTGCACATTCATTTCTCCTTTCAATTTATAATGAAATCTGGACGACAGGGATGTTTCCCGAAGCCTGGAGGAAGGCCATCGTTATTCCAATCAGGAAAACTACAAAAGATATAAACATCGATAACTATAGGCCTATTTCACTACTTTCTTGTGTTTCTAAACTTCTCGAAAAGATGGTTAATAATAGACTAATTTATTTCTTGGACTCAAAAAAATTCATTTCAACTTCCCAGTGTGGATTCAGAAAACACCGCTCTGCTATCGACCAAATCACGAAGCTTGAAAACGAAATTCAAAGGGCTTTTTCAAACAAAGAACACCTGGTAGCTGTCTTCATAGATATCACAAAAGCATATGACATGATGTGGCGCTATAATGTTGTCAGTACACTATCCAAACTCGGTCTCTCAGGGCAGCTATTGACATTTATTAACAATTTTCTTAAAGATAGGTCGTTTCAAGTTAAGGTTGGATCTAACCTTTCTCAATCATTCCATCAGGAAAATGGAACGCCCCAAGGATCTCCGCTAAGCGTAACATTATTTTTAATAGCCATAAATAGCATTGTAAATACAACGCCTGCAGAAGTAAATTGTTCTTTGTTTGCTGACGACTTTGCTATTTATATAAGAAGCAAGTCAATAGAATATATCGAGTGGAAATTAAGAACAACTCTAGGGAATCTCGAATCATGGTCTAAAAATACTGGTTTCAACTTTTCAAGTTCCAAAACGGTGGCCATCCATTTTTGTAAAAGGAGAAAATGCCAAACGCACCCGTCATTAAGTTTGTTTCAACAACCTATTATGTTTGAAGAAGTTTTCAAATTCCTAGGAATCTACTTCGATAAAAAGCTAACATGGTCTGAACATATTCGTCAAATAAAAGCAAAATGCCAGAAAGGGCTAAATTTTTGATTATGTATTTCTATATTCAATTTCTAATAATCAAAATAGAAAGTAGAGCTGTACATTAAAAAAATATTTTTGGAATTTTGGATAAATTTATGTTAAAGATTTAATAAAATGTATTTATTATTTTATAATAACATTTTAAAAAAGATTTAAAAATGTGTCTAAAGTTGTCGTGGAATGCACTTTCTTCGGCAAACACTGACAATTTCAGAATTAGCTAGTTAGAAATCGAGAAAGGCGGTGGATGAACTCTCCCTAATGGGACCTCCGGGAAGAAGCGGCATCTTTTCCTAAATTTTCTCCTGTCCCGGAAACCCCTCCTTTTTTTCTTTACAGGACGAGGCGGTGATATCGAGGACTTCGAAATTGTATTAATTTATTATTTATTAATATAGCTTTCTAATGTTTTTTTGTTATTTTCTATTTTTCTCAATTTCTCGATTCATATTCGAAATATATATTTTTTTAATAATTTTAGTTCACTGAACCATCTCAATTGGAGAAATCGTCGTATAATTTTACAATCAATTGAATCGCGGTAACAGAGGTAATATTTCCTTGGTGTCAAAATCTCAACCTTCCCACATAAATATTCCCTATCATAGAACTACTTCTTTAAAAAATAGTTTATCGTTCATTCTACTTCCTAATATTTTCAAAACATATGCGGTTAATAGACCGGGAGCCCGCCACATGCAAATTTAATTGGAAAGACATGAATTTGTTTTCTAACCCATTTTATAGTATCATCCGTCTTGAAATGATACATCGTAGTCTGGCAGCTTGTGTCCGTCGGAACCAATGAGAATAGAATAAGAATAGAGCTAGCTGCCTTCGGCTGAGACGGGATGTGTCCCTTACTCCCCACCCCTATCAGTACTTTTCTAGTAGAAAAGAAAAGGTAGAAAATTTCTACCTCTTTACGCTGGGTTAGCGCCCCATTTCTAGTCAGTTGTCAAGTGATAACGTGGTTTGTTTATTTATTTTGTTAGTTTGGTCTTTACAAAATGATGAAATGAGTATGTGTGTAGCCTTCGGTTGTAGCAATATGAAGGAGAGAAACTAACATTTCATTCGTAAGTACCTATTTATTGTATGTTTTTCTGGAAGTTACAGACACTATATCGGGAATATAAAGCACCCAGTTTTCTATTTACCAACTGTAATAAATGTTTTCATAGTTTTCCAAAGAATACAAACTTAAAGGAGAAATGGATCCAGGCAATTTGGGGGATCTAAGCATAGCATTATTTCCAGTAAACATTTTATTGAATCTGATTTTGATAAATCATCACCTTTCAGAAATTATTTAAAAAAGGACACTGTTCCATCGGTTTTCCCTGCGTTTCCATCGTATTTGGGGTCAAAAATCACTCAGGTAAAATCCTTGGAATTGTATTTTTTGTATTTTTTTATAGATTTAAAACAAATTTAAATTTAAATTTAAATTTAATTTATTTTAGAAAAGAAGAGTTTTAAACCGTAAACGGGGCGTCTTATCTTTAGAACCTCCACAGCCGGAAAAAATAAAATAAAAACAGATTTAGAAATCCTTGCCGAAAAAAAAAAAAAAAAAACCTGCCAAAAATTAAAATCCGCAAGAAAACAATTACGAAACTTGAGACTGAAATGTAAAGTATTTAAGTTAAGCACTATCATTTCTGAATTAGAACATAAAAAATTTATTCAATCTGAATATTGTGAAATGCTCAATAATATTTCTAAAACTTCATTTTGTCTAATGCGGAGGGAATCGGAGAAATATCTTAATCCCAAAATGAAAATAATGTTTGACGGGCGATTAAAACATTTCTCAATAACACTGCTCTTCTTGTCTCCCTAACCATACAATTTTGCCCGAGAAACTTTTCAAACAGCCCTTCCACATCCACGCACTATCTCAAAATGGTACTCTTCCATTAACGCTCAACCTAGTTTTTCGGGTACTCAAGGAAAAGGCCCTAATTCAACCCAATTTTGTGGTTTGCCTGATGTTTGATGCAATGGAAATCCGACAACATGTTGACTGGGATGGCAAAAAGCTCTATGGGTACATGGACTTGGGCTATGGAATACAGATGATGCAGCCCCCATATCAAATGAAGTTTTCGTCTTTCACCTTGTATGCATGGATTCTTTGTGGAAAATTCCATTAGGCTATTTTTTTATAAAAGGAATAACTGTAGAGCAAATAAATTCTTTGATTTTACAATGCCTTCTTCTTCTCTCAGATATTAATATCACAGAAGCTTCAATTACTTGCGATGGTACTTCTTCAAATTTTTCTTCACTCACAAAATTTGGTTGCAATTTTAAGGATCCAAGTACCATGAAAACATTTTTAGAAATTGACGCTCATCACGTTGACGTTTTCTTTGATCCGGCGCACATGTTAAAGCTTGTGGGAAACACTCATCACGATTTAAGGGAACTGGCTGATAATTCTGGAAGGAATGTCAGCTGGTAGCATTTGGAAAACTTGCTTAATTTACAAAAAAATGAAGGACTTTGTTTAGGCAACAAAGTTAAAAGGCAACATATTTGGTTAAAAAATCAAAATGAAGGTTATGTTAGCAGCTCAACTACTGATCACATCTGTAGCCGATGCTCTGAAATATTGTCATAGTAATAAGATTAAAGGTTTTGAGGACTGTGCACGAACAGTGGGCTTCATTAAAATGTTT
The DNA here is from genome assembly GCA_003667255.2 of Euschistus heros. Lineage (NCBI taxonomy): Eukaryota > Metazoa > Arthropoda > Insecta > Hemiptera > Pentatomidae > Euschistus > Euschistus heros. Next base: position 1,230,531 of record RCWM02000232.1, read on the forward strand.
GATGATCTATTCGATATTCTAAATTCCTGTTGTATAAAAGAAAACATTTTAAAACAAGCTATAAACAGTAAAAATAAAGAATTAATTTTCAATATTTTGGACAACGCCGAAAAATATATACTAGGATTAAAAGAACGAAACGGAAAATTGATCTTATATACTGTGTTACCTAACTGTGAGTTACCTCCAAGAAAACTTGATTTCTTGGATTTCTAATAGATATAAAAAGTATTATGAAAAGTATGTACCAACGATTAGTTAAAGATTAAAAACAACTATTGTACATACCAATGTACAAAGCAAGCGAGGATCACTTTGAGAGATTGTATTTTTTACTTCTAGGAATTTACGAAGACGAACCTATTCCAGAAGGTGTATTTTTTCAAACATAATTCTAGACATTGTGGAATAAATTGCAGGTAATCTTTTTGCTCAATTTTGTTTGAGGACTTCCTATAATTGTAGACTAATTTTTTATTTATTATTCTACAAAATTTTATTTAAATTTTTAGGATATGTTGTGAAAAGGCTTCATCACAGATTGGACTGCGAGAACTGTTTGCAGACGATAACTGAAATATTACATTATCCTTCCAACAGTTTGTTATCCATAAAAGATCGTGGAGGATTGATGAAACCCTCGTTAGGATTAATAAGGGTTTGTAAAACCTCTGAAAAAATAGTAAGAAGAAACAAGACATTTAGGGGCGATATAAATGTATTGTAAAATAAGCTGACTGCAGCCATATTTTTTTGAATGCAATGATCATCTCTTAATTGGTGAGGTAGATAACCACAACCATTGGCTCCTTCAGGGCATTGGTAATAATTATTTTACTATAAGGATTAAAAAAATTGTTAGAGATAATAATGAAGAAATAGAGAAACAAAAAATAAGATTAAAACTGAAAAAAATTACTCACATCAAAGGTTAATAAAAAATTCATAAATAATTCCTATTCTCATGCTCTTATTAATGTTTTACAACATGGTTCACCTTTCCCATTTCTTCTCTATTAATTATAACAATGAAAAATACTATTGATAATTATAATAATTAAAAGGTAGAAAACAATTACTATGGGTAGAAAAATTACAATTATGATTATATTACAAAAAATACAAAAATAAGCTCGCCAAATCGCCAAAATAGCAAAACATAATTGGAAAGGTATGTTCTTGAGTTTGGTCTCATATTTTAGTGTATCCTTTTCTAAACATGAATCAAGTGGTATGGCAACCAAAAGCGAAAAAAAAGATTTATCCACCATTTTTTAATATGTTGTTAGAACTGATAAGAGTAGTCAAAACCCAAGTCGCCACTCTCAAAACCAAAAGGTTTTTTGTGGTATTCGAAAAACCGCGAAATTTTTTAACTATTTTCATTTTTTCGCTTATTTCTCGTGAAATATGAAAATATGCTGGAGATAGCATATTTTCAATATTAAAAAGCTCTAAATTTTTGTCAATTTGCGCCTAATTGCATCTCTGTAAATTAATTTATTGCGGAGATAGAGCTCTCCGAAAATGGTGAGTTTTCATAGAATTTGAAATTTTTCTGTTAATAGAAATCGGCCGGATACTGATGAAAGTTCTGGGTTTTACAAAAACATCTTTGGAAAATAATTTAAAGGAAAATTAATTAGCTTTAATTTGAGCCCTAAAAGATTCCCGTAGATATAATAGTTTCATGAGAAAGAGGAAAATTAATTTCCGATTGAAAATTAGGAAAATCGGCTTTGGAGAGAAAATCGTATATACTGGTTTGACAAGTCTGTGGTGTGACTCGGTAGAAACCAACCTATTTCATTTTTATTTAATAATATATACATATAAGTACATATTTCTTTATTTAAAAAGATGTATCAGAACCAGAAATTCAGCTGTGAGGAAAGTTCCGCTTTGCGGTTCTCCACGAAAACGCGTTTGTAGGTACTCTTTTAGCTGTAACTTCGAAACTCTTATTCCGATTCGAAATTTATTTGTTTCATCTGAAAGCTGGTTAAATTTAATATTACATATACATAAAATTTATATCAACTTCCGTAAATTACCCATGGCAACGCTAAATACCCCTAACGGTTATGAAATGCAAATTTTTTAACACATTTTTCCCTATAACTCCTAAAATAAAGTTCGATCCAACATTAGTTTTTTTCATATCATATCGCATTAAATTTAATATCAGATCCTGTATATGAAATTCCGTAAAATACCCAAGCTATCGCGCTAAATGTTTCTGGTTTGGAAAATTTGACGATTTTGACATGTCCAGTGAGCTGGGTTGGGTAATATTCCGTATTCCGATGGGGTAAGGATTCTGTAATCCTTTTAAATTCCGTAAAATACACATCCCACTATTTTAGGCGATTTTAGGCCTTCGCCACATCGCGTTCCTACGGATACAGGCTGCCAGACCACGATATGCCATTTCAAGGCGGATGGTACTATAAAATGGGTTAGGAAACAAATTCATATCTTTCCAATAAAATTTGCATGTGGCAGGCTCCTGGACTAAAGAGTCTTCTTCAGATTTACGAGGTTATCTGGGACTAGTGATGGGTCATTCTGGGTGGAACGGAACTTGGAACAGGTTTGGAGCGCAACCAATCGCTCAAGTTTTTCGTTCCACCTGGAACGAAGACCAACGCCAAAATATCTCTCGTTTCATTCCCTCGGTGTAGTAGAGTGTAGATTGTATCTCTGGTTTTGTTCCACCCAAGGTCGTTCCGACTGCTTCGTTGCTTTGATCCTGCCTCTGTTGATAACCTCCCTTCTCTCCATCACTTCACCACCTCGCGCATGGGCATCTTCAAAATAAACCGCTTTCTTTAAATATTTCTATTCTGCCGACGGAGCTCGGCTCCTTCTTTCCGATTCGGAGAAATGAACCACACAAGGTTTTACTGCATATGTAATTAAATGATTTTTTCGCTATTTGTTAAATAGCTAATGGAGGAGTCACAAGAATTGATTTCTCCTTTTTTTCTGGGAACCAATGTAATTGGACAATTCTCGCTCAATTTTTATGTGCACTATTTTTAAGCTAACTTTTTTATAAAAAAAAATTTTTTTGATTGAATAAAACCTTTTTTAAAAGTATACATTTTTTTAATAAGTATAATTAGCTATTTAAACCTTCTTAATATTATAGTATCAATATAATTTTTAACTATAAAATAGGAGGAGGTTAACAGCTCGAAGTCACAAAAAGAGATGGAACGAAAATGCATGGTACATAGGTAGTAGGTTAGTTAAACTGAGGTGGAACGAAAAATGGAACGGAACTACAACTGGAACTGATTCCAAAAGTAAAACGGAACGTAAAATCTCATTCCACTTTTAAGTCGGAACGGCCCTTCACTACCTGCGACTCCTGCTGTCTTTGAATTATGTATTATTCTCTTCCGCGAATAAAGAGCTTCAGAAAATGTCACTTTAAACTGATTTAGTTGAATTAGCTCAAGTCGAGTATGATGATTCCTTCATCTAATTTGAAACTCCCTGGAGAGGGTCTTTAACAGCTAAGGATCAATAAAAATTGTAATAATCTATTAAAATGATATTAGTGTAATTTTCAAATAAAATGGCACTTTAATTTTGGAGAAAACCCAAAAATCCTTTTAAGAAAAAGTTACTTATTCATGTTCTGTGGCATACTGGAATGTTTCCACACAACTTGAGAATATATACCTTAGTCGATTCGTTAAATTTCTGCTTACATCATTTTTAAGGAATTTTATCTTATCGTATCTTGTCAGAAATATGATTTTTATTCAGGTTTTGGTAAATGATTCTTCACGTTGCTAATTTGAAGTGATTTCCCAGGAAGAGCAATAGTAATAAATTTTATATGAGAAATAAAAGTGTTTTTTTTATTCCAAAACATTTAACGTATGCTACCATTTTTTCCACTTTAATAAAAGTTCATGGATTTTATTATTGCCGTGATGGTAAAGTATGCTAACAGTAACTTATGTCAAATTTTAAGAATTTTAATTAGAAAAAGATTATTTAACTACAATTTTTTTTCAAATATAATGGGATTGAAACGTTCGTAATGTTGAAAACTACGAACAAGAAAACATAGAAAGGGAATGGTAATTTTAATGTGAGAAAACAATGGTAACATACGTGAATTAAGGCACTCACTGTTTTGAGAATCAAGGTCGTCTTACTTCGGTTAATATAGCAATCTGGGATCTTGGTTGCGAATGGTTACAATACGTAGTCTGAAGGGTGTTAGGACGCTTTCCCGACTCCTCAAGCTCCAGAACCCACTCTTCACCTGGTCACGTTCATCAAATGCATAAATATATAAATTCTGGGACATAAAGTATTTCTCAAGCCCCCAAAATTTCATATTTTCGATAAAAAAAAAAAATTTATTTAATATTCACATAATTGAAAAAGAAATAACAAGGAGAATATAATGAGAAAAAAGTTCTGTTTTTTGAAGGTTAGAAGATGGAAATTTGACCTGTTGACAGTAACATACGTCAAAAGTTTTATTTTTTTTTCTTTATCAAACATTTGAAATTGAAATTTCATTAATTTAAAAAAATGAACTCGACAAGATAATATCGACAACAGGGAAATATTCAATGTATTTTTTTTATTTTATTTTTTTTTTTTTGTCATTCGAAGTGTTTGGACAGCAAATTGCCATTTTATTTGATAATGACCCGTTAAATGAATGCAGCGTTCTAAATTTCTAAATATAGCAAGGAAGGAAAACTAATGCAAACAATAGATGATCACCCTTTGTATATCAGGAAAACAAACATGCAGGTGGGATCCAGCTTAAATGTTTTTAACTATATAAAATGGTACATCAGTAATCTTAATACATATAAATTACGTGTCGTGTTGTTTGGACCACGTTGACACCTAAACTACTGAACCGATTTTAATCAAATTTGCACACCGTGTCTTCCATCTTGAAAGATAGGATAGCTTATATCTTAATTTATAGTCGCAATATTATTTGTATATTATCTGCAAGTCACTATTATCTGTTAGCTCTATACGATTCTAACATATGGCGGTATAAGGTTATACTATTATATAAAAGGACAAGCAATTTTTCGTTTGAGATCACTAACCGCCAAAAACTACTTAACCAATCTCTACAAAATTTTGACTATATCATCTTTATAGTTCCAGGATGGTTTAGCAATAGTAAAATATAATGGTTTTCAACTAATTCTTTATTGAAAAATGAATAATAATTGGATAACAGTGAAGTTCAAATATGGCGGCAATTGCTATGAAAGGTTAAAAGGTACAGTGTTACATAGAGCTTGACATTGATAATAAAATTTACTTATTTTCAATTAAATTGGGAGAAGTAGATAGTTGGGGTATGCAGTCATAATGATACACAGCAATTAAAAAATAAGTTTTCTTCAATTTCAATTAAATTGTTATAAAAACAGCTGTATGGAGTGAAATATACCAAATTTTAACTACACCATTTTCATAGTTCTAGGTTTAGCAACAATAACAATTTAAATGTACAATGTTGAGTGTTAGAAACGGGTTTTGCCACACTATCACATACTTTTATAGTTAGAAATTGAAATCCAACCAGGGCAAATCAATAACATTATTTCTGTCGGATGAAAATTATTACAAATAAAAATGCCGATCCTTAGCAGTTTAATATTGTGTGTAAAAATATGAATTTTGGAACTTTAGTTGTAAGCACTGATAACGCAGTCCATTATATGCAACAGTTTCTTAATAGTCTCTGCCTATCTGGATTACCAACTCATATATTAAAATTGAAAATTGGATGTCTAATTATGCTTTACGTTATCTTCAAACACCTAATCAATCTGAATTTAACCAAGTTAATAATGACTGCTATGCGTGAAAATATCATCAAAAATATAATTTTCAATTGTTCACTTTAATATAAGATTTTTATCGATAAACATAAAAAAAAAAAAAAAAATCAATTATTACTAAAAATTATCTAAGATCTTCACTTCTGAGAGAGGGCGAAGCCTCGACGGGGGATAGAGAAGTTATATATAAAAGGACAGGCCATTTCCGTTCGTGATCACTAACCGCAAAAACTACAGAACCAATCTGTACCAAATTTTAACTACATCATCTTCATAGTTCAAGGAAGGTTTAGCAATAATAAAATTTACATATTTTCTATTAAATTACAGTTTAAAAAGCGATAAATATGTGGTATGCAGTAAAGTTGACCGATAGCTGGCGAGCGCCATTCAAGAGAGGTTACAATGATCCGGTGTTAAATATAGCTAGAAATTGATAATAAAATTACTTAATTCAATTAAATTGTTATCCAAAAAGCTATAAATATGTAGTGTGACGTGTGGATTCCAGGGGAATTTTAAAATCGAATGATGTGTGGCAAGCGAAAATAGCGTTTTAGTAAAACTAATGAACCTATCTGAACCAAATTTTAACTACATCATCTTCATAGTTCTTGAAAGATTTACAATTAGAAAGTTTACTATAATAATAATTTATACTATTATATGAAAGGACAAGCCATTTTTCCTTTGTGATCACTAACCGCGAATACTACTGAACCAATCTGTACTAAATATTAGTGACATCATCTTCATACCAGGTATGCAAGTTTAAAATGTCGTTTTAATTCCAATAGAATGCGCTCTCAGCCTATTGAAGGATTTGCTTATCTCTAAACGCTATTTTTTGTTTGTTAGTCATTTGTTTACAAAAGTCAGTTGTTTTTAAGTCGTTTACGTGGACGTATCATACCTTTCTTTGGTGTTAAAAATGTCTAATTTTAAGCCAAATAAAGAGCATTTGCGGCATGTCATGATTTTCTTATTTAATCAAAAGAAAAAGGCATCTGAATGTCATCGAATTCTTGTTGAGACTTATGGCGATGTTGCTCCAACCGTCAGGACATGTGAACGTTGGTTTCAAAGTTTCAAACGTGGTGATTTTGATGTTACTGATCAAAAACGAGAAAATCGACCAAAAAAGTTTGAGGACTTCGAATTGCAATCTTTATTAGACGAAGACAATACCCAAACCCAACAAATGATGGCAGAACAGTTAAATGTCACTAGGCAAGCCATTTCCGATCGCCTGAGAGCTATGGGAAAGATTCAAAAGGTTGGAAAATGGGTTCCACATGAATTGGACGAACGACAGATGGAAAAACGAAAAACTGTGTGCGAAATGCTGCTTTTACGCCACGAAAGAAAGGGTTTTTTGCATCGAGTTGTAACTGGCGATGAAAAATGGATTTATTTTCAGAATCCCAAACGAAAAAAAATCATGGGTAACGCCAGGACAACCATCCACATCGAGTGCAAGACCGGATCGTTTTGGGAAGAAGACAATGCTGTGTGTGTGGTGGGATCAGAAGGGAGTAGTCTACTACGAGCTTCTCAAACCCGGCGAAACAGTCAATACCGAGCGCTACCGACAACAAATGATCAATTTGAGTCACGCATTGATCGAAAAAACGCCCAGAATGGGCTCACAGGCACGCCAAAGTCATTCTTCAGCATGATAACGCTCCTGCACATTCAGCCAGATTGACTAAGGAAACGATTTCTTCGCTTGGTTGGGAACTCCTACCCCACCCGCCGTATTCACCTGACCTGGCGCCTTCTGATTATCACCTCTTCTCATCGATGGACACTCATTGGCGGAGCAACACTTCAACAATTTCGAAAACGTACGAAAATGGCTCGATGAATGGATTTCAAATAAAGATGAAGCATTCTTTTGGAATGGTATCCATATATTGCCCGAGAGATGGGCAAAATATGTAGAAAGCGAGGGTCAGTACTTTGAATAAAATATATTATACTTTTTTTTTTTAAATTACTGTGTATATATTTTAAGAAATAAACGACATTTTAAACTTGCATACCTGGTAGTTCCTGGAAGGTTTAGCAATATTGAAATCTACTGCCTTTTAAATAATTTTTTATTAAAAAAAGATAATATGTGGACAACAGTGAAGTTTGAAAATTGACCGATAGGTGACGAGTGCCATTCTACACGAGAGGTTACAAAAGAGCTTGAAATCGATTATAAAATTTACTTACTAAGCTATTATTAAAAAATATTTTAGTATGTTGTGCAATATGTGGATCCCAGTGAAGCTTGATAATCGACCGATTGTGTAGAGCGCCATTCCACTAAAGAGTTTACAATGGTAAACTGAACCTGTCTATACCGACATCTAAATAAATAATTTTTATGATGCTAGGAAGGTTTTGCAATGGTAAAATTTACAATAACTAAAATTTAAATGTACAATGTTGAGAGGCAGGAACGAGGTTTGCCACACGGCCATATACTTTCGTAGTTCAAAATCAGCATCCAACCAGATGAAATCAATAAAGTTATTTCTACTGAATACAAATTATTACTAAATGAAAATGTCGATCCTTTGCTTTTTTATATTGTGTATAAAAACATGATCCACGGGCCTTTTGTTGTAAGCCCTGGTAATGCAGTTTATTTTCCGCAAGAGTTTCTTAATAGTCTTTTTCCATCTTGATTACCAATCCATACATTAGAATTAAAATTTTTATTTCTAATGGTGCTTTTACATAATCTTCAAACACCTAATCAGTGCAATTATAACTAGATTAATAATTACCGCTATGCGTGAAAAAACCATTGAAGAAATAATGCTCAACCACATGCTAAAATACAAGAGTCTTATCGATAAACAAATAAAACTTTATTTTTTAGTTGAAATTATCTTTAGTTATGAGGGCGGGCTAAGCCGCGACGGAGATGCTAGTAATATTATATTTTATTTTTAAAAATATTACCTAATCAATAAATATGAAATAAGGACCATTATGCGCACAATAGTTTCCCCTGCAACTATAGCAGTTCTAGTGGTTTTGGATACTCCAATGAAAATAGCTACGAAACCTGGGGAAAAAAAATCATACAATATTGAAATGGTGTAATAGAGACATTATAATTACAGTGTTGCATGGATCATAGGAATGAATTTGTGTTGGTGGGTATTCGGGTAACTGATAACATTGGTTCACAAGAAAAATATTTTTTTCTTTTACTGAATCAGAAATAAGAAAAGAAAGGAAGAAAGAAGAAAAAATAAACTTTATTCTGGGACATACTGTCCCATAAGAATAAAAATAATGCACAGTTAAAAGTACAATTGTCTGGTATATTATTTACAAATTTGATACTTCAGTAATTACAGCATACATTTTTTACAGGAAAAGAAAATTAAATTAAATTTAAAAAAATAAAAATAAATAAATATATGAAATAATAATAATAACATAAAATACAACCGTATATATATATATATATGATATATATATAAAATATAAGAAGAACATTATAAAAGAAAAAAGAAGAAAAAAAAAAAAAAAATGTAATTCTAAGTGTTCATTTGATTATTGCCATTTTTGCGGAACATTGATTGTCTGAAAGGTACAGGAATAAATTATTTTTAAAGGAGGTTATGGAAGCTGCTTTACGAATAGAAGTGGGTAGGGAATTCCAGAAGGAGGTAGCACGGATGATGAAGGATTTGTCAAAGGAAGCAGTTTTATGTGAGGGTATATATAGGTTAAAAGGTTGGGATCTAGTGTTAAAGAGGGATCTATTGTTAAGCTCGAAGAGTTAATAAATCAAGAATATAGGAAGGGTTTTTAGTTTTTAGACATTGGTATAGGAAATTACCCAGAAAGTATAGCCGCCGGAATTTAGGAAATAGCCACCCAAACTCAGAATATTGGCAAGTAACGTGTGACCGCCTGGGGATCCCGAAGATAAATCTAATGAAACAGTTCATCAATCTCCTCAGCTTCATCTCGAGATCCCCAGACAGCACCCCATAAACCAAGCAACAGTAATCAAAGCAAGGGAAAACAAGAGAGAACACTAGAAGTTGACGGGTACTCTGGGAAAAGGAATCTCGAGATCTATACAGTTGTTTAAGGATTATGATGGATTTTTTGGAAATTTGGGCGATATGGTTGTTCCAGGATAGGTGATGATCAAAGGTACTCCTAAATTTTTAATAGAGTTTTGGGACTGAATGCATATTAAGAAAGGATGTTGAGGATGGGTTTTGAACCGATGAGGATGGCCTTAGTTTTCTTTGAATTCAGATATAACTTATTCTTCACTGCCCAACGGTTGATATTATCAATATCTTCCTGAAGTTTACGAGATGCCTCGAGCATATCTGAAGGATGGAAAGATAGGTAGATTTGATGGTCGTCTGCATATAGGTGATAATTGGAATTGTGGGTAAAGCTGGGTAAATCATTGATATAGATAGAAAATAGGGTTGGTGACCGGGAGGATTCTTGTGGAACACGTTAGGTTAAAAGTAGGGAAGATGAAGGAGGATTGTTGGGTATGATGACTGACTGGGAGCGATAAGATAAGAAGGAGTGGAACCAATTTAGGACACTATTAGAAAGGGAGAAGTTTTGAAGTTTAGATAGAAGAATTGAATGGTCAACACAATCGAAAGCTTTTGAAAAATCAAACAAGACAAGGATCGTGATTTGTTGTTGGTCTATGGAGGAATAAAGGTCCTGTGTGATTTTCAACAGCGCTGACTGAGAGGAATAACCGGATCAGAAACCTGATTGGAACGGATTAAGGAGGGTATTATGCTCTAGGAAGGAGGTAATTTGGGTATTGACCAATCTTTCGAGAGTCTTTGATAAATTTGAGATGATGGAAATAGGCCTAAAGTCTGATGCGTTGGATGGAGAAGGGATTTTATTTATCGGACGGACTAAGGCCTTTCTCCAGGTTATAGGAAAAATGGAGTTTTGTAAGGAAAAATTAAATATGTGTAGAAGGGCCGGAAGAATAGCTGGAAGACAGAGTTTGATTATTTTTATCGGGATTTGATTGGCACCACAGTCATTAGTTCGGGATTTGAGGATAGGAGTGATAAGGTCATTAGGAAGTATGTGAGGGAAATAGAAGTTATCGGGATTGAATGCAGCTTGAGGAGTAGAGTATGACATGTAAAGAAATGATTTGAGGTTTATCAGGAAAAGGAGTGACTGGGAAATTGGAACAAGAAGAGGAGCTGGTAATAGAGAATTTTCTAAGGATTCTCCACTTGGACTTGGAACACTTGGAATCCGGAGCCAGGGATAGGATATTACGGAAATATTGTGCCTTGACACGAAGGAGAGTAGATTGAGCGAGATTTCGAAGGTGCTTGAACATGGAATAATCCTCGGGTGTCCGAGTGCGCCTGAAACGCCTTCTGGTAGCATCTCTTCTCTTCATAATTTCTTTAATTGCTGTGGTAATCCAAGGAGCTGGGGGACACCGGAATATGGATGTTTTAAGAGGAGCTAAGTAATTGAGGAGTGAAAGGAGATTTGATGAGAGGCATTCCACCATCATATTAACGCAATAGGAAGAAAAGATAGGTTCAATAGAATGTGAGAGGTTATCAAGTAGAGGATTTTTACTTTCCAGAGATAATGAGTCAAGATTTCGCCAGGAGATTTGCTTAGGGATGGGGATGGTTAGGATGTCGTACGAAATTTGAATGAAGTCATGGAGAGAAACGGTACAGGATGTTGGGAGTATGTGAGTAGATTGTTAGGAGAATCTATTATAAATAGGTCTAGGAGAGTGTCAGTGAACTGGGTATGATGGGTTTGTCGATATGGTACTATAAATAAATCAAGGGAATAAATTAGGCCAATTAGGTATGTCTTATCAGAGGAATTGGTATGAAGATTTGTATTGAGGTCTCCTGTTATTATAATGTTATTATATTGAGGAATATGGGTGAGAAGGGATGTTTCAAAAGTAGGATCATATTTGACTTGAGGAGGGCGGTAGGCTACAACGTAACGAAGAGAGGAAGATTCAAAGGTGATTTCGGTGAATAGGTATTCTATGTGAGGAGTTTCGGAAGAGGGTGATATTTGAAGGATTTTAACTCTCATGCTATCATGAACGTATAGACCAACACCTCCTCCATTTCGGGCCACACGGTCATGACGGACGAGAGTATAATTAGGAATATTTACAGAGGAAGAGCGAACACTTGGTTTGAGCCAGGTTTCAATAATAATAAAATAATAAACACTTGGTTGGCAATGGTATGGTAGAAATTATGTAGAAAATGGAAAAGGAATTCATCATAATGTGCTAGAAGGGATTGAGAGTTAACATGGCAGATTAAAAGAATGTTATTCATAGGAAGAGAAAGAAGAGTAGTTTTTGTGGAAGGGTTTGTGATACTGACTTAGGAAACTAATTAAGGAAAAAGGGACAATTTGATTCATAAATTTGATAGATAGCGAAACAATAGCTAGATAAAGACAAACAAAGAGCAAATATAAATATAAATTAAAAATATGTAGAATATAAATACAAATTAAAAATGGTATAAAAAAGAAAATCATAAGAAATCGAAAAAGAGTAAATTCCTTTTGTTTTATAAAAAATGAACAAACAATAATTAAAAATATATATAAGTTATATTAGACGGAATTGAAAATCTTAAAATGAAATATAATATAAAAAGAGAGAGAAGATAATGTGTTTAGATAGCTCTTGAATTTGTGTGATATATAAGAAGATAAAAATGAAATATAAAAGTGAAATATGAATATAAAGAAGTAAAGAAAACTAAATAAATGAAAATAAGAGCAGGAAAATGTTTCTTTTCTCTCATTTAAAAATTTCCAATTCCTCCGGTTTATTAACATTAACGGCGGTACCTGACCCTTCCTCGGGCGAACCAGACGTACTTCACCTTGCCTGCAGCCTTCACCTGCCTAGCTAGTCAGTAAAGCTGCCTGCTGGCCGGAGTCATCTCTTCCCCGATATAGATTCTATCGTCGCCGTCCCATCCGAGGTGTCTGGTGGTAAAGTCCTTTTTCACTTTCCGAATACGGATAAACTTGTCTCGGATCGACTGTCGTACAAAGAGCGTACGGCGATCGGCGCATCTTCCCTTCTCTGCCTCCTCCTCTCAACCATATCCAGATTCTCGATACTGAGCTTTCCTCGAAACAACTCCGTCTGACTTTTCCCCAGATTTCAGAGGAATCCCTCTAATCTTCAAGGAATTTACCAGCTGATTCTACTCAATCTGGTTAATTTTGGCCTCGAGGGTTTGAACTTGAGACTTTAAATTTTTGTTATCATGCTGATGTCTTTCTATAAGTTCCTCATATTTTTTTGCTCGATCTTCCATCGATTTAAGCCTCTCAGAGGTTTCAAATGATATGTCGGCCTGCTTATCTACGGTGTTTTTAATTTCTTTTATGTCCTCAGTCATTTTTCCCATCTCAGATAAAATCGCCATGATATTTTCTTCCATGTTTCGTCCCTTTAAAGTTTTATCTGTGTTAATGCAAACGCACTGAGCCAATTTTTCTTTTTATGTTGTGTTTCCTGTTCTGAAATACAACTGCACCTATCGTGGTAAATCAGTTGGCATTTAGTACAAACTGTGGTAGTTTTATCATCCCGTGAGATGTTCATGTTGCAAGACACACTGTGGCATTGTGAAATATCTGGAGACTGACTGACAAGTGAAAGAGACTTGAGTCTGGGGATAAGATATTCCATGAGCCGAGGATGGCCGATTCCACCCGAAGCTCCCCGACTACATGCTCTCGCAGCTCTTCTTATATTACCTTGCGTATAAGATATTCCCTTCACACTCACTATTTCTACTGTAAGACTAAAGTATGGGGATAGGATAATAATTAATCATAATATTAATTAATATTATATAATAATGAATACTGTATATTAATTAATTGATTAGTCAATTATATTTTTTTAATTGAACATTAAAAACGTATTAGTAAACATACATACATTTAAACGTAATAATTTTTAAACTAAAAACTCATTTCATTATTAGATTCCTCATCTCAAAAAACATGTAGAAACCAAATTAGGTATAAATAAAAAATTAGGTTTTTTTTTTTGGTTTTTTTTTTTCAAAAATATTGGTGAGGAAAATTTTTAAACTAAAAACCGATTTTATTTTCAGATTCCTCATCTCAAAAAACATTTAGAAATCAAATTAGGTCAAAATAAAAAATTAGGCGTTTTTTTATTTTTTCAAAAATATTAGTGAAGAAATTTTTTAAACTAAAAACTGATTTCATTTTTAGATTCCTCATCTCAAATAACACGTAAAAACCAAATTAGGTCGAAATCAAAAATTAAAATTTTTTAACCTCCAAGGAATGTGTAGGATTTTAGAAGGCAAGAAAGAGGCTGTCAACTTGCTTCAAAACGTAAATAATTAGCGCTATCTCACAGATTTCGCCACCGATTAAAACCAAATTTTAAGAGCATATAGAAGTTGTAAAACTGCATAGACTAGCCCAAATGCGGAGGTCGCAGGATATCTCCTTACTGAGATAACTCCAGTTAAATTTGACCTCGGAAATTTAAAAAAAAATTACTTTTTGTCCACTAAAATTAGGAATAAACCCAATGTTATATACAAAAATAGAAAGCGGAATGCACGCTGATTCCAATGATGCCTTTACTATTTTAATCGGTTGACCACAGCAAATGTTACAGCCGCTAGAAGTGATTGCTAAAATCTCAACGCCGAAAAATGGTGAAAGGGGTAAAAAAAAAAGTATTTTCTGATTAATATATTATATTAATATTATATATTAAATAATTAATTATAATATAATTATAATTATTATATTATATATATAATATAATAATTATATTATAATATATTAATATAGTCTATATTAAATCTAGAGTATGTAGAGTATGTAAAGTATGTCATAGTTTTACCTAAAAATTATTATATTAATATATATATATATATAATTAATAATAAGTATATAATTAAGAATTAATTAAATAATTAATTAACATATAATTAATTAATACATTGTACATTATATTAATATTATATATTAAATAATTAATTAATATATAATATGAATAATTATTATTATTAATTAATACCCTATCCCCATACCCTAGTCTTACAGTAGAAATAGTGAGGGCAACGGGAATGGAATATCGGTAAGAAAGTAATTTTATAATACGTCTTATTTTTTTTCTCAGCTCTCAGTCAAAACAGATAAATGATTTTTTCAGGTAAAGTTGTATTTTTGTTTGCCATTTGAAATAAGAATACTTTCTTTATCCTCGAAACACGACCTGGCTTGAGGATGCTCAATAATTCGAAAAATATGGCCAAATTCCAATAAAATCAGCTGTAAATCAATGGGAAATTTTTTTAATGGAAAACTGACCTCAGATCTGGATTCAGAGCACAAGAAAACCCTTACACATTAAATTTTATCAAAATCAGAAAATACTTTTTTTTTACCCCTTTCACCATTTTTCGGCGTTGAGTTATTAGCAACCACTTCTAGCGGCTGTAACATTTACATTAACACCGATTAAAATTATAAAGGCATCATTGCAATCAGCGTGCATTCCGCTTTCTATTTGTGTATATAACATTGGGTTTATTCCAAATTTCAGTGGGCAAAAACTAATTTGGTTTCTACGTGTTATTTGAGATGAGGGATCTGAAAATGAAATCAGTTTTTAGTTTAAAAAATTTCTTCACTAATATTTTTGAAAAAATAAAAAAACGCCTAATTTTTTATTTTGACCTAATTTGATTTCTAAATGTTTTTTGAGATGAGGAATCTGAAAATGAAATCGGTTTTTAGTTTAAAAATTTTCCTCACCAATATTTTTGAAAAAAAAAAAAAAAAAAAAAAAAAAAAAACCTTCATTTTTTATTTATACCTAATTTGGTTTCTACATGTTTTTTGAGATGAGGAATCTAATAATGAAATGAGGTTTTAGTTTAAAAATTATTACGTTTAAATGTATGTATGTTTACTAATACGTTTAAATGTTCAATTAAAAAAATATAATTGACTAATCAATTAATTAATATACAGTATTAATTATTATATAATATTAATTAATATTATGATTAATTATTATCCTATCCCCATACTTTAGTCTTACAGTAGAAATAGTGAGTGTGACGGGAATATCTTATACGCAAGGTAAGAAGAGCTGCGAGAGCATGTAGTCGGGGAGCTTCGGGTGGAATTGGCCATCCTCGGCTCATGGAATATCTTATCCCCAGACTCTAGTGTGAAAGATTGGGGAGCGCAGGCGTACTGGAGGGATTATAGAGATAATTTAGTTCTGGTTACCTATATTTACTGAACTCCGGGGACGCCTGTTTATTTACGTGAACTGTAAATAGTCTCAGTACGAGTTTAATAATTATAAAATACTAGATAGCTACTAATTATTTTAAAGTAATGCACTCACGTGAAACAAATATAGACAGATGTATGAATAAATGTAACAGTTCCACAATAACAATCACTAAGATATGCTTACACAACAAAGGCTCAAGCCAGACAGAAATATGGGAATTTCAGTTTTAGGCCAGTCAAATAAGACAAGAAAAAGGGCAAACATCGGAAAAAATGAAGAAGTTCTGATTTTTTGATATGTTGTTAGGATACCTGAGAGTAGTGTAAAACCAAGTTTGCAACATCCAAAGACCTGTGCTAGCTCCGTGGTGGTAAAAAAACCTCGAATTATTTCCATTTTTTTCAGAATTTTGTAAATATCTCGAGACCCATGCATCGTACGAAAAATAGTTTTTACTTATTTTTTAAAGAAGATAAAATTACCTACAATTTGAGCACAAGATCTGCTCTGTAGCTTTAATAAATTTGGAGATTTACCTCTTCAAAGATGGGGTATTTTTTCCAAAAATTTTCCAAGTCCACTTTGAGGCATCTGTTCAATAGAATATCGGCTTCTATACTCATCCCTCGGCATTTTTTCTATTGTAGAGAAATTATTACCTTTAATTTATGCACAAAGAGGTAAGCCCACTAGCTCTTTCGTTGATGGTGTGGCTACTTGCTACATCGAGTAATTTGGCACCCCAAAATACAATAAGTCAAATAGTAGCGTATTACGTAAGTTACATATCCAAGAATTTTGAAAGAAATGCAACCGTTGGCTATCGATGGCTACCCGAGGATGATTCAAAACGAAGCCCCAAATCGGCGGAGCGTTTACGTCGTTGTGCTGCCTCATCCTGCAGCGACATTGTTTTGGATGAGTCGATTCAAATAGTGGTGCCCCAGGAGAAGTTTTTAACAAATGAAAGCAACAAACGACGCCTAATCAGCTTCCTCCGGTCCGGTTTAGAAAAAGTGGACATAGAAACAAGACAGCCAGAAGAGGACGCAGACTCCACCATCGTAAGAACTGCAATCGATAAGAGCTCTTTCTTTGAAAATGTATTAACAATTGGAGAATATGTCGACTTGGTGGTTCTCTTGAATGGATTAGGATCAGATAAGGAAAACGTCTTCTTCCAGAAAAGTAGCAGATCAGGTGCCAGCAATTTGCCTCCACCTCGTTCAAACATGGAGATCTGTTCTTTCCCCCCTCCTTTGTCCTGTTCCTCCACGCATTTAGCGGTTGTGACACCACATCGGCTATATTTGGGAAAGGAAAAACAAAGATGCTGGCTGCTTTGAAGAAAAATCAACGTCTAGTGGACGAGGTAGGTTCCTAAAGCTTGGTGTAACTCAAGAACAGGTAGCTGCTCCTGGCAACAAGTGCCTTGTAGCACGGCATGAAGGAGACACCTACGACCTGTAAAAAATCCTTAGCTATGCCGTCCTTCGGAAGGGACGTAAAATGGTGGTCCCGAGCCTGTGCGATGTCAGGTACTCGTTAAAGATCCTTATCCCAATTATACCTGGATAGGCAAAATTTAGGACTACCACCTTAGCATCGTCCGATTAGCCATAGCAGCATAAAGTGACGTTAAACGAAATAAACAAACAAACTTTGCGGTACAAGCTGTTTGTGCACGCAGCTGCCAATGGCAAAGGTCAACCTGGCTCGTCTGCCCCCAACTGAAGAGGCTGCCGTCCAACACTCCTATCGAACGTACCACTAAATTGAAAAATAGCTAAGAGTGGATAAGGATCCAACCTTGTAGGGATGGACCAGAAGCAAACAACAAAAGAGCCTGATTCACAAAGTGTCGTAAGAAATGCTCTGGAGGAGGCTTCAGCTGCAAGAAAGCAGGGCTGAAGTGTTCTGCTTTGTGCAGCTTTTGTATGGGAAAGACGTGCTTCAATATTCCTATAGTAGGTATCAAAGAATCCGACGATGAGGACTAGAACACAGGCCTGCGTCTAAACATATACATATGTATTTTTTTTTTCAATGTTAATATTTTTTGTATTAGATATTATTTCACAATTAGCGTCAATCAAGATACATAATTTTCACATTCATTATTATTTCTGTTTTTCTCAATTATAATTTTTTCAGAAATTAAGAATAAACTTACATTAGAAATC
Source organism: Euschistus heros (assembly GCA_003667255.2). Classification (NCBI taxonomy): domain Eukaryota; kingdom Metazoa; phylum Arthropoda; class Insecta; order Hemiptera; family Pentatomidae; genus Euschistus; species Euschistus heros. Next base: position 1,248,926 of record RCWM02000232.1, read on the forward strand.
TTTTGTCTTTTTTTCTCTCTTTCTATGGAAATAATATGAGTCATGCTAATTACAAGGCAAAATTTCAGAATTTGCCAATTTCGGTTTTTGAAAATGATAGAGCTATTGGCCTGTCAGCTAAGTGCATAGATTAATGGTGATAACTGCTCTACAATAGAGTTATAATCGAAAAAATGCGCAGGAATGAGTATAGAAGGCGTTATTCTAATGAACATATGACTAAAAGTGGACTTGGAACATTTTTGAAAAAAATACCCCATCTTTGAAGAGCTGAATTTCCGAACTTATTAAAGCTACAGAGCAGATCTTGGACTCAAATTGTACGTAATTTTATCTATTTTAAAAAAGATGAGAAGGATATTTTTCGTAAGATGCATGACTCTCGAGATATTTACGAAATTCTAAAAAAGGTGGAAAAAACCAGTGTCCCAACAACATATCAAAAAATCTGAACTTTCTCATTTTTTCCGACGTTCATGTCTTATTGGAATGGCCTATTTATTTTTTGTGTTGATTTCAAATATATCAGATTTTTTTCGTCAGGCAGAGTTTTTTTGTGACAGGAATTTAATCTTTAATGGAAATAATAATATTAAAATTTATACATACTCAATCAATAATATTTAAAACACAGCTTACCAAAAATTTTTTTTTTTTATGATTTTCGAGAAGATTTTGCTTCCGCGATGTCTCTCATTATTGTCCAACAACAGTCAGCCATCATGATGGTGCTCCACTTGCCTAGGTACCTTTGTTTCATTGTAGAAATCTGCTGATAAAAACGCTCCCTATGCTGGTTACTGACATCAACAAGATTTTTTGAGAAGACGTCCAGGTGACAGTTCAAGAAATGAAGTTTTAAGGACATGTTGCATCCCATAGCTTGGTATGATTTTACATGATAACTTTCTATATCCCTTTAGTTTTCTGTTTTATGTTTTCCAAGTTAAGCAGAAGAGAATTTTGAAGGATAGCCAGGCTGCTTTTTGGTATGGATTTAACAGTTTCTGAAATTGTTTGTTGTCCACGACCGATCTAATTCGTGGCCCTATAAAAAATTCCTTCTTTCAGTTTTGCATCACTTACTTATGGAAATTTTGATTTTAAATACATAAATGCATTAGGTCTTCCTGGAGTAGATTCCATCCATTGAGCCTAGGAGCTAGAACCTCGGATTGCTGTTCAGACATATTTAAATCCCGAATAAGGTCGTTTAAATCCTTTTGCCATAAGAGATGAGGTGTGAAGAACTTGGTTCGAAAGTAGAATCGGTTCTCAGATTGCTATGTGCTTCTTCTCCAGTGGTTGCAAGATGAGAATAAGAGCTGTCGTTTCCATTCACAAAATCTGGACACTTTGGTACAGGAAGCTCTTCATTATATAAGAAAAAAAGAAAAAAAAACTTTATTCTGGGACACCTTGTCTTCTTAGAACAACATGACAATACAATAGAAAGGTGTTATTATCTGATTGCGAACATATCAGACAGCAACTTCTTTAGATTATGTATAAGGTTTTTGGACTTTAAAGCCCGGAATATAAAGGTACCAAGTTAGTATTGTTAAAGCCAGATAATTCTTTTTCTCATGTTTTTAAAAATATTTAATTATTATTATATCTCCTATAGTGAGAAAATTTCGTTTTATTTATAATAGATAATTGTCAATAGTTTTAATAGTACATTTCTTAGTATGTTTTCAGTATTTTTCGTTTTAAGTATGTAACGGTTCAGGTTACGTATTATCTGAACGCAGGTTCAAGTTTAAGTATTTACGTACGCTTCGGCACAGCTTATATCTCTTTAACTAGTCGCTCTAGCAAATAATTTTAAATGATAAACGTTGCTTAAAACACTTTCTAACATTGAATAAAGGTATTTTAGATTTTTTTTTTTTTTTTTACATTCTTGAGTACTCCAGCCTGGCCATGTAGAACATATTTAAAAATGATAAATATTACAATTTATCATATTTAAAAATGTAGAACATGAGAATTTTATCTCTGAAACATCCCATTCCATTAAATATTAATAAAGGACAACAAATGATTAGAACAGGATTTTTACAACTGGTCGATAAACCACATTTGCAAAACTTAGAACATGAAGCAGAGTTTAATGACCATGAACACTTCTTTTGAAACCCGCTACGCTTGGTAGAGCATGAGTGTGGAAAGTTTTCTGATAGATTGTGTTAAATAATATTTGGCATCCACCAGGATTCACATTCTTTATTACCATAGTAAGAATGGTCATGATATAACGGATTTAGCTCTTCCAACAGGTTGTACTAAAGAGCAATTTGTAAATATACTCTTTTTATGTCCAGAAAAACACTCGGAAGATGCTGAAGAAATCTTTGTGGAGTCTAACTTTTTCATTTGGTCATGCTTAGTTGTTCCTAGCTCATTCTTGTTTTTACAGCCTTCGCTTAGTACTTTTGTCAAGTATTCCTAAGCTTTTTAAATCATATTATCTGTCAGCTCTTCCTTTCCAGAATCTTTTGTAAGGTATGCACAGTCCTTTGGCTTGAGAAAGCGCAGAGTGTTTTTTTTCCAAATTTACTCGTCATATCACATCCAGTCAGTGAGTATATGGCGGGCAGAATTCACATAACTTGTTTGTCCAAACCTTTCGATACGTCATGAAGTGGAACAAATCTTACAAATCTTTAGAACGAAGAAAATATCCAAATATCATCATCTGACATAGACGTATTTGTATACGTACTGTATTACTTCCACATAGTAATACATAGTACTCTAATATATTGATTCAATTAAGGATTCTTCCCAGTTTTGGGACTGGGCAAACCTCAAGATTTGTTCCACTTCATGACGTATAGAAAGGTTTGGACTAACAGGTTATGTAAATCTTGCCCGCTATATACTCACTGACTGGATGTGATATGACGCGTAAATTTGGAACAGAACACTCTGAGCTTTCTCAAGCCAAAGGACTGTGCTTACCTTACAAAAGATTCTGGAAAGGAAGAGCTGACAGATAATATGATACAAAAAGCTGAGGAATACTTGAGAAAAGTACTGAGCGAAGGCTGTTATAACAAGAATGAGCTTGAAACAACTAAGCATCACCAAATGAAAAAGTTAGACTCCACAAAGATTTCTTCAGCATCTTCCGAGTGTTTTCTGGACATAAAAAGAGTATATTTACAAATTGCTCTGTAGTATTCTGCTGTTGGAAGAGCAAAATCCGTTATATCATGACCATTCTTACTATGGGTACGAAGAATCTGAATCATGGTGGATGGCAAATATTATTAAACACATACAATCAGAAAACTTTCCACACCCACTCTCTACCAAGGGTTGCGGGTTTCAAAAGAAGTGTTCATGGGCATTAAACTCTGCTTCATGTTCTAAATTTTGCAAATGTGGTTTATCGACCAGTTGTAAAAATCCTGTTCTAATCATTTGTTTTCCTTTATTAATATTTACTGGATTGAAATGTTCAGAGATAAAATTATGATATTCTCATGTTCTACATTTTTAAATATAATAAATTGTAATATTTATCATTTTTAAATATATACTACATGGCCATACTGGAGTACTCAAGAATATATATATATATATATATATATATATATATATATATATATATATATATATATATATATATATGTATATAAAGGACTGGAGTTAGAATCAAGATTGGCTTAGGGAAGTAGCGATCCCATCGCCCGGCTTTAGGGCCGCAATCAGCTACAAGTCCCCCAGGTTGAGTGGGGGAGAGGCCAGATACCCCTCCCTTAGAAAACGTCTACTGCTTTGAAACATCAAGGAACTAGTCTCGGATGTGGACAGTCTTTAAGTTATCGACCCGGCGGCGCTCTCAAAGAATTCAAGTTGGCTACATGGAACGTCCGAACTTTATGTAGACAAGGATCATTGAAGGTACTTTTAGATGAGCTAACCAATTATAGGACAGATGTAACAGCACTTCAGGATATCAGATGGACCGGATCGGAATAATGGAGATGAAAGGCCATACATACGGTATACCACAGTTGTCATCAAAACCAACAATCTTTTGGAACAGGCTTTGTTGTTAGCGGCCGGATGAGACAACTTGTAATTGATTTTAAAGCAATTGGTCATCGATTTTGCAAGATTCGAATAAAAGGAAAATTCAGAAACTATTCTATAGTTTCGTGTGACGCTCCAACAGAAGTGACAGAAGAAACTACTTGCGGAATGCCCTCGTCATGCTATAACAAAAGTATTGGGTGACCTAAATGCGCAGGTTGGAAGAGATTCAGTGCTATGGTCCATAGCAGGTAGACAGTTTGCACGAAGCACGGAAAAATAACTATAAAGCCATATGGGTTCTTTTCTTAACTAAACTTTTTAACTAAAGAAAAGTAAATTTATTTCAACTCAAAAACATATAAAAAATTATGGTATTAAAAGAAAAGATAATGAATATCAAAAGTTTATGAACTACCGCAACAAACCAGTAACACAACAAAGACGAGACTTTAATTAGATTATGACACACTCGTGACTTAACCTTTCCAGTAACCTGACCACAGGTGCCGCTGAGTCCTTGATCTGCTACACTGCTCCCTCCCTAGTGATAGAGTCACAGAATCGAACCGGTGGTTTAACTGTCATACCAGATTTGGTTCTGTAATGCTGGAGTTGTTGAGGTCCAAACGAAAGTTCGTTAATTCTTGTTTCCATTATTCGAAATCGGCGGTGAAGCTGTGGAGGTGCTTTGCGCTTTGCCTTCATCGTAGAGCAGATAGGTATGTTTTAGTCTGTCGATTGACACTACTATTTCCCTATTTTGGACAATGATTTCGAAATTCTTTTCAGTGCGACTAATTACTATATACGGACCAGAATATGGTGGAACAAGGGGTCTGCGAACCGCATCCTCTCGCAAGAACATGATGAAAAATCCTTGTTTAAAAAAATCTTGCGATTGCTAGTTTGTGTTTCAGCGGATTAGAGTCTAAAGAAACTATCCTTGAGAAGCTGGAGATCTACACTGGGTTCCTGATGTGGTTTGACCTTTTCAAAGAATTCTTCAGGTAGTGGTTGTCCACAGAGTCTTTCGGCCACGCTTGCACCCATATCCTCACGAAATGCAGATCTCAATCCAAGAAGTTCTGAAGGTTATATTTGGGTCCATCTGTCCGAATCTAGGCGAGCCATTATTGCTTCCTTCAAGCTGCGGTGTCATCTCTTGAGGCAACCATTAGCTTGAGGGTGGCAGGCTGTCGTTCTTTTTTTGTTAATCCCAAGAAATACAGTCAGGCGTTGGAATATTTTTGCTTCGAATTGGCGGCATGGATCCATAGATATTCTCACTGATGTACCGAAACGAGCAATCATTTGAGTATAAAATACTTCGCAGATAGTTGCTGAAGTGATGTCCTTCAATGGATGACTTCTGGCCTACGTGTTGCTCGGTCAACCATTGTTAGGTAATGACGGTGCTCATTGGATGTTGGTAATGGTCCGATTAATTAACGATCCAAATGAACGTGTTGAAATCTTGTTGCCAATTAAAATGTTCCTAGTGGGCTAACCGTATGGCGACGGATCTTCGAACGTTGACAACGGAGGCACGTTTTGGCCCAATGTCCAACATCTGTATTCATGTTTGGCCAAAAAAATAGCGAAGAGTTAAGTTTCCGAGATGCTCGGATACGTGGATGGCTGAGTCCATGTTGGCGATCAAAAAGAGATTTTCTCAAATGTTCTAGAACGTATGGTCTTGCCTTGATGTTCGTGGTATCACAGAAGATTGGCACGTCAAGTTCTGGAACGGTTATAAGCTTGAAAGAAAATCTAGAATTGTGCTTTAAATCTTCAATCGTTGGATCAGACAGAGAAGCCAGATTATGTGAATTTGCAGTTGAATTTTTTCTACTCGTGACCGGATGTCGGCCACTATGTTTTCTCTACCTGGCTTGTAGATAACCAAAGTAGTAAATCTACTAATAGAATTAAATTGCCTAATTATTCGAGGTGAGGCGTTCTCTGCTTTCTGTTTAAATGCGTGCGTGAGAGGTTTATGATCGGTCACGGTGGAAGAATTTAGGGTTTCGAGTAGTGATCTGAATTGCTTTACACCCTCATATATAGCAAGCTACTCTCTGTCATATGTGTATTGATTCTTTTGTATTGCTGTTAGACTCTTTAAAAAAAAAAAAATCTAAAGGTCTCCATACGCCATTCTTAACTTTCTGTAAAGCTGCTACTATAACAGTGTCGTTTGCATCACAACCTAAACACAAGTCTTCACTCATTAATCGGTGAGCAAGTTGGGCTGCTTCTGCAAGGCTTTCCTTACATTTCTCAAAGGCTGATTAACATTCTTCAATTCATTCTACTGGTCTGCTCTTGTCCTTCTTCCTTACATCACGCAACAACTTGTTAAGGGGACCTTGAATCTCTGCTGCTCGGGGTATACATCTCCGATAAAAATTAATCTTCCCCAGGAATCGCCTAAGTTGACTGATGTCAGTTGGTAGAGAAAATGTGATAGTTTTGACTTTAGAAGGCAACGGACTTTTGCCATCTGCTGAAACTCTGAAGACAAGAAAGTCTACTGTAGGCAATTAAGATTGATGAATTATTTTTTTTTTTTTCAACACATCAGTTCTATGTTACGATAATAATTTTTTAAAAAAGGTAAGACAAGAAATCAAGCATGGGCACTCACCTTCGAGGTAACTAAAACAGAAATGGACTTCTCACGAATTCAGTGAAAAGTCCATTTCTGTTTTAGTTATTCCGAATGTGAGTGCCCATATCATATATGTAACATAGTACTGATGTGTTGAAAAAATTTTGTATGTTTTAGAACTGAAGATGAATGTTTAGCAATCGAAACAAATTTTCTAATAAAATAATCTCAATAGAAGTGGGAATTAATTCATCAATCCTAATTGTATTGATCCTTCTATACCATCATGCGTACCTCAAGTGATTCTACTTCAGGCTTTGCAAAGCCGCATTTAGACACATTTAATGAAAGTCCATTTACATTTAGCCGTTCAAAAATTTCACAAAGGTGCGATTTGTGTTCCTCTTCATTTTTCGGCGCGATGAAATAGTCGTCCATGTAAAGAACTACATATTTTAAGTCAGGAAACAAGTTATCGGAAAAACGTTGAAATGTCTGTGCAGCATTTCGAAGGCCAAAGCACATGCGTGGAAATTCGAACAAGCCGAATGGGGTTATCACTGCGGTCTTCTCTACATCTTCTGCCACAGGGATATGGTTATAAAACCCGAACAACATCTATTGGCGAGAATATCTTTTTCCCGTGCAACTGTGATGTGAAATCCATGACGTTAGGAGCTGGATATCTGTCTGGAATAGTTTTAGGGATCAAAGATCGATAATCACCACAAGAACCCAGGCTGCCATCTTTCTTCGAAACAATATGCAAAGGACTAGACCAAGGGCTCTTTGACGGTCTGCATATAACTTCATTGATACGGTCCTGAAAATGCTGATTAACCAAAATGTATTTACCGGGAGGAATTCTCCTGGCCTTACTTGTGACTGGAATAATACCCTTATTAAGAATGTGGTGTTGGACAACAGTACGAGATGGGCCTCTGATGGGCGAAGGCCTTGTCAAATTAGGGAAGTCTTTCAGTAGAGAGGAGTACTTGCAGTCTCTGGCGATGGTACTGATACCATTGATACGTTCCCTATAGTTGATAATCACGTTCGCTGATCAGCTAGTTTCTTCTGGCAAAGATACACGGTTAGTCCATGATGGTACAGGAAATCGGCTCCTATGGTAGGTTTACCAACCTCAGCAATAACAAAAGTCTCCTTGAAGGGTCGGCGAAGTCCTTAGTTCAGCTGCAAAGTTTTTTCCCCTTAGGTTGGTATAACAGTATTGTTTGTTGAAACCGGTTTTATTTCTATGGACTCTAGGATTGCGAGGAAGTAATAAAATTGCTGCTCCGGTGTCAACTAGGAATTTCTGACTTATTTTCTTATCAAGTTAGAAAAGGCGGCGTTGAAGTGGTTCCGAGGCGGTAGCCACTTCTTCCGCCTCTAAAACTAGTTTAAAGAAGGTTTCCATGCACATGGTTGGGTACATTTTTCAGCCTTGTTCTTAAATATTTTGTGATAAAAACATACACTCTCACCTGATTTGAAGCGCGGTCTTTGAAAATTCTGCCTATCTCGACTTCTGCTACGCGCTTCTCTTAGAAGTTCCTCGACTTCCACACGAAGCTGACGAAATTCATTGAGAAGTTCATTTTAGGAATTTTGTGGTTGGGTAGTTAGTTGAGTGGCAGCATAGACTTTACCTGGGTGTTTCTATCTCTGCAATCTTGTAAGCCAAAGAGTTAGTACAACACCCCTACTTACAGTTTGACCTGCCTGTTGAAACATAGAACGGAGGAGTTGCGATGGACGCTGGGTTTCCCAACTGGGTGTCTTGTAGTAACCTTGGAAGAGCCTACTTTCATATTCTCCATATACTTCAACAATAAGTCTATTTTGAGTGTGCCGCATGGATTCGTAATTGACTGATCATTAATGAGGTCGGCAATTTGTTCAATAGCGTCTATTCCTAAATATGCTATTACAGATTGATATTTCATAATTTGAGAAGTGACTTTAGATGTATAAAAAACTGCTTTAACATGAGCAAACCATAGCTTTGGATTACTTTTATGGAATGGGGTATATATAATGAACATCAAATGTTTATGAACTTCCGCGACAAACCAGTAGCACAACAAAAATGAACACTTAATTAGATTTTAACACACCTGCGACTTAACCTAACTGATCACAGGTGGTCGCTGAGTACTTGATCTGCTACAAGACCAAATCCGAGGTGTTATTGAAGTTTGTTAGTAATCTGTTCCGTATATTTGGCTTGCCACGGCAAGTTTTAACTAATTTCATATAATTCAGGCAACTGCTGCCCCAGAATGGTTTTATACTGATCCTGGTCGGGTATAAAAGCTTATTATCAAAACAAGTTATCTTAATATGTATAATCTTGGATTTTAGCATAACTGTAAATAGAGAAAAATCTTACAGCAAATGACAGCAATATAAATATTAACACAAACTGGATATCTAAATTTGGGATTCACACGACTAAAGTTTGAAAACATCAATCCATCTTTTGCCATTGTATATATGACACGAGATCCTTCAAACCATGAAGCTATCGAACTGGAACACAAAAATTATTTTAATATCTATGTAATCGAAGCCTTATAATATTATTGTAAAGAAATCTCTTACCTTACAAAGTGACTCAAAACATGACCAATCAGAGGTGCTACATAAAAGTTTTTAAAACCAAGATCAGTCAGAGCATGGTTCATAGCAGGATTATCGTCAACCTGATATATAAACACAGTTAGCATTTACATCACAATTTCAACAATGTTTTATTGGCTCATACTTTAAATCTTTAATCTCACCTTTTAATTGTTTTAACTAATTATATCACTATTCCAAAGAGAGATATTCCAAAATAAATAAAGTAGGGGCATTGTATTACTATAGTATTGACATCCAATTATAAAAAATATTTAGTGAAAATGATGATTGGTGATCAGATAATATTATAAAATTCATAATCAGATGAGTCACTCTTATGAGTCACTCTTATGAACTACTTTAATCTTGGCCCCCCCCCCCCACCGATAGTAAATTTAAATTTAATAGTTTCGATTCTTATAACATATAGCTAAATAAAGGTATCGCGGGTTGAAGTTTTTAAAAACTTTTATTTTGAATGATATACATTGAACTCAATTACAAGTACGTCTCAACGGACGCGTATAGAATGTCTACCCAAGCAAGGTGGGGGCAGGTTTATATAGTGTACGAAGAGGGATTAACATACAATTATTTATTTATATTCCTAATACCCTTTAGGCATACTTAACTCCTCCCCCCCTTAGTATCTAACGCAAGTTGTTGGACTTTATACAACTAAAAATATACCTTAATTTTTCTTACATACATTTCTTAATGCTCTAGGGATTTTATACAAAACAAAAAGATTAGACTTTGAATATTTCTTTATCTCTTGTGTACCACGTTAGGATTTATACTATTTATTAGTTTAAGTTATTAGTTTAAACTATTTATAGTTTTACATAAATAAAAAGATTAAATTGTACGTGTCTTAATACTAGGATAGGATTTTATACAACTGCCAACTTCCTATAAACAAAAGGATTAGACCTTGTTCATTTCTTAATACTAAGTTAAGACTATATTTACAAAAATACAATGTTTATACATTACATAGTTCCTTATATGCTAAAGTACAATTTTTTCTGAAACAAACAAAAAGATAACAGAATATTCCCTAATAATATACAATATATTTTAATATAAGCATATTACTTTTAACAAAAGGAAAATTAAAATAAGAGTGTTTGAATTAGCTTCTTCCATTACAAATAATAATTATAAGAATTTAGTGCGGCTATAAATCTAGTTTTGCACTATTATAGGTCCCTACTACCCGCACAAAAATCGGCATTCAAATCTGTGAGTTACAACTCCAAACGTCCCCTTGTAAGTATTTTATTGATTTAGACAAAGGGATGTCTTCTGCGTTTAAATGATATGCTGCTCTAAGAGTGGTTTACGTTTTGTAAAGATGATTGCCTCCGATTTGCTTGTATTCACTTTCAGTTTATCTCCGGCAATATTTATTAATTTATTTGTAACTTGGTTGCAACCGATTTACAATGTTGCCGATGCGGTAAGAAGCTGTTTATAGTGCTATGTTATCTGCGTAAAGGGATATTCTTACGTTAGGGTATTTTGGAAAGTCTTACAGAGGAACAGGTTGAACAGAGTTGGGGGAGACCGGCAGGACGGGTAAGTACTTTGGAGGAGAAAGAGTTTATTTGTGTATAAAATTGTCTATCGGAGAGAAATGAATGAATAATATGAATTAAGTAAGGGGGGGGGGGATATTTGTATACTATCAGTTTGTGAATGAGCTCGGTATGCCGAACTGTATCAAATGCTTTTTCCAAGTCTAACAAAAGCATTCCTGTGTGTTTTTCTCATTACACGCTTTAGTAATAAAGTCAGTGAGACGTGCCAATTAGTCAGCAGTGGAACGGTGCGGCCTAAAGCCGAATTGTTCTTCTAAAATTAGTTTATGCTGTTTAATGTGATATTGGATGCGGGTTAAGAACAATCGTTCTAGAATTTTTGATATAATAAGGATCTTTGTTTGGTTTCGGAATCGTTATTATTTTTGAAGTTTTCCATGCGCTAGGGAAGTAATGGTATCTAAGTATGGAATTAAATATTTTGGTTTTAGTTAAGAAAAATGGTTTTCCTGCTTGATTTTTTTTTTTTTTTTTTTTTTTTTTTTTTTTAATAACTATTGTGGGAATACCGTCCTCACCCAAAGGTTTTTTTAGTTTCTAGGTTTCTAATGATTTTTTGAGGAAATAGAAGAAAAATTACCATCATAAGGAACATTTAAATAATCAAGCACTGATTTTAGGATTTTTCCATTCTGATGGTTTGTGACAAATTTTGAAGTAGTAAGATGACAAGCGTAAAAGTGTGTGGCTAGTAGGTCGGCTTTGTCTTTATCTAGATAGGCGTAATTGTTATTTACGCACAAGACAATTGTTAGTGCACAAGACGTCGTTGCGTCCGTTCTGTGTGGTGCTTTTTCAATGTGTTTTCTATAAAATAATGATTAATTTAATTCCAAAGATTTATTTAACATTACATATAATTGGATAATCTCTGTATTATATTAATAATTAGGGATCAGATTTTTATGTATTTAAAAATGCCCAATATCTGATTAAAATATTTTATAGCAGGTGCATTTTTGTCAAATATGTGATTTTCTTAAAATATTTTAGCATAATGAACAATGTTTTTATGAAAATGGATTTTTTAGCAAAAGCAAGCACAGAATATTCATTTATAATTCTATATCACTTTTAAATATTAAGTAAATACCTTTTACTTATATATTATTTATCCATATAATATAGCATATTACATTATAATATGCTATATTTAGCCATATTAATAATATACTTCATATATTATTTATATAATATTATTCAATTATTAATAGCATAATATTATTAGTTTTAAATTAAATCATTCTCACACCTCGCCATTTATTTATGGCTTCTCAGGCTTTTTACTTTTGTCATTTTATTATAAATTGCTGGATACATATAAAAACTGTTGAAATGATAAATTTATACACTTTTATTCATTATTTTCTGGCTATTTTTTCTCTATTTTTAGGATTGAAATTCCGCCATCTTAAAACAGCAACCTTGAGGACGAAAACTAATTCTAATTGTGGAAGGATAGTGGCCAAGGATGTCCTTTGGCCTCAAAAAATCGTCAGGTCCTGGCAGATACTCCAAAAATAAGTTATCATAAATTGTGAATAGGAATATGAGTGTCGATAATTTCATTGATTGTCATTAAATGGTTTTTGTTTCGAAGCAATTAAAATATTTGTTTGTATTTTTTAGTTCAAGTTTGTATATGTAGGTTTAATCTTGAAGTCGGTTTTTTTTTCATTCTGAAAATTATTTTTTGAAGTGCGAGTACGTAGCTGTAGTGAATCGAAAAAATATTATAGCAACGATTAGATAAAGCGTCGCCAAGGCAACTTCGGCAATTTAGATTTGATACGATAGTTCACAACCAATCTCCAATATATTTCTGGTAAAAATAACATTCCTGCAGATTGCTGCTCCCGTCTGTCCTCAATATCCTTACCATCTGCCATATCGTTTGAAGACTTCTGACGTTGCTAGATTACAGACTTCTGATGAAGAAATTAAGAGTTTTAGAGAAAACGGAACATCACTGCAGTTTGCCTTACCTTCGTAAGCAGAACGAATAGTTGAAACATCAACAGGTCGTTTAAGTCCATATTTACTGCAAGAATTAAGAACACCAGTATTCGAATCCCTTCATAACATGGCTCCTGCAGGCATTTAACCTTCAATCAAACTCCTTCAAGAAAGATATGTATGGTCATCTCTTAAGAAGGATGTAAAAAATTGGGCTAAACCATGTCTGGTATGTCCAAAATCCAAAATTACTAGACGTATTTCTAGCGAAGTAGGTTCTTATGAACTAGTGAAGAGTAGGTTTTCATATCGTAATATATAATATATATCGTAATTTTCGGCCCTCTTCCATCTTCGAATGGATACACATATCTGCTAACAATCATCGACGGTTTCACCAGTAGTACTGAGGCAATTTCAATGAAGGACATATCTGCAGAGACCGTGGCCAGATCGCTTTTGTTCTCATAGATCTCCAGGTTTGGAGTACCTTTAAAGACTACCACCGTTCGTGGCAAACAGTTTGACTGCTCACTTTTTAAACACCTCACATCCATTCTTGAAGTTCAACATATTAAAACCACGGCATATCATCCAGCCACCAATGATAAATCGAAAGATGGCACCGTCAACTTAAACCTTCATTATATGCCCAGCTGTCTAATGATTGGGTCAATAACCTACCCATGATTCTATTAGGCTTGCGTTCACTAACTATGCTTCATTTAAAATCCACGCCACGTTGTGACTGGGGAGGGAGTACTGCGGCAACATTAATCATGTGTAACCTTTCCGACCACATGGTTCACTTCAAAACTATTACTATTACCTTACATTAGCAACCTACAACATTTCCTACAAATCTTGTGTTATTATGACTTTGTATTTATTATGTAACCTGTGCACAAAATAGTAAGGTATCTAATTTAATTACTTAAATAGTACATATATAGAATAGCTAGTTAAATTGTAAATATGTTTCCTTAGTTCATCAAATATTTGTAATTTGTTATATTATATGGGTTTTACCAACTAGTGAATTTTATTTATTTTAAGTTAATTGCAGCATAATAAATAATACTGTTTAGTAAAAGTTCAAGATATTTTCCGATGCGACTCCTCAAATTCGCACCGGCCTCTAGAAAGTGGACTGTATTTAAAATTATAAAAGGGAGTGCTCGCACCTTTGGGGAGATTTTAATCAGGAGGTAACCTAACCAAATAGTACAGACAAAACCACTCACCTTGTTGAAGCGACGGACGTACTTCTTCGTTTTGGAGGCCTCCAAAAGAGTCCCGGGCAGGCGAGCAATTCTCGCAGGCTGTAAAAGTTGATCAGGATATCCTCCTCTTCTTAAATCACCACTCATTAATGTGAATATTAAGTCTATATTGAATATCATAGGAAACAAAAAAACACTTTAAGAAAGAAAACTCTGGGAAAGCTATTATCAGCTTTGGGCATGAAAACATAGGTAGACCATAGGGTCTTGAACAAAGAAAAAGTGTACAGGAAAGCAGCCAGCATAAGAATGAGGAATATTCATGTAGGGATTAAGGCAGATAAGGGCTAGTTACCTGGAAATCTATAGAGTGCGTCAATGTTCGGTATATTACAGTTTTTCTCCTTTCCCCCCTCACAAAAGCGCCGATTGGCGCGAACATACAACCCACCAAAATTGGGGTGTTGCCCAATATTATTCCAAAATGTTATACAATGAAAATGGTGGGCAGGCAGCAAAAAATTTACACAATAAAATAAGGTAAGATAAAGACAAAAAAGTATGCAGCGGCTTCAGCGAGGGCAGAAGACAACGAACAGATAGGACGGCTGTTTAGAATAGCTTCGATCCGAGCGAAGAGGGTGGTATACTCTTTGAAGGTGAATAAAACTTCGGCGGATAACCGATATAATAAAGTTTTTGCGGATTTAACTGCAGCTTCCCACAGACCACCGAAATTGGGGGCTAAAGGAGGGTTGAATACTGGCCCCGCGAAATCAATAACGGCTACATACGAGGGCTTGGCAAGTTGTAGGCCCAGCGTATAGGGAGGAAACGTGAGAGTGCTTGCAAATCAATTGAGACAGATGAGCGGACTTCGGCAGCAAAATTGGGTGACGGGAATCTTAGTTTAAATTGGAGTTGTTAAGTCTGCCGCCAACCCTGAGAATACCTAGACTATCGAGGAAAGGAGTCAGGTTGCAAAGCGACTTGGCCGGCCTGCCGGCACGAATATTGAGAAGAGAATCGTGAAAATGCTCGGACTGAGTACGCAATATGATTGTGAATAAGGCATCTTGCAGCTCGGAGACGGTTAAGGGGCCGTGTAAAACCGGCTTTGACATTCTGCGAGATCGACAGTTAGACATGAAACGGTTTATCCACGCTATGGTACGTTGAAAACGAAGGAAAGAAGAAAACCGAGAGGAAAACTGCTCAAAGGAAAAATCAGGTTGTCACGCGATGAGTGAAATGGTATTAACCTTGAGCTCCGGAACACTTGTGATGTTCAAGTCAGCGTCGGAATAGGGAGGAAGCCATTGCTCCTGACAATTGGTCAGAAAGGAGGGACCTTGAGTCCATAAACAGAAGTTTTTGGCGTGCGCATATTGAGTAGGGGTAAGATCTCTAGAGGCCATATCGGCAGGATTTAACGAACTATGGCAATGTGACCATGAAAAGTTGGACGGGGAATTGTACATGATGTGAGCAATTCTGTCAGATACAAAGGTGTTAAGTGTATGAGGAGGCGTGTGCAACCAGGCGAGTACTGTGGTGGAATCGGAAAAAAGCCGGATGTTAGACCAGGGTTTAGGATAACGGAGAGAACGAACTGACTTCACTAAATCGATAAGAAGTACGGCAGCGCAAAGCTCGAGCCTAGGAATCGAGAGTGTTTTCAGAGGCGCTACGCGGGTTTTCGCCTTCCGAAAAAAGATATAACGAGAATTAGGTGCCTCAAAACAAATGTACAATACGGCGGCGTAGGCGACGGGAGAGGCATCAGCAAATCCTACAAGTGACATTTGGCCAAACGTAGAAGTCGGCAGTACACAACGAGGAAAATGGAGCGAAGAAAGCTACGTAAGATGATCAGTGAGTTGCTCCCAGAGAAGTTTAATTTCGGAAGTGACGGGTTGGTCCCAATCGAGTTTGGCTACCCAGATTTTCTGAATTGCTATTTTGAAGGAAATGTAAACGGGTGAAAGAAAACCAAGTGGATCAAAGATTCTTGCGATGAACGAGAGCATATTCCGCTTTGTGCAGGTTGCCTGAAATGGCTGGACCTTGAAAACAAAGGAGTCGTGAAAAGGTTCCCAGCTCAAGCCCAGAATTTTAAGGGTGTCTTCATCATCAAAAAGGACCGAAGATTCCAAGTGTTCCGGAGGTAAATCGCGAAGTACTTGTGGGTGGCTAGAGCACCACTTACGTAACTCGAACCCATCAGCAGAAAGAAGCTGCGTAAGTTGAACTTTAAGGGCTAAAGCAGAGTGAATATCATCTTCGCCAGTGATGATATCGTCTATGTAGGTTTGGTTGAGTAGTGCTCGAGCAGCCAAGGGAAATCGGTGCCCTTCATCTTGAACAAGTTGATGAAGAACTTGGACAGCTAGAAATGCTGAAGGGGCCATACCGTAAGTCACGGTATTGAGCTCTATCTCATGCACGGCAGCAGCACCTTCCGGCTTCCAGAAAATGTGCTGCATGTAACGATCCCGTTCATGTGCTAACACTTGCTGATACATTTGCTTTATATCGCAACACCAGGCAACCCGGGGAAATCTAAAATTGAGTAAAATGTCCGAGACGTCTCGCTGTAACTTGGGTCCCTTGATCAACCGGTCATTTAGTGAAAGTCCCGTAGAGTCAGGACTGGAAGCATTAAAGACCACGCGAATTTTCCTCCTATAATTAGAAAGCTTTGTAACCACGTGGTGCGGGATCACATATGACGCTGGATGCGTGGGGACAGACATGTGGCCTACGTCCATGTATTCCTGAAGAAACTGGTTGTATTCAGCTCTTAGGGCAGGGGTCTTGTCGAGACGTCTGAGGAGCCTAATGAGGGAGTATTCCGCATCCTTACGATTGAGAGCTAACGAAGTTGCTTCTGGCTTAAGGGGGAGAGCGACAGAATATCGTCCCTCAAGGTTACGGATGTGAGTGGCAACGAAATGTCGCTCGGCATGGTCGCAAAGAGGGTCTCGAGGAATGGGAGTGAGAATATTCTGAACTTCCCAAAACTTGTGGAGATCTTGGGCTGTCTGGAAAACGGAAATTAAAGAGGTGGTGAATTCATTCCGCGTTGGGGTTTGGACAGGACCTATGATGGTCCAACCAAAAATGGTGTTAACAGCGATAGGACCAATGGAGCTGCGAATAAACGGTTGAGGCAGTAAAAATTTTAGGTATATGTCGGCACCTAAGAGAAGGTCAATCTTGTCAGATTGATAAAAGTCAGGATCGGCCAAATTCAAATGTTCAAAAGCGCGCGTAATTTCTGGAGTAAGATTTTTGGGAGGCAAATGGTTAGCGATGTGAGGAACCACAGACGGGTTGGCAAAAATGTGCCTTTGAGAAAATGCAGAAAAAATTTCGAATGCAACTGTGCCCGGGGAGTTGGATACGATACGATGCCCACCGATACCCGTAATGGGCATATCACGTATTTTTTGACCCAATTGGTCAAAAAGCCGTTGGGAAATGAAGGAAAGTTGCGACCCTGGATCAATGACCCCTCTGACAGGAACGTAATCTAAATGATTATCAAAAATACGTGCACGAAAGGTGCCTAGCAGTGAAGTCACGTGATTGGCGGAGGTACTACAACTAAGAGATAGTTTTTTTATCTCGAGTGAGGGATAAAAACTCGAAACAGGAAGACAAAGAATGTGGTTTATGACAAGCAATACATTTAAAATTAGAAGAATTAGAAGGTGCCTCCCAAGTTCTATCTGATTGTGGTGAAGGAACAGGACTAGTGTTGACAATTAATGAATTAACGCTAGAGCTTCTATGTTGATTGCTGGGGGAAGAAATTATCTCCAGCGTTTTAATTTGCTTGGTCACGAAATTTAGCAAATCCTCAAATAGAGGGACCGATTTTTCAGAATTTTGATCCTCGAAAGCTTTTGAAGTGCGGGATTCCAGGTTGTTTAACGAGGGGGTTAACAAAATAAAATTTGCTAAATCATCGATAGGTAGCGCCTTGATAGCCTGCACCGAATTTTGATGTATTTATAGGAAATTTTTTTTAATTACCTAAAGAATTTGAACTGATAGATTTAAAATGCAAAATTTTGTTCAAATATGCCTGTGCTATTCTTCTGGGATTTTGGTACCTGAAATTAGTGCTGAAAAGGCAAGCTGGTAATTTTCATTTGTAAGTTGAAAATTGGAAATGATTGAAAGATAACTCCCGCTTAAATTGGACCTCAGAAAATGAAAACGCTGTATCGGGCTCAGAGATAGCCGGGTTGTCGTGAACAAGGGAGGAGAACAGCGAGAAAAATTCAGGCCACTGTTCAATATCCCCTGAGAAAGTTGGCAAGTTAATAGGCGGTAATGGGAAACCACCCTGAGACAATTGACTAGGGGTGGCAACAGATGTGAGGTTATAATGGGCTCTTCTTTTTTTAATTGAAAGAATTTAGCCTTAATTTTGCGTAATACATCATTAGAGGCTATAGCCGGGGCTTGGGTATCTACTTTATTCTGTTTTGATAGGATAACATTTAGGTCACTGATTTTTTCATTTACCGTTTCAAACTTAGCTTGAAGGGAGGGTGAATCCTCATAAAGAGCCTGAACGGAAAAAATATCCTCAACAGAAGAAGCTTATATTTGGGCCCAACTGCTAGTTATATCAGCAAATACCGTTTCCCTTTTTGCCAATAGTTGTGCTTGAACAATGATATTTTTGTCTTCTACAGGCATTGTGAAAAATACAGAATATACAAATACAGAAATAAAAAGAAATTATAATATATAAGACACAGAAAAGGAAAGGAGAAAAAGTTGCAAAATTGATTACACTAATTATTACGTAAATGTAACTGACGCTTGAATAAAACAAAATGGCGGGAGTTGGTACGAGATGAAGTAACGAGTAGGTCACTAGAGAAGTGGTAGTAGAAGGGTGTGACGTCAGATCACAGCTGACGATACGAAGTAATGAAAAATGGCTGACTATAGCGTCGGTTTTAAATATGTAATTACTGGAAGTTATGAAACTTGAACAAAAAATGGGCAAAACTTTGCAATTTATGGAAATTTTTATGTAAAAATTTATAATATAAATAAAACACGGAAATGAGTGGGTGATTAATCGCCCCAAAACCGCGAAAACACTCGTTTTAATGTGGCACAATATACGGGCCGGTAGGACTAAATTGTTTAGTAAAAGCCCAAGATATTTTCCGATGCGACTCCTCAAATTCGCACCGGCCTCTAGAAAGTGGACTGTATTTAAAATTATAAAAGCGAGTGCTCGCACCTTTGGGGAGATTTTAATCAGGAGGTAACCTAACCAAATAGTACAGACAAAACCACTCACCTTGTTGAAGCGGCGGACGTACTTCTTCGTTTTGGAGGCCTCCAAAAGAGTCCCGGGCAGGCGAGCAATTCTCGCAGGCTGTAAAAGTTGATCAGGATATCCTCCTCTTCTTAAATCACCATTCATTAATGTGAATATTAAGTCTATATTGAATATCGTAGGAAACAAAAAAACACTTTAAGAAAGAAAACTCTGGGAAAGCTATTATCAGCTTTGGGCATGAAAACGTAGGAAGACCAAAGGTCTTGAACAAAGAAAAAGTGTACAGGAAAGCAGCCAGCAGAAGAATGAGGATTATTCGTGTAGGGATTTAGGCAGATAAGGGCTAGTTACCTGGAAATCTATAGAATGTGTCAATGTTCGGTATATTACAGTTTTTCTCCTTTCCCCCCTCACAAAAGCGCGAACAAATACATAAACCCATAAATCCAAGGACGGTAGAAAGATGAAGAAAATGTAGGCTGCGCTTGGTTCGAGAGTGGCAGGAAAGGTGTAAATTACAAAGGGTTTGAAATCGTTAATTAAAAAAAATAAAAATAAAAATCAAATTCGATCATGATTTTTATCTGGAATTTTAAAAATCATTTGATGATTTTTATTGAGATAGATTTGTATTTTTTTATCATAAGTGATAAAAATCAAATTCTGATCATTATTTTTGAAAAAAAAAATTTTCAATTAACAATAATAATAATTTTTGAGTAATTCCTTTCGAAATCAGAAAGTTAAATTTCTCTAATTATCTCCAAGATGTATTTTGAGTATTTTATATACAAACATATTAATCAATTTGTGTAAAAGGTGATTTTTATTTTCTGATCAACATTTTTTTGATCGCAATAATAATTATTATATGATTTTTTGGAAAAAATAATTATTAATTTCAAACCCTGTAAATTACATATACAACATAAATGTTCTACACACTTAACAAAAACATCCATGACCCACTGACAGAGGAAATCAGAAAAAAATATAATCAATCTGAGGAAATTAAAAGAATATGTTTTTGCTAAAATGGGTGAACAGGCATGCTGGCAACGAGGGCTAAGAATGAACCAATCAAAAACGGTTTAATATCATACAAACTGAAACTTTTGACCATGATGGTCAGATCCAGAGTTTTAGGCATGTTCTTTACGATTAAAAATTATTTAACAGACATAGTTATAAATTAATGCAATGTCTAATTAACATTTTTTTCTTTTTCTCTTCTGTAGTAACCCTGCGGAAGAGGCGTTTATTTTATAATTGTGCATACACCATGCAAAAAGCATATTATATGCATACAATATTTTAAATTGCGTTTCTTCTGACACAAATCAATATTTTTAAGTGTCAATAACTTTCAACAAAAAAGAATAAAAATAACTAAAACTGAATAAATAAATAAGCTGGAAAAAGAATGAGGAAAAATAAAAAACA
Source organism: Euschistus heros (assembly GCA_003667255.2). Taxonomy (NCBI): domain Eukaryota; kingdom Metazoa; phylum Arthropoda; class Insecta; order Hemiptera; family Pentatomidae; genus Euschistus; species Euschistus heros. The sequence continues at coordinate 1,269,758 of RCWM02000232.1, forward strand.
TTTCGAATGTCAATTGGTGCACTATTAAATCTTCACAATATTTCATTTAGTATTTTTGTAGATTATAAATATTGCTATATTCCATAAGTTCTTTTTATCTCTTCCATTAGAGAAGCCCTAACTAATTTGTGTCTCTCGTCTTCGTATAAGTAGCAGTCATTTAAAATGAGCATGTTTGTGGAATGTTTGTGAGTTAATCCGTCACATTTACAAGTGCCTGAGTTTAGTAAATGAAATCGTTTCAGATAATGGTTAGTTGGTTCGTGTTCTGTGAGTAATTGAGTTAGTTTGTGATCAGTACTTTTGGGTATTTTATAGTTTTGTGGTGTTATATTTGGAATGTATTTCTGTAATGGTCGTCCTTTAGTATGTATTTATTTATTACATAAAAGGAACTGTATTGTATTTGTAGGTTAAGTTTGTATTATTAGCAACTGTCTTAGCCAATGTTTCCGCTTTTTCATTACTTAAGATGCCACTGTGTCCTTTTATTTATGTCAAAAACGTTCTTATGTCTCGGTCCATTAATGTTATTAGATTTTTTCTAATTTGTACTGTAAGTATGTCTTGTATTTTATTATTTTTTATAGAGTCAATCACTATTCTATTGTCAGTATATATATTGTAAGTAAATTTTGAGTAATCTGTTAGTGCTAAAATATAATTAGTTGCTTTTAGTACTGCCAGTTTTTCAGCTTGATTGTTCGAGCAGTTCTGTCCTAGTTTGTACAATTCTTCGTGGGAAATTTCGTTTCGTTCAGCCGTAAAGGCACACCCTACTTTGTCTCCTTGTTTACTTCCGTCTGTATATATGTCCATTATATCAGTTTCTAAAGTGGGTTCTACTAGTTCGTCCATGTATTGTAAAAGTTTTGCGTGGACTGCGGGGTGTAAACGTTTTTCTGTAGTTACTTCACGTTCGATATTGTCATAGTTTATGTCTTTGAATCCAATCGTGTGTCTTTTTATTTTATGTGTTGTAGTCAGTTCTGTAATTTAATAATTTATAGCTAGTGCATCTGCTAGTACACAAGCAGCATCGTACGAAACCGCTTTGAAGGCTTTGCAAATCCTTAATGCCATTAACCTTTGTACCCACTGTAATTTTGTGAGTTTAGCCTGTTTCTTGGCTCCCGATTCCCACACTGATTTATCGTGCAAAAGTTTTGGAATTATTGCGCTTTCATAGATTAGTCTCAGTACCTGAGTTCCCAGTCCCCAAGTTAATCTTGCCGCAATAGTTAATACATTTACTGTTTTTAAGGCCCTGTTTACTACGTTGTCTGTGTGTTTGTTCCAGTTTAGTCTCCTGTCAAACGTTAGTCCTAGATAAGTCATTGTTTCGGTTTGTTGTATTGTTCAAGAATAAAGTCTTATATTTAGATTTGGTAGTGTTTTTTTATAAATATCATATATTTTGTTTTGATTATGTTGAATTCTAATTTATTAGCGGTTGCCCATTTCTCTAAAATGTTAAGTGATTGGTTAGTCAGTAATTGTAATTTTGAAAATAGTTTTTTATTTGTAAGAAAAAGGATGTCATCAGCATAAGCAAAGATCTGTGCTCCTTCGGGGAGATTTAATTCAAAAATTGTGTTTAAGAGAATGTTCCAAAATCTAATTAACATGTAAAATATGTAATAAAATATGCATATATATATATATAAACTAATGAAACATTAACAACCTTATCCGCTGCTCCCTCTCTTGCTGAATAAAGTACAATAGAAACCATGTAAAATGTGAATCCCCATTTAAATCCTTCCACCATGCTCTTAGGTAATGTTACATAAGGATTGATAGTCTCTGCACCTTAACAGGTTAGGAAAAATTAGCATACATTTTACAAAAATTAAATGATTCATAGGAAAGAGAAGAAACATGTTTAGTGCGTTCCATAACTTAATATCCCTTGAGTTTTTCATAATATTAATACATATAAAATGTTTTGGAACTCATATAACGTTCTTGAGCATTCAACCATGTTCCCAACAGAACTCCCAAATAGCACCCGGATTAAACTAATATATATGTAAAACAATTATATATGTCGCCCAAATGAGGTCCATTTGCCATCTTAAAACGGCATCTTTAAGGACAAAAACTACTTTTAATTGTGAAAGGATAGTGGCCAAGGATATCCTTCGGCCTCAAACAATCGTCAGATCCTGGCAGATCTGAAAAACAGTATCCTTATAGCAGGAGCCATCTCTTAATCCCGGAATATTCCCTTTCTCCATCTTAAAATCGTTTAATCTTAAAAATATTTTAAAACAGTATCCTCAAGGACAACAATGGCGGAATATCCTTCGGATAACTTGAAAACCGTTAAAACCTGGAATATTTCAAAATAGCATTCTTAAGGACGAAAACTATTATATATGTCACCCATTTGAGGTTCTTACGCCATCTTAAAACGGCATCCTTAAGGACAAAAAATAATTTTTATTGTGAAAGGATAGTGGCCAAGGATATCCTTCGGCCTCAAAAAATCGTCAGATCCTGGCAGATCTGAAAAACAGTATCCTTATAGCAGGAGCCATCTCTTAATCCCGGAATATTCCCTTTCTCCATCTTAAAATCGTTTAATCTTAAAAATATTTTAAAACAGTATCCTCAAGGACAACAATGGCGGAATATCCTTCGGATAACTTGAAAACCGTTAAAACCTGGAATATTTCAAAATAGCATTCTTAAGGACGAAAACTATTATATATGTCACCCATATGAGGTCCTTACGCCATCTTAAAACGGCATCCTTAAGGACAAAAAAAAATTCTAATTTTTGAAGGATAGTGGCGAAGGATGTCCTTCGGCCTCAAAAAATAGATACTGTTTTTTTCAGATCGGCCAGGATCTGACGATTTTTTGAAGCCGAAGGACATCCTGGGCCACTTTCCTTACCCACTTGAATTAGTTTTCGTTCTAAAGGATTCTTTTTTTCATTTTATTTTATTTTCAAGATTAAACCATTTTATTAGCTTTTCGTCCTTAAGGATGCAGTTTTGAAATATTTCAGGATTTAACGGTTTTTAAGATGACGGAAGGGTAATGATTGGCCCAGAGGGCTGGGAAAGTATGCGGTGGATTTTCAAAAAATTAAGGGGTATGAGGTAGATGAAGTTATGTATTGAGATTATCATGTAGGGTTTAATTGGAGATATAATAAGGAGCAGACATTATAATAACTAATGTTCGGAGGATTTAGGATAGGAAGGATTGAATGCGTTTTGTATCCTATTTTTTTGCTGTCCTTTACAGCTCAATTCCATAGTCAAGTCAAGTAGATTTAAGGATGGTTTTGTATATGAGAAATTTGCTTTCAACTGAAAGATGAGATGTCCTATTTAGTAGTTGGCTGAGGCGTCTGTTAAGTTCTTGCCTTTTGAGTCGAGTACGAGAGTTCCGTGTAAGTCTCTTGTCTCAGCAGAAACTAAGATACCGAACTGTGTCAGCTTTCGGTAGTGGGATATCATTGAAATAGATACATTGGCAGGATTAATGGTGGAGGATAATGGTTACGTTGATGCATTTAGATTCATTTACCTTCATCCCACTATCCATCGCATCAGACTTCAATCCGGGATAAATGGGTTTGCAGATTATAGGAAGCTATAATAAGCTAAGTGATGTTTCTGACGATGATGCCCCATTCATTTTCAGTAGGGTTAAAATCGAAAGAAGCAGGTCATTGAAGTAAAAGTATAGAGGAAGATGAGCGTCAACTTTTGGGCGATAGTTCTGTCTAAATCACATCAAAATTTTCCCGAAAGCGATGCCCATTTTAGTTAATTGTTATCGCCACCTTGTGGAATCCGTGCAGTCCCCAGAAAAATACACAAATCCTTAAATTTCCTTCCATAGAAACCTAATTTTAAGTAATTTATTAACACGAAAAAGATTCATTTTTGTAAAATTGTTGGTCAAGATATTTATGTCTGACGGGCATCTAGTCCTTAGCCACTTCGCTATTGCTCTGTGCCTTCTTTTAATAAGTTGCGAAGATTATGAGGCAAATTAATCTGATAAGAATTGTAAGCTTTACTTTTTGAGGTCTTATCATTAATGCCATAGCTTATGCATGGTGGTCAAAAGGTAGCATTCATAGGTGATATGAATGAATGAATGAATGAATGATTATAATAGAATGATCATAGGTGATATAATAGAATAGCTGTTGGATTTAGAGACTCGGGATAAAATGCTGATGCAGGAATTAGATTATCGACAAGCCCTCCGTTGGTGTTTAGCGTTGTAGTCCTCTCCTGCTATAAAGCGCGAGATTGGAATAAGGATTCAAGACGATTATGAGGAAGATAAATCCTTGGAGGGCAATATACAGCTGAAAATGTTAAATTATATGGACGTGCTAAAATTTTAACCAAGGTGGATCGGATTTCGACAGTTGTGGAAGGAATAAAGGGGTGGGGCAAGGATTTATGGATAACAATACAAGAATCAGCATGTGAGGTGTTGTCAGGATAGTCTGATCTATAAGTGATGTAGTCACGCATAAGGAAATATGATGGGTTTGTGAAGTGGGTTTCAGTCAGTAGGCAATGTCAATGTCATTGCCATCAAGAAATATGTCTTGATAAGTTCTTCTGGATGGTTATTTAGACCATTTTCATTCCCCAGAATGATAAATAAAGGCTTGTAATATTGCTCATTCTGGAATCTTGAATGGGATTTCGGGGAGGATTCTGGTGAGAAGGAAAATGAGTTCTTTTAGCTCGAATAAAAAAAAAACAATAGGATTGTACTGATGTCTACTGGATTTGAAACACGAATTGATTAGGGGATATGTGATGGAGGATTGATGTGTCTAGGAATGTTGGGTGGGATATTATGTAAAGGCAGTAAGAAAATTAGAAATGGTTTGTCAACATAAACCTCACCACGCCAACCACTTCACAGCAGCGACCAAACAGTCCTCTGCAAGAGATGATATATTTATTAGTCAGTTATTTGATTACCAGCTGATGAAGCCATTTTAAATCGTACTCGATTTAAGTACTTTCTATTCTATAAAGTAACAAATGTACAACTCTTAGTTTTATAACTATCAAATGCTCACCAGCATACATTGCTACTTCAAAATCCATATAGAACAAGTGGCCAATAATAGAACCTTCCGTAAAAAATGAAAAATCTTTAGTAGCTCCAAGAATGTTGAACTTGGACAAATCCATAAAAAACCAGAATATAGTCATGCAAGCTAGGACGATTAGTAAATTTAAAAATGCAGCTACATTAACTGCATACTTCCCATATGCGAAACCAAGATTAGTCGCTAAAAAATAATAAAAATTATTAATGAATATATCATATTTGAAATAAATAATAAACGATTATTTCTAGCTTTCGGATAAGTTTTGCATATTAAGGTCTAAAGGTGGCTCCACACGCAATGGGAAACCCGAAGGCATCCTTTGACGCGCAAGGCCTTCAGGCCTTCTTCACGCCTTCTTGTGCAGATGGAGAATTCTGTTGAGGTATTCCTGTAGGCAGACCTGCAGGCCTTCCTGAAAGCCCAAAAAAGCAATACAAAATTTAATTGAAAAACTATCTCCAATTTTTCGTACAATGCATTAACAAAGGCGGAATATCCTTCCGCCATATAAACATCGTTAAAACATAAAAATATTTTAAAACAATATCGTTAAGGAAAACAAGGTGGAGGCTTTAAATTTGTATCTTAAAAACGACAGCCGATTTTATTAAAATTTGATAATTATGTTTCTTTTATACTAACTAAACTTTTTTTCTAAGGGCACTAACATTTTGTTTTAATTTGGCGGGGGGGGGGGGCTTTATATTTGTACCTTAAGAACGAATCAGCCGATTTCAAAGAAATTTGATAATTATGTTTCTTTCGTACTAACTAACCTTTTTTTAAGGGTGCTAACAGTTGTGTTTTAATTTGGAGGGAGATCTAAATTTGTACCTTAAGAACGACAGCCGATTTTAATGTAATTTAATAATTATATTTCTTTCACACTAACAAACATTTTTTTAAGGGCACTAACAGTTGTGTTTTAATTTGGTGGAGGAGGGGCTTTAACTTTGTACCTTAAGAACGACAGCCAATTTTGTTTACGTTTCTTTCACACTAACATCTTTGTTTGTTTTTTTAAGGGCGCTAACAGTTAAACAGAAATATCCGTAAAAACGAAAACTAATAAAACCGTTAAATTTTGAATAAAACATAGTATCCTTAAGGACGAAAACTAATAAAACCACTAAATCTTAAAAAACAAAAATAGTTGAAAGTAAACGTACTTACTTATGTGAAAGTAAATGTATATATAGAACTACACAGGCATTGATGACCCTAGGGTTTTATGCCTATAAACCCCAACAAACAAAAATTGTATATTCAAAGACGAAAAATAATAAAACCGTTAAATCTTGAAAATAAAACTAGTATACTTAAGGACGAAAACTAATAAAACCGTTAAATCTGGGAAAAAAATAATAGTATTCTTAAGGACGGAAACTTATAAAACCGCTAAATCTTAAAAAACAAAAATAGTATCCTTAAGGACGAAAACTTATAAAACCACTGTTCTTTAAAAAAAAAAGAAAAGAAAACTGTAACCTCAAGGACGAAAACTTATAAAACCATCAAATTCAGGGTTTAACGGTTTTTAAGATGGCGGAAGGATGTTCCGTCATTGTTGTCCTTTTAGTTTTCCTCCTTAAGGATACTATTTTGAAAAATTCCACGATTCAACGATTTTAAAATGGCGGAAGATGACTGAATGGTTAATCCTATCGAATACCTTTATCACTTTAAAAAATACTATAAACTGGTTGTGGTGCCTACAACCAAACTTCAGTCCGGTCGGCCTTTGAGACAAAACTAATGAGATTTTAGTATTGCTTTTTCGGGGCAACAGGCATCAGGCCTGCAGAGAAACCTCAACAGAATTCCCCATCGACACTTAGAGGTTTGACTGAAGGCCTGGCAACTCAAGGCATGCCTTTCGGTTTTCCGTTGCGTATGTAAACCCCCACACAGAGAGGTTTGCCTCAATTCAAGGCTTGCCTTCGGGTTTTCCTGTGCTGTATGTGGAGCCACATTATGACAGCATCTAGTACTCGTATTATGAATTAAGTTTCATAACTATGCTTTAAAGATATTACATGTTAAGGTGGCTCCACACGCAACGGAAAACCGGAAGGCAAGCTTTCAATAGAGGCAAACCTCTCAGTGGTGTGAGTTTACAGTAGCAAATGTAGTTCCACACGCAACGGAAAACCGGAAGGCATGCCTTTGAGGCGCCAGGCCTTCCGGTTTTCCGTTGCGTGTGGATGGAGAATCATGTGAGGATTCCCTGCAGGCCTGTTGCCCGTAGCCCCGAAATGCCAATACCAAAATCTCATTCCTTTTGCCTCAAAGGCCGACCGGATTGAAGTTTGGTTGTAGCCACCACAACCAGTTTATAGTATGTGTATAAATATGAAAGTATTCGGTATGTGTATAAGCATTCAGTCATCTTCCGCCATCTTAAAATCGTTGAATCGTGGAATATTTCAAAATAGTATTCTTAAGGACAAAAACAAAAAGGACAAGAATGACGGAATATCCTTCCGCCATCTTAAAAACTGTTAGATCCTGGAATATTTTAAAATAGTATCCTTAAGGACAAAAACTGATATTTATGTGGCCCAACGATGTCCTTCCGCCATTTTAAAATAGTATATTTAAGGACGAAAACCAATTAAATCATTAAATATTAAAACAAAAAAACAAAAAGGTTGTATCCTTAAGGTCGAAAACTAATTTAAAGTAGGGAAGGAACGTAGCAAAGGATGTCCTTCGGCCGCCAGAAATGGTCACTAACATACATTCTTTTTAAGGGCGCTAATAGTTATGTTTTAATTTCAGGGGGGGGGGGGGGGGGGGGTTCTAAACTTGTACCTTAAGAACGACAGCCGATTTTTAAAAAAACTCTAAGTAATAATATTACTTTCATACGAACTAACGTTTTTTTAAGGGTGCTAACAGTAATGTTTTAATTTTTTTGGGGGGGGGGGCTCTAAATTTGTACCTTAAGAACGACAGAGGATTTTAATAAAATTACATAATTACGTTTCTGACACACTAACTAACTTTTTTTTAGGGTGCTAACAGTTATGTTTTAATTTTTTTTTTGGGGGGGGGGGCATAAAATGTGTAGCTTAAGAACAATAGCCGATTTTAATAAAATTAGATTATTACGTTTCTGGCACACTAACTAACATTTTTTTAGGGTGCTAACAGTAATGTTTTAATTTGGCGGAAGGGGGAGAGCTCTAAAATTGTACATTAAAGACAACAACCGATTGTAATAAAATTAGATAATTACGTTTCTGTCACACTAACTAACTTTTTTTTAGGGTGCTAACAGTTATGTTTTAATTTGGCGGAAGGGAGAAGAGCTCTAAACTTGTACCTTAAAGACAACAGCCGATTGTAATAAAATGAGATAATTACGTATCTGTCACACTAACTTTTTTTTTAGGGTGCTAACACTAACTTGTACCTTAAAGACAAATTTTTTTTAGGGTGCTAACAGTTTTGTTTTAATTTGGCGGAAGGAAGAATAGCACTAAACTGGTACCTTAAAGACTACAGCCGATTGTAATAAAATTAGATAATTACGTTTCTGTCTCACTAACAAACTAACAGTTGTTTTTTTTAGGGTGCTAAACAGTACCTTTATGTTTTAATTTTTGGAACTTTTTTTTAGGGCCTAACAGTTATATTTTAATTTGGCGGAAGGAATGAGAGTTCTGAACTTGTATATTAAAAACAACAGCCGATTTTAATAAAATTAGATTATTACGTTTCTGTCACACCTGTTTTTTAGGGTGCTAACAGTTTTGTTTTAATTTGGCGGAAGGGAGAAAAGCACTAAACTAGTACCTTAAAGACAACAGCCGATTGTAATAAAATTTGATAATAACGTTTCTGTCACAATAACTAACTTTTTTTTAGGGTGCTAACAGTTATGTTTTAATTTGGTGGAAGGGAGAAGAGCTCTAAACTTGTACCTTAAAGACAACAGCCGATTGTAATAAAATTAGATAATTACGTTTCTGTCACACTTAAATTTTTTTAGGGTGCTAACAGTTATGTTTTAATTTGGCGGAAGGGAGAAGAGCTCTAAACTTGTACCTTAAAGACAACAGCCGATTGTAATAAAATTAGATAATTACGTTTCTGTCACACTAACTAAACTTGTACTTTAAAGACAACAGCCGATTTTTTAGATATTACGGGTGCTAACAGTTATGTTTTAATTTGGCGGAAGGGAGAAGAGCTCTAAACTTGTACCTTAAAGACAACAGCCGATTGTAATAAAATGAGATAATTACGTATCTGTCACACTAACTAACTTTTTTTTAGGGTGCTAACAGTGGTGTTTTAATTTAGTGGAAGGGAGAAGAGCTCTAAACTTGTACCTTAAAGACAACAGCCGATTGTAATAAAATTAGATAATTACGTTTCTGTCACACTAACTAACTTTTTTTTAGGGTGCTAACAGTTATGTTTTAATTTGGCGGAAGGGAGAAGAGCTCTAAACTTGTACCTTAAAGACAACAGCCGATTGTAATAAAATTAGATAATTACGTTTCTGTCACACTAACTAACTTTTTTTTAGGGTGCTAACAGTTATGTTTTAATTTTCCGGAAGGGAGAAGAGCTCGAAACCTATACCTTAAAGACAACAGCCGATTGTAATAAAATTAGATAATTACGTTTCTGTCACACTAACTAACTTTTTTTTAGGGTGCTAACAGTTATATTTTAATTTTTAAAACCTTAAAGACAACAGCCGATTGTAATTTAGGCGGAAGGAGGGTGCTAACAGTTATATTTTAATTTGGCGGAAGGGAAGAGAGTTCTAAACTTGTACCTTAAAGTCAGTAGCCGATTGTAATAAAATTAGATAATTATTTACACACTAACTAACTTATTTTTATAAAGTTGTGTTTTACGAGAAGATCTGTACCTTATAGACACACTAACTAACTAACTTTTTTTTAGGGTGCTAACAGTTATGTTTTAATTTGGTGGAAGGGAGAAGAGCTCTAAACTTGTACCTTAAAGACAACAGCTGATTGTAATAAAATTAGATAATTACGTTTCTGTCACACCTGTTTTTTAGGGTGCTAACAGTTATGTTTTAATTTGGCGGAAGGGAGAAGAGCTCTAAACTTGTACCTTAAAGACAACAGCCGATTGTAATAAAATGAGATAATTACGTTTCTGTAACACTAACTAACTTTTTTTTAGGGTGCTAACAGTTATGTTTTAATTTGGTGGAAGGGAGAAGAGCTCTAAACTTGTACCTTAAAGACAACAGCCGATTGTAATAAAATTAGATAATTACGTTTCTGTCACACTAACTAACCTTTTTTTAGGGTGCTGACAGTTATGTTTTAATTTGGCGGAAGGAAGAAGAGCTCGAAACTTGTACCTTAAAGACAACAGCCGATTGTAATAAAATTACATAATTACGTTTCTGTCACACTAACTAACCTTTTTTTAGGGTGCTAACAGTTATGTTTTAATTTGGCGGAAGGGAGAAGAGCTCTAAACTTGTACCTTAAGGCTAAACATCACGATTTTTGTAAGATTTTTTTTCAAGAGATGGCAGCACTTTTGGGGCGAATTTATTTTCGCTCTCATTTGTGAACAGAATCATCATCATTAGATCTCTAAACGGATTTAGTAATAAAACCCCCATTAAATTCACGCTACGTTTTCCGATTTTTTTTTTCAATTATTTTAGAATTTAAAAAAATTATCTGGCGAACTATTGATTTTTTTAAAAAAAGCTGGTTATAATCACTTGGTCATAAATTAATTGAACACAATTATGCAAAAAAAAAATCATTTTCGGTTGCATAGATTGATCGTAATTTGAAAAATACGATTCAACAATAGCGGGTGATTAGATTAGTAAGCTACCTGCTGTTGTAGTAGTGGGGGAAGGGCTGTGAGGACCCAGCTCCCAGTCAGCTACCGATCTAGTCTCCCCAATAGTGGAGACTATAAACTATAGACTACAAACCAACATCCTTTTTGAAAATATAAAACAGTAAATTTGTTGTACAGCTTTTATCACAACCCGAGAAATACGGAGGTGTCTGTGCTGGTTTCTCATTTTTTTTCTTTTATAAGCCATAAGAACTGTGGTTTTTATGCCATTCAAACAGAAAATATATGTGATTTAGGTGTCTATCTATATACAAAACTAAGGAACTAAAGTTGAAGAAAAAATGAATCATGGTATATATATAATAATAATAAAAAAACAAATGCCATTCAAGGTGTGTCTACATACAAAAAAGGAAGAACCAAATCTAAATAAAAGGCAAATTGATTGAGTTATCTGCAGCATGAGATCAGTTGGAAGTGTTGGGTATTACACACAGTGAGGCAAAACAGTTTTACTAAATATAGTTTTATTACAAGAAAAACAACACTTCACAAGAACATTACACACACTTTTTATATAGGTTATATAAACATAGAAAAACAATAATTCTGGAGAGGTAATATCTAGATGTAAGGTTGGTCGCTATTGGTCAGTTACTTTCTGTATCTGCCAATAGGAACTTATGTTACAAATTATATAATACAAAATTACTTTTCCAACAGGAAGTTCCATGGAATTGTCAATTACCATGAATTGTAGAACATCGTTTTAGGATCATATTTAGAGCGATTGTTTCCTTTTCTTTGTTAGTTGGCTTACTAATCGCGTCTGCTTGCTTTTTTTTTTTTTTTTTTTTTTTTTTTTTTGTTTTCTCGCAGAAACTAAATGAATTTTATTTGGACTGTTTGTATCAAATACTTAGCCGGTGAAAAAGGCTAGATAGTATGTGATTTCCAGCAGTAGCTAAAAAAATTATTTTTATTTATTTGGAAATAAATGGACTGTCCTCTCATTTCTTGCATTTATCAAACGCTTTTTCATATTTTTGATTTATCAAAGTAGTGTAAAACACATTATTGCAAAAGTACTTGAAGCCTGACCAGTCTATTTCCAAGGAATATCATCCTCTTTTCATTTGAATATAATCATTTTCTCCGTTTTCAATTGAAAAAACAACAACAAAGAATCAGGATTGTTGATGTACCGAATGAAAAGAAACCGTTCATATACACGAGCCTTGGGAACAATGAAATTACTATATAGCAGAATTGGGGGAATAAAATGAATAAACAACTAAATATTTGACAACTAACTTCTTGGAATTTAAATATTTCAGTCGATTTTTTAGATTAATTTTGCCCAACTCTTTATAGTACGATAATTCTAAAACATTTCCAAGAGGTTAGCCATTTTAATGATGTTCATTTTATCTATTTTTCGTTTTTTGATTATATTTAAGATGTTTACGGACAATTAGTACAAAAGTATTCATACAAAGTCGAATTTTCACAACTCAGCGAACCGACAACACTATACATTCAGATTTCATTATAATAAATATTATGTGGGTACTTACTTTATAACATTATCATTATCTCTTCTTTTTAGTGCAGTTCTTCTTCGTCTAGCAGATAGGTGGAAATTCTTTTTGGATTTAGATCTATTTCTATGTAAATTTCTACGTCCAATAAATTGTTCTTCTTCGTTATGCTCCATCTTTACAACGATAGAAATTGAACAAAAATACAATTTGGTCCGAACAGGTAATATTGTCAATTGTTACTGGGTTTTCCCGAATATCTTTTACCTGGTTTCTATACTATGGGCTTGATTTCATATACCGACATGCCAACTAAATTATTATATTTATATCTATAGTTACTTTAGTCTATATAGGTTATGCATATTGATACATAGGTAGCATATTATAGTTACTTATAGGTTATACATATTGATACATAGGTAACATATTATAGTTACCTAGATACCTATCGGCTAGGTAACTATATGAAATTAATTTAGACTATTCTACGTTATTTGTCCCTAATACTTTGCAGGTGAGAAGGGTCAGTGTAATATCCTGCAGTAAGTAAACGAATCTTTTTCTCTATTTGAAAATAAATAGACAATGACTCCTTTGTTGACTTTATTAAAAGACATATTTATCACAACTATAACAGCTACGCAGCTATTATCAGTTAATGATTTTTCGAATTTTTGATTGATCTTCAAATTAGAGTACAACACATTACGGTAATAGTTTTTTTTGTTTAAATTGTAATTATCATGGTTGGCATTCAATCTGTTGGACCGTCAAACGCTTCAAGTGAAAATAAAAGTTCACAAATTACTGTAACTAGGCCTGTTTGTCCCTAATAATTAGTCATTGAAAAGGGCCAGTGTTTGGTATAGATACCGCAATAAAATAAGGATTGCATAAACAAAATTTAATTTTTATAATTTGGTTATAAATAGACAAATAACACATTTGATAAATTCATCAAAATATATATTAAAACTTTAATTCAGCTTTTGTCAATTCGAAAAATTTATTTTAATTGCCTTATTCTTACTTCAAAAGATGAGAAATTGTTAATAGACTGAATCTAACAACACATAAAAAATAATAATAACAAGAAAACAAAATCATACAATATTTCTTTAGCTCTTCACAAATCGAGGAATACCTATGTGAGAGTGATTTCGGTAAGGAAGAGGCCGTCTCAGCCGTTGACCCAATTCCATCCGGTTGTAAACAAAATTCGTATTTTTCACATTACGATCGCAATATGCATGCTATGATTAGTTGAAATATGTCATTCGTTTCAAAAAAACGTTTCTACAACTGACTATAATCTCATATTTTTAAAAATATATATTTAACACCTATTTTTACGTTCTATTTTCCTAATTATTAAATTTATAGAAAAAAACGCTTCGTAGCGTAAATTCTGTGTTTGCCAAATACACAAAGAATTTTACAGATTGAAAATCGGACATTCCGTTCCGGAGAAATTGCGGAAATAAATTCTTCTGTTTCCAACGCTTGACTGAAAGGGGTATATTTAGCCTTAAAGTCAGTAGCCGATTGTAATAAAATTAGATAATTATTTATCTCTCACACTAACATTTATTTGAGGTCCTAACAGTTATATTTTAATTTGGCGGAAGGGAGAAAAGCACTAAACTAGTACCTTAAAGACAACAGCCGATTGTAATAAAAATTGATAATAACGTTTCTATCACAATAACTTTCATTCAGGGTGCTAACAGTTATATCTTAATTTGGCGGAAGGGAGGAGAGCTCTAAACTTTTCCCTTATGAACGAAAGCCGATTTTAATGAAATTAGATAATTACGTTTCTGTCACACTAATTAACTTTTTTTTAGGGTGCTAACAGTTATGTTTTAATTTTTTTTTTTTTTTTTTTTTTTTTTTTGTTAACAGTTATGGGGGGGGGGGGGGCTCTAAACTTGTACCTTAAGAACGACAGCCGATTTTAATAAAATTAGATAATTATTTTCTGTCACACTAACTTATTATTAGAATGTAACAATCTGACCCCATGAATACATTATAATATATAAATACAAAATTACACAGATATAATTGAGATATAAAAGCTCATTGGACGTCGTAAGGAGCGCCGGAAACAACTCAAGCGCTTTCATTTGGTAAAAGTCGATAACCTGTCAGAAAGATATCACTACAGAAATGGTTGTTTGTACCAATTTTACCAATTTGTTAGTGTGAACGAAACGTAATTATCAACTATTTCTGTGATGATTTCTTTCTGACAGGTTATCGACTTTTACCAAATGAGAGCGCAAGAGTTGTTTCGTGCGCTCCTTACGACGTCAAATGAGCTTCCATATCTCAATTGTATCTGTGTAATTCTGTAGTCATATATTATACTGTATCCATGGGGTCAGATTGTTACACTCTAAGAATAAGTTAGTGTGAAAGAAACTTATCTATTAAATTTCATTAAAATCGGCTGTCGTTCTTAAGGTACAAATTTGGAGCCACTCCAAAAAAAATTAAAACATAACTGTTAGAACCCTTAAAAAAAGTTTAGCTAGTATGAAACAAACATAATTATCAAAATCGGCTGAGTCGTTCTTAAGGTAGAAATTTAGAACCCTCCCTCACAAAATTAAAACATAACTGTTAGCGCCCTTTAAAAAAATATTAGTATGAAAGAAACATAATTTTAAAATTTTATTAAAATCGGCTGTCGTTTTTAAGGTACAATTTAGAATTATTCCGCCATTGTTGTCCTTAAGGATGTTTTTTTAAAATATGTTTAAGATTTAACGACTTTTATATGGCGGAAGGATATTCCGCCATTGTAATCCTTAAGGATGGTGTTTTGAAATATTAGAATATTTAACGATTTTTAAGTTATCCCAAGGATATTCCGCCATAGCTGTCCTTAATGATACTGTTTTGAAATATTAAAATTTTTAACGATTTTATGGATATTCCGCCTTTGCTAACGCATTCTACGGGATGTTGGAGATCGTTTTTTAATGAGATTTTGTATTGTTTTTTTGGCCTTTTGGTAGGCTAGCAGGCTTGCCTGCAGGGAAACCTCAACAGAATTTACCATCCACACGTAGAGGTTTGCCGGAAGGCCTTTTCAAAGGCATGCCTTCCAGTTTTCCGTTGCGTGTGGAGCGACCTTTAGTCATATGAATTCATTGCGAACTTACCTGTTAAAAATATTATTGGGATTAAATTTTCGAATTGAACATTAGGAAGTATTTGAAGAAAATAATTTTCTAACCCTCCTATTGGAAGATTCTTTAAAGTTAAATCTTTCAACGCACCGTCAAAGGCGTTATCATCTATTGTAGTGATCATGGTGATACTGTGAGAAACTATTTCTGAAATATAAACGATCAATTCAGTATTATGGTATAGAGTATATTATAAAGTGTGAAATAATATTTCGATTAACTTAATTGAATAATGGATTTATTTGTTATCACTTAATTGAATAGTAACTCATTTCGCAAATATTAACCTGAAATTGTAATCTATTTAATGAGGTATAAAATAATATTGCATATCAAGTAAAAAAAAATCATCAAAAGCCGAATTTCAAATATTTGACTTTCATTGTTTGCATTGGAAAATGATATTTTTGAAATAGTTTTAATTTAATTGCATATAATGGGGTGAGTCAGAAAAAATTACCGTTTTATAGGTAAAAATCAAAATTTATTTTTCTTCTATCTACAAGGTCTTTAATAATCAAAATATAAGCCGTTGTGCTCTATGGTTTGACGCCATCTGGAAGCCAGCTGTAGAATTCATTGATGGTACCACTTTTTGGTTTTTTGAATCGAAGAACTCACGAACCCCATTATCAACTTCATTTAAGTTGTTGAATGTTTTTCCACGAAGGAAATAAGCCATTGATCTGAACAGGTGGTAGTCTGATGGTGCTAGGTCTGGACTTTATGACGGGTGAGGGATTCCATCCAAATTAGCTTGTTTTTCTTTTGTAACGCGAGAGGTGTGGAGTCTGCCATTATCTTGTTGCAAAAAGACCTGCTTCCTGTTGACTTAACCTGGATACCAAGTACCAAGTACCAAGTACAAATTCTCGGAACCACCTCACCGTCCTTTCATTCAAACAATCATTATCCTCAAATTTAACCACTAAATGAGTGCCTTCAGCCGCAAAAAACTTCCGTTTCCAGCAATGAAGCAAAATTACGAGTATTTCGTACTTTACTTCCATTGTGAACAAAGGAAAGCTAAAGAAGTACTGAGCCCGGATAGAGGGCATGCTGTTTACCAAATGATTTAGACAGGATCAAACATGAACTTCTTATCACAATTCTTAGCTCCCGAATATATAAAAGAGAGGAATTACGATGCAAAGTTCAAACACAAAGAAAACGGTCATTTTTTCTGACTCATCCCATTTAAGAAGAGCGCACACTAAGACATGCAAGCAATGACGGGAATATGCGGCAACGGAAACATGACAGGACGTTTATGCCCTCTGCCTCTTCCGCACACTAAGACAGGACTGGATGCACGTTCCGTCCCCCCACCACTCCATAGTTTTCACAGGTTTCCAGGTTTCCTGAAGGCCTTAGCCCAAAGGGTAAATGGGAGAGATCATGCGCAGCTTCGAGGAGGACGTGGTGGGAGAGCCAGGCACAAGAAGTTTTCGCTCCAAAAGCGATATCGGTACAGCATGGATCTTTCCCAGAAGTGCCCGTCAGCCCGTTGCCTGGCTTAGTGTGCGGCTTTCCTATAACTACAACTGAAAGCGAAAATAAACGTCCCGTCTGAGCAATACTAAATGGGTTATCGACAGAGTGAGCTTACTTTTTTTCATTTAGCGTTCATAAAGTTTTCATAAAGCAAAGACTTTAGCGTTAGCCATTAGCCATGTTGCTAATACGACTATCCAAAATGTAGTTCTAATTTCCATATCTAATCCAGATCAAGGAAAATATTGATTACAATGTTTAAGATAACCAAAACAAAATGAATAATTTTATTGCACTATGAATAATTGAATTACCCAGTATACTAGTGTATAGACAGGTCCATCCGACAAGGAATGCTGGCAACTCCCCCATTGTATAATAAACATAGCGGTAAGAGCCTCCAGTATTGGCGTTCATAGCAACTAATTCCGCAAAACACATACCTATATTGAATAAATTTAAATTAGTTTGTGATATGTATATAAATATGATTTAATTATATGAAATATGATGACTAAAATATATTTTGTTAGGTTAATCACATTATCATATTATTAAACATAAATTTTGCTACTACAGCAGAAATCCATCTTTTTACTAATAATAATCCTCTCTAAAAATTGATTTATCAAGAATTCTCAATGGTCCTCTTCTTTAGTACTTAATAATATTATTTTATTATTATAATACTTTTTAGGCAATTTGCAGCAAGGACACTCTCTTATAGTAACCGAGATTTTGTTTGTCCCCCCCCCCTCAACCAATTGATGTAACAGAGCCACTTTCCATTCTTCTAAAATCTTTTCAGTTCTCTAAATATATCAAAGATTAACTGCAGTTCCTTGATGATTTTTGACTGAGACCATTATAAAAGTTCAGCGGTTATTGAGTCCTCTCCACAAGCTTTATTTTTTTAGAGTTTTAATGACTTACTTAAATTCTTCAGCGGTAGGTGGTACATCTTTCAGATTTTCATTTATTTCTGGAAATTATAACTTATGGTCCAGTTTGGGGCATTTAAAAGTTCATCAAAGTGCCTCATAAGTATTCCACAGTTTACAGCATTGCTTAGGCCAAGTCTACCTCTGTCATCATTGAAACATGGCTAGGGGATTGATAGCCTTTTAATTTGATCTTGAAAGTCTGATAGAAATTTAAGGTATTATTTTTAACAAAATTCTCTTGCAACTCGGTAAGACGTGATTTCTCGAGAGATCTTTTAATTTCCCTTATTATTCATGCAGTGGTTTTTCTTTGATTTCTCATGATTCTCATCCAAAAATTTGGTCTCTTGTACTACAACGATTTGAATTTCATTTCTGTCAAGAAGTAACTCTAATTATTTTTGTTTGCTAAACTTCAGGAATGAATTTACATTTAAATTACCGGAAAAACTTTCGTTTTAATTTAAGTCTGGAAGGATTCCAAGGATGTTCCGACTCATCCTTATTGCAGATGTTGGGACTCCACAGAACCCTAGATGCAATGATGGATTTCTATTTCGAATGCCACCTGGGGTAGTGCTTTTCTTAAGTGACATTTCCATTCTGCAATTCAAATTGATATTGTAGATTTCAAGTGTAGGAATAAAATTCTAAAGTAAGATCAGATTGTTAGATCGTAATGAGAAATCCCCCCCTCCCAGCCGTTGAGAAATAAGATTCTTCCTCCGCTAAAACCACGAACTGTTGAGAACTCCAAGTTTTTTGGCACATTGTTCGTTATATATCCTGAACTATTTGGCCAATTCTAAATTTTTTTTTTTCAACTGATAACTGGCTAAATTTACTATGAGACCTTATATATGAAATTTATATAAAGTTAATATAATATATAAACCAGTGCCAGCACGTTATAAACCGGATACTGTCGTAAAATCCAAGTCCGAAACTATTTGTCCGATCCAAAATTTATATTTTTTCAACTAAAAGCCTTGCTAAATTTACTATTACAGCATATATATATATATATATATAGTGAGGTGAATTTTTTTTACCTCTAAAACACATATTTCAATAACGTATATCTCGATTTGAACAATACCCCTTAAAATACCCACGTCATATTTTTCCAAAATAGACCTATTTAGCGTGATGTAGTAGGCATTTTATTAAAATTGTATATATATATATATATATATATATATATATATACACATAAAGTTTGATAGTAAATTCAGCCAGCTGTTAGTTGAAAAAATATATTTTGGATAGTACAAGTAGTTTCAGGGTTAGAGCGAAAAATTTACCGAAAAACTTGGATTTCACTATAGTACGCGGTTTTAACATGCTGGCATTAGTATTTAGCGTGACTTGATAACATTTTTATGTATATACATGATAGTAAATTTAGCTCGCTTTTAGTTAAAAAAAACAAAAAAAAACTTCGGATCAGACATATAGTTTTGGAGTTATATCGGAAAATGTGCTAAAACACTTGTATTTCACAATAGGACGAAGTTTTAGCGGAGGAAGAATCTTATTTCTCATCAGTCTGGGAGGGCGGAAGGACCTTGTGGAGTACCTTGTACTGGGCTTGATCAAAACTTTATGTATGGGGTCTGATTTTAAATTTAACCAGCTTTCAGATAAAAAAAGAAATTTAGGATTGAATAAAGACTTTTGTAGTTATAACCGAAAGATTATTGACATCGTGTTTTTGCGAAGTGGGAGTTACCTAATCTTTAGTGGCCAAACCACTCAAAAACTATTGATCAGAGGAAAAAAATGAATTAAACAAAATTTGTTGTGAATTTGATAAGTTTTAATAATGTATAGAACCCAAAATGTGCTAAAAGTACGGTTTCCGAAATATTTGACCAAACGGCTAAGAACATACGATTTTTAACCTTTTCCCCCACCGCGTTTGCTGCGGCGCACAGTGGGGCAAACGTGGAAAAAACCCTAAAATCTTATGATTTTTGTTTTTGTTTTTTTTCATTATTTTTGTAGATTTTTCGAATATTTCAATACCAGGTTCTGTACACGCCCTTGAAGTTGCTTTTTTCTCAACTTTTGAAAAAGGTTTTGAAGTTCTGTTAAAATAATTTTAATGAGACTGAATTTTTAGCAAAAAATTTGTTTAACCCTTTGAACTTCACTATTGATGTTTACTGGTTTATGAACGATTTTTATTTTGTAAATGTAGCTACAACCTTCACTGCCAGGAATTTTCAAAGTTAGCTGTCTCGCAAATCTAACTTATCATCATTTCACTTGGTCTTTCAAAAAAAAAAACTACACCGAACTAGGCTCTCTTTAGGGGTTCAAATTGATGTACAGGGATCTGAGAAACCGTGTTATACATATAAATCCCGGCTTCGGCCATATTTTTTCAGGCCGAACACATGAATTTATGTGTTATTTTTCATTGTACAGAAACTAATTTTTAGAAATAATTTTTATTATTTTTACCTTTAAAACGAAAACGAAGCTTTTTTTAAAGAAAGTCTTTAAATATTAATTATAGCTAACCTAAGAACCTAACAATATTTTTGGCGGGGTTTTTTTTGCGATTTTAGGTATGAAGCCGACGTCTGCCGTGGTAGCAAACTTTAGATTCGGATTCAGCACACCAAAAAACATAAGGATGCGTTGAGAATAAAAGTTCAGCAGTTTTTTCTTGTAAACGGACTTTTGGAGCCTTATTTCACTGGACTACTGTTCTCGCCGCTTGTTGTACCAGTCGCGGGAAGGCCTTAATTTCATATTTTTGTTCAAATTTATTTTATTTTTGCAATACCAGTTTTAGACTGCTTATTTTCTTAAAATAATTTTTTCGCGATTTGCGGCGAAACGGTGCCCTGGATTAAAAAATCCACTGCTATAATATAGATTCAAAATTTGATTTTCTATTGAAATCCGTCGTAAAATATACCACATACCATTGGGAATTACAAAGTTAGGGTTGCTGAAGAAGAGCTGGAGAAGGTGGGAGGGCAAAATAATAAAACCTGAAAAGAAACTTTATTTGGCACAGTTAAGACCCTGAGAGTTTCGTTTCAAAATTGCAAAAACTGTGGAAAAAAAGGGGGTGGCCATCGAATATTGAACACCCTGTATGTATGTGTGTATATATATATATATATATATATATATATATATATATATATATATATATATATATTTTCTTTTCTTTATCCATTGTGAAATGATCTGATATGATTTCTGGTTTTCTATACAAAAATAACTAACACATAATCCTTCTTGAGAGAATTGGTACCGGAATATTGCAGAAAGATTAATTTTCAAAAATAGCTCTTCAAATAAAAAAAATAAAAAATCAATTGAACATAAAAGTTTTGAACTTTGGATGATCAATTTATGGGGTTATTATTTCTATCACTGAGTTCTAATTACAGTAAACCTTAGTTATCTTATGAATATTATCACATTTATTTAATTCTTTTAAAATGAGATATTTAAAATCAAACTATAAAAAAATGTTTTTAAAAATGTGTTTAATTAATAAATATATATTTTAAATTTATAATATTTTAAATCTATCTGATTCTAATGAATACAAATTTATTAAAAACAATTTAAAAATCATTTATAATGAAAATACATTTTAAAAAATAAAGGAAAAAAATACCACTATGATAACAAAGATTTTGATTACTTTTATAAAACTAGCATATCACAACACAGAACTAATAGAAAATTGTTATATTTTACAGATGCACATGCTTCTAGTTGTAATACAGTAATAACATAATAATAAACTACAATAAACATTATAGAGAACATTATTCCAGAAATTTCTCTAGAACAGCAACAAATGAAGATATTTTTCATCTTATGGTGACTTCTGATCCCATGATAAGTAATTTAAGACCAGATTATTCATCGTAAGCCTATGACACCCTGCCCTACAGTATCCTTTAATGATATTCCACTAATCCCTGTTGAACAGATCCGCTACCTAGGACTCCAGATGGACAAACGTCTAACTTGGAATCCACATACAAGACTAAAACGACAAGAAACTGCCCGTCGTTACAGACTACTTGAACATTTACTAGACCAACGTTCAAAACTCCCAATTAATTGCAAAAGACTTATTTACATGACAGTGAATAGACCTATTTGGACGTACAGAGTTGAGCTTTGGGGCTCTACTAAACCATCCAATTCATTTCATATCCAATCCTTACAATCCAAGTCCTTCGAAAAATCCTCAATGCTCCTTAATATATGACCAATAAACTTATCCATAAAGATCTTAATGTTCCATATGCTTCTGATTTAACCCAAACCAGATACCTATCCTTCCATCGTAAGCTCCAATCCACTAGTCTCCCAACTTGCTTTCTCCTCCATCCCTGATAATCCTCCGAGGCGTCTAAAAAGAAGGCGGCTTAGAGACCTTTTAGTGTAGATTTTATTTTAGTTATTTACATGTCATGGTATTCACTGTCAACAAATTTACTTGTTGTATATTATTTTGTACAGTTGTAAATATCAATAAATGGAAAACAAAAAATAAAAAGACCGGATTATAAAAAAAAAGTTCCCATTAAATGATAAAGATTCTCATTTACTGTTATAGAAAAAAGGAACAATTCGAAATATTTTATTTCTTTAGTTTTATAGTTAAACTCCGCCGGTGGATGTAGTGTTGCTACCCCTAGTGATGCTAGGTGAACCACTGCCAGTCCCAAGCCTGGATAAAGGAGGAGGGTTGAGCGTGAGGGGTAGGCAACCTCACCTCTATAAAAAAAAGGTACAGTACAGAACCTGCCGGAAAGAATGATGAAGGTTAAAAATACAAATGTATTCCCCGGAGGGACCCATTCGGATACGGGGGGGTCTCAACCAACATCAAGTCTTAAAGAGGAGTCGAGGAGGAGAGAAAGGAGGAGGAGGAGGAGGAAGAACAACCAAGGGCATGGGCTTAGAATCGGTACCTGGAATGTGCAAAGTATATTACAGCTGGGGGCAAGCAGAACGTTGGAAGCAGTGCTGGAACAATATAGAGTGGATTTAGTGGCGCTACAGGAAATCCGATGGGGTGATACAGAAATGGTGTCACTTGAAAAGTATTTATTAATAAACAGTGGTTCTAAGGAGAATCGAAGGGGGACCGGGTTTATGATAAAAAAAAAAAAAAAAAGTATTTGGCATACACTGCTGGGATATAAATGTATCAATGACAGGATCTGCGGAATCAGAATCAAGGGTAGATTCTGCAACATATCACTGATAAGCGCACATGCACCATGTGAAGATGCAGAGGAGATAGACAAGGAAGAGTTCTATGCCCAACTGGCTAAAATATATGATGAGATGCCGCAGTATGACACCAAAATCATACTTGGAGATTTCAATGCCCAAATAGGCAAGGAAGAAATATATAGACCCACTACCGGGCAGCACAGCAGGCACGAGACTACAAATGACAATGGCTTCCGAACTGTTGAGTTCGCTGCCTCAAAAGATATGAGAGTCACGACTACTATGTTTCCCCGCAAAAATATTCACAAAGAAACGTGGATAAGCCCAGGTGACAGAACCAGAAGACAGCTGGACCACATACTGGTCGATACACGGCACTGCTCACACGTAACGGACGCACGAAGCTACAGAGGAGCGGACTGCTGCTCGGACCACTTCCTAGTTCTGGCGAAATATAACCAATACCTGGCACGGAAGAAGATGACAATGGAAGGAAAAATGTGCAGGTTTGAGATGGAGGGGCTGATGGAGGAAGCTACTAGGCAGAAATACCAAGAGCGACTCCAGCACCGGTGCCGGGAGTGGACTGTGGAGGAACTGGGTGTGGCGGAAGGGTGGAGGAGACTAGGAGAAGCAATAAGGATCACAGCAAGCGAGGTTCTAGGAGAGAGAAAGACTGGAAGGAGGAACCCATGGTTTGATGGGGATTGTGAGAAGGCTATACAAAAAAGGAATGAGGCTCGAATGAAGATGTTCCAAAGGAAAACTCGCAGTACATACGATGCATATACTGAAATAAGAAGAAATGCCAAAAGAATGATGCGAGGCAAGAAAAGAGCATATGAGGCGAGAAAACTCGACGAGATGCAAGAGCATTTTCAAGCGCGAGAAAGCCGAAAATTCTATAAGGGTTCTAAATGGCTAAGACAGGGCTTTACGCAACAGACAGAAATGTGTCTGGATCAATGTGGGAATCTTCTCACGGAGCCTGATCAAATCAAGGATAGGTGGCTCCATTATTTTAAGGAGATTCTAAATCCGGAGACAGGCAATGCATACTTCCAACAGGCTTACCAATTTAACAATGGAGAGGATATGGATGAGGAGGTACCACCTGACAGAGATGACATTGTGGACATAATTTTGTCCCTGAAAAACAATAAGTCTCCAGGACCCGACGAAATCCCTTCAGAATTAATAAAATACGCAGGGGAAGACACTTGGGAGCAGTTTTACAAGGTGATATGGGATATATGGTTGTAGGAAAAAATGCCAGCGGACTGGGGAGAAGCAATTATAGTTCCTACATATAAAAAAGGAAACAAACTGAAATGTGAAAATTATAGGGGAATAGCGCTTCTGCCAACAGTTTACAAGATCCTGTCGGTAGCAATATGTAGGAGGATGATGGAGAGGAGTGAGCAACTACTAGGCGAGTACCAGAGCGGTTTCCGCCCAGGACGGTCAACAACAGACCACCTATTCTAGATTAGACAAATGCTCGAGAAAACATACCAGTACAATGTTTACCTACACCACCTCTTTATTGACTTCCAGCAGGCGTATGACAGTGTGGACCGAGGGAAATTATTAAAGGCATTGCAGACACTGGGAATACCTAGCAAGCTAATAAGATTGACAAAGATGACCCTTGAAAGGACAAGTTGTAAAATTAAAACTAGAGTGGGTATCTCAAATAGCTTTAAGGTTAACAGTGGTTTAAGACAAGGAGACCCATTATCACCAGTACTATTTAACCTTGCCCTAGAAGTTGCCATTAGAAATATCAGAACAAACCCGGGTGGCACCATTTACAATAGGCTCACACAACATATGGCTTATACTGATGATGTAGTCATCACAGGGAGAACCAAAACAGCACTGGCCGGTGCTGTAGAAGAATTTAAGAGAGCAGCACAAGATTTGGGATGAAAAAAAAATCATGAAAAGACTAAGTATATGAAAACCTCTAGACAGACCGGAGAGAGAAGAGATTTCGTGGATGTAGGGGAAAACACGTTTAACAGCTGCAGCACATTTAAATACGTGGGAGGAGTTGTGACGGAGAACAATAAATTAGAAGTTGAAATTAAGGGCAGAATGGTAGCAGGAGCCAGATGTTTCTATGCTCTGCAAAAAGCTCTCTGATACAAAAGTCTCTCCAGGAAGGCAAAGCTTTTGTTATACAAA
This sequence comes from Euschistus heros, assembly GCA_003667255.2. Classification (NCBI taxonomy): domain Eukaryota; kingdom Metazoa; phylum Arthropoda; class Insecta; order Hemiptera; family Pentatomidae; genus Euschistus; species Euschistus heros. The sequence continues at coordinate 1,295,298 of RCWM02000232.1, forward strand.
ACAATAATTAGGCCAGTAGCAATGTATGGCAGTGAAACGTGGACTCTAACCAAGGAAAACAGAAGAGCTCTACTGGTTTGGGAGAGAAGAGTCCTTAGAAAGATCTTTGGAGCCGTTAAAGAAGAACACAGATGGAGAATCAGAAGCAATGCCGAATTAGCTGTATTGTACGGAGAGCCTGATATCCTCTGTGTTCTTAAGAAGAGCAGGCTTAGATGGTTAGGGCATGTAGAAAGGATGGAGCCCTGTAGGCTGCCTAAAATGATGCTAAATGGTGCACCAGGAGGAAAAAGGAAAAGGGGCAGACCCAGGCGGCGGTGGATTGAGGACTTGGAGGAGGATATAAGAAGGATGGGAATAGGAAACTGGAAGAGTCTCACTGGAGACCGCAAGGCATGGGGAAGAACGGTGGCAGAGGCCCAGGTCCTGCAAGGACTGTAGCGCCCAACAGTGAGTGAGTGAGTTTTATAGTTAATATATTTTATTTTTGTACCTAATATAACGAGTGAATATAATCTTTTTTATTATTTTTCATATGATTTTTTTTCTGTTATCATTAGTTCATTATGTATTATATTGAAAAATATGAAGATCAAACTTCTTTGTTAATATAAGATTGATAATTGTAAATAACTGTCCAGTCCATTCAATAGAGTTCAACTGAAATTACTTTGTAAAACTTATTACGTAACATTTTTCAAATTATATTAAAAAATTTCAAATTTTTTAAATTTATTTCCAAACATAACTTAATAATGGATTTTAACCTAATTCAAGAAATCTTGGGTCTGTAATAGAGCTATATAGTAAATTTCATTCAATTTAGCACCTAAAAAACATATAAAATGATAACAAACTTGATTTTTTTTTTTTAATTTTTAAACTGAAAACATGGCTCAATGCTGATGATCAGATTGCTCTGGTTATAGTTTTATTCCATTCAGCAGCTTAGATAGTATATACATATATACTCCAAACTTGCTTTATTAATTTTTTTTTACTTTTTTTTCTTAAATTTTGACCCTTTTTGATCATCTGATGAAGCTGATTATGATTTCATTCAACTCAACACCTCATGAAATATATATTTCTAAAATTTCAAGCTTATAGCACGAAACGTTTAGAAAATATGAGGTTTTTTACCCATTTTGGGCCATTTTTCCCCACTGTGCGGCGCTGACCTTAATTGGCAGTCATAAATTTTTATTCAGAATAGTGGATAAATTACTCCGAATACATTCCAAAAAAAGGGGTGAAATAACTCGGCATTTTGCCTGAGGGCTCTTGGACTATATCAGCCATATGGAACGGGCCCTGTTGAGGTTGAGGCCCCCCACCCCAGTGTCTTACAGTGATAAGTCAAAAGTTGAATGGTCGGGGGGAGTGGGGCAACTAATATTTTATTTTAGGTAGAACAAAATAATGGCCCAATTGCTGTTTGTTTACAAATATAAGCATTTAGAATATACAGATAAGATCAATTAATTTTACTTTTTGCTTTTTATAGAAAAAAAGACGAGCAATTTTAAGGATTATTTGTAATACTATTTAAACAGCTTGTTAAATTGCTCAGCATGCTGGGGCACATAGAGTTTTAAAAAAACAACTTAAAAGGGTTCTTCAGGCTGCACCTCAAATAAAGAGGGAAAAAATTAAACTTATTCCACCCCTCATTACGACCCATAAGAATAAAAGAAATAAGTTTGCTCATGACCAACTTTAATGGAAAGAGGAGTCGAGTAAGGAATGTGTTATCTACTGTGTGTGAATATAATGTGAATAAATAATAATGTTGGTGAATAGAAATTGTTTAATATCATGATTTTAAAAATATGAAACTATGGTTTCTTATTACAATTAATGGGTCAATACATAATATACACTCACCGTCAAAAATATTGCAACACCCATAATTCTTTTTTTATATTTATATTCACATAATTTATTAAATAACAGGCATTTGGGATTAGACACATCAATGTTATTCACTGTTTACCAATAAACAGTAACCAACCAAAACAATTGTTTACATTTATTTTGTGTAAAATTTGAAACCAGATAATTGTCCATTTAAAAAAAATATATATAACTCGAAGGGATATGTTACTGATCAAAACAGTTACATGTTTTGCTTAATGTTTAAATAAATTGATCTAACTTTAAAAAAATAAATTAAATTAAAATTATAACAAATCAATATTCCTTATCCTTGTGTTTAATATTTTATTTTTTCATAAATCATTTTTTTTTTTTTTTAAATGTGGAATAATTACTTAAGTACATCTTTTTTTTTGTTAAAGAAATGAAAATTTAATTTTAATTTGAAATTTAATAATTTTATTTTTAAATATTATTTACAAAGTCAGTGACATAATTAAAATATTTTAATGTTATTGATAAACTGGTTTAATAGCAAATGCTGTCTGTACATATTATACATACATCATATAATTATGAAAATTTTTCATACATAGTTATATAACTTTTATTATTAATTTAATTTATTGAGAAGCTGTTTAAAGTAAAGTAACAAAAACTTTTAATTTTCAAACTGATGTATTGCATGTAAGTATAATTGTGTGTTAGCGCTATGTTTAATGCTACTCAAAATTATATTCACAAGTTACAAGTTTTTTTTTTACTTTACTTTAAACAGCTTCTTCAAAATGTTGCCTTATATTCACCAACATTATTATTTATTTATCATCTAATTTCCACTAATTATATTAGATAGAATTAAATAGATCATATAGGTTAAGCATCAATAGATGGAGGCCGATAGGGACAAGATCTATATTAGTAAACGTAAAAGATTAAATCAATCCTCAAGCTATATGTAACAACAAAACAGGATTATGTTTTGTTGGCTGCAAGTGCCAGGCAAGTACTCTTTTGGTGATATTGGGTAAATTGTTAATATAAATTTCTATTTATAGAAATGGTGTTCAAGATTCTCGAAGTTAGTCTTTGGCTGTCCATTCTATGTGGCTGTAAAATGTTAGAGCTCCTCTTTCTCATAGCTGATTTGATGCTTTCCAATTCTTGGTATAACTCATTGCTATATCAGATTCTATATTTGCCTCCCTCCTTTATGGAGCCCATTATCTTTCTTAGGATTAAGTATTTTTATTTTGTTTTAATTTTTTAATGTAATTAAGTAATTTTGGAATATTTTTCATACGCTGCTAATATAAGTTTTTTTTTATTGGTTCAAAAGCATCCCTCAGATGTTTCTCATACAAACATAATAATGTTTTATTTCATATTTATTTTATAAACGTGGACAAAACATGGAACAAAACGATGGAATTTTGGTTTGTTCATTTCAAATTCCCTTTCAGTCCATGTTTATCGTTCGTTTGCCTCAAGTCTGTTCTCTCTTTTCTCTTTAATATAGGTTTAGCTTTAGTATGGTATTATAATTAATTTTATTCACAATGAATCATTTAAGCTACGATGATTTAGTCGGAATCATCGCTCTCTCTGAAGAAGGCAAATCATTGCGTTACATCACTAATCGCCTTGGGATTCACTAATCTTCCGTTTCAAGGACTATAAAAAGGTACAGGGAGACCGGTAGTCATTCGAGGCGACCAACGTCAGGGCGTCCCAGGATTACTAATCCCATAGATGACCGTTTCATTAAAGTGCAAGCTCTTCGAAAACTCAACTCCTTATGTCCAAATGGTTCTAATTACTGCCATGTAAATATGTATTTACTTGCCTAGTAAATGCTAGAGTAGTCGGAAACGACGAGCATTTTCTTGTCTTTAAAGTCTGGTATGTAATATAATAAATATTATTTATTAGTTTGCTATTAGTTGAATACATTGCAGTCCTATGTTATTGGTGGACCGAACATACCACCCAAAATATAAGTAAAGCATCGGCAAATAACCAATTGTCAGGAGAGTGGAAAAACTGTTTAAGGGTTCATTGGAAATCACTTTGACATGGTTATTCTTCTTGTCAATGAGGAGTAATAAGGTAAATTACAGAGTGGATTCAGGTTGAAGAGCTCGCTCCAAAATGTGTATTTCCACAATCGATACTTTGCATTTGTACCAATGATATAACAATATATGTGAGGATAATTCCTAGTACATTTATCCATTTTAAAGGACGTTATCTAGCTCTTAAATAGTTACTCATAACAAAAATAAATTTTCTGAGCTTGTTAAATATAAAGTCAAATTTTATCAAACGCAAAAGCAAACATGTCATTTAAATAACCAAAGTGATTTATCCTTAAATTGATTTATAATACTTAGGTATTGGGTTAATAAACTTACATGTAATAAAAGACATGAGCCCAGACATAAGAAGAGGAAAGAAAGTCATGTATCCATAAGTACTGATGATTAGCGGCAATCCTCTATAATAAGCAGCAAGAACAACGCCTAGAGTTATAAGAAATCCGTCCTTCCAGGTATAGACTCTGCCCAGTCCGTGTTCTTCATTAAGTGGTATTTTCTTCTTAAGAAAAATACAAGATACTATTTTATCAGTACACCTAAATGCCTACAAAACAATGCTGCTTTATTTATATGTTTAGTTTTTATCAAACTTTAAAATATCGAATCAGGACTCACTATGGCTCTGTAGCTTTTTAATGTTTCTTCCATTTCTAGGTTGGTGAAAACTTATCCTAATGTTCAAAAACTCAAATCAGATATTGAAAAAAATTGTAAAAGTACAAAAAAAAAAAAAAAAGTCATATGGATAAATTTATCGAACAAAAGTTGTTTTCAAGCAAAATGTATTCATATAAAGGAGAATAGGAGATGAAAGGTAAAGTAATGGAAGCCCAAAGAACTATTTATTTATTTTTTAGCAATGATTATTTAAAAGTTCAGGTTGGTTTAATTTAAGAGAATGGACTTTAGAAAAACAAATCCCGTAATAAATGTTTTGAGATAAATAAGCTCACTTACATCTTAAACATCGCTCAATAGGAATGAAGCCATTGCCGTTATTCTCGTCAAAAGCCGGACCCGCATAACACATAAATTATCAATTTATTGCAGTTTATCACTTAAGATATATCGATGTAACCCTCCATTAACCTTACCAACTATGTTCAAATTATTTGTAGAGATAAGAATATTCGAATAGCACCAGAGCGTCCTTATTTTTTTTGTGCATCGACTGGTTTGTTTATATTACAGTGGTTTCAGTGTTATTTTTATGTAGTATATGCTTTGTGAATGCTATTGCCTTAGGTAGATCAAAGCTGTAGGATTCCACTCGCGATAGCCGCTCAAGAGATTAAGAAACCCCCAAGGATCCTTTTAAGAGGAGAGTGACCTTTTCCATAACTTAAAGAGGCGAGATGGAAAACACCATTAGGTTTATAAATACATTGATATGATAGAAACTGATGATACATCTAGATAATGGATATTTTGCATTAGAGAAGGGGCTGGAATGGTCAACTGATACCCTTCAATAACTAAGCTGTGTCAACATAAAGTCATCTACAACAGAAAAAATATTTAAAGAACAGGTTATATCATCTAATTTTAATTGTTCTTAATTTTGTTTTTCATAAAATTTAAATTTTTGTGTTATTTAAATTAATTTACATTAAAATTTGATTATTTTCCTTCTACAGTTGTGTCAGGGTTTTTCTTAGTTCACTTGATCGAGATAAATCAACGTCCATCTCGATTATCACCATCATCCGCCAGTTGGCTTGGCTCTGTGATACAGCTGTTCAGTTCCGAATATGTAGTTTCCTTGAGTTCACAGACTCCATGTCCAGCCACCTTGCTCTGAGTTTTCCCGCTCTTCTTGTATTGCTTAGGCTGGGCGCACACAGGTCCAGCATTTCACCTGAAGCAAAATGTTGGGCAATGTTTTGCTGCAAGCGTTTTGCTTCTTTGCTCCTCCAGTGTGTGGGAGGTTTTCACGACGCAACATTTTGTTTCAAACAACAGAACATATTATTTAATAAAAACATCGCAATCATGTTGACCAAAACGAAAGTCAGCTTATTACAACCAAGCGGATTAAAACTCCCTGTATCATGTTTTTTATATAAATTTACAATAAATTAAAAATATCAATATTTACATTTCGAATCCTAGCAACCCATCATGAGATTCCCATACGCTTATCTAAAATAATGATAGATTTGAACGATGGACGAGTTTATTCAATGGAAACATTGTACCGAGTACGAAACAATTTTCGCTTTTATTAAGTAAAAATAGAGCCGTGTAATCCTCTAGTTGAACGACAATTATCTACACATATCACAGAATAAGATTTTTTAAATTATCAGTAGTTTTAAAACTAACGGCAAAAATATTAAGCCTCTAAATACTATTTCCTGATATTTATCATTGAGGGGTATTACTATGTTTATTAAGAGAAATGAAACAAGAAAAAAGTTTATTTCTCAATAGTACCTTTTTTTCCAAACATCGATTAACAAAAAGTTACAAATTATTGGAAAAACATTTTTTGAAAGGAAGAAACTTTTCATTAGGAAGAAACTTTTGAAAGGAATTAACTTAATATATGAATTTTTTCCATTCAGTTATCGTTCAATTTTATCAAATGTCGATTGCCATTTCGTTTTATTTTTATTGTGCAAAACTGAAAAAAAAAAAAAAAAAAAAAAAAAAAAAAAAAAAAAAAAAAATTCCAACTATCTACCGGTAAGCAAAAATTGTTAATCAAATTATTTAAAAGAAAAAGTGCCAAGAAGTAAATGTTTCAATAAATACGAGAGATTCTTATTCAATTATCGTTCTTTTTCAAAGATATTATTCATGATGTTTATATTCATAAATCAACTTTCAATTGAAAAATATTCATTTTTAATTCATTCCAAAAAACTTTTCTGAGGTCTAAGGGAGGATGGTAGTCAGAGGGTTTTCTGAGACTGTAGTGGTGGATAGTGGAAGAGGGTTGGTGCATGCGCAGAACGTTTTGCTCCTTGAAACATCAAGCATCGTGCTGTATCGGATCCAGGCGTCGAACAACTGCTCGAATGTTTCAAGGCGAAATGCGAAACGCCTTGCAACGTTTACTTGGTCAGTGTGTGGGATCCCATTGAAATACATAGAGCGCTCGTACCCAGCAAAACATTTTATTTCACATCACTTGCTTCAGGTGAAATTCTGGATCAGTGTTCGTCCGGGCTTTGTTTAAAACCTAAGTATTTCGGGGACTCGGATTGCCTCAATTATATTAGCAATAAACTTTCCTAAGTTAATTCTAGCAATTTCACATTCTGGAATTTTAATTCCGTGACTGTCCCACTTTTTTCTACCTTATCTCTTTTTGGAAGTGCGTATACTTGACATCTGATGGGAATTTTTTTTTTTTTTTTTTTTTTTTTTTGTCAAATTCTACAATAACCACAAAAGAGATGAATTTAGCAATCGACGGGGATTGCTGGTTTCTATTGATTTTTTTTGTTGCTTTGATATAATAGGCCATATTAGTATAAGCAATGTTCTAACTAAATATATGCCAGTTCTGCGCCCCCTTTCCCTACTAAGAATTGTCTGTCAATAGAGATCCATCACGATTTATTTGTTTGATTAAATGAAAAATAACAAAAATGGGTTCAAGTGTGTTTCATACACACACGGATCTAGTCATAAAATATCTATTATTCACCTCGAAAGGCGATCAGTAAATAATTGTATTGTTTGCTTCTTTCGACATTGAAAACAATGAGATACTTTATGCTTTATGTCGGATTTTATACTCATCTATTCCACCTTTGCTAACCAGTACCTCAAGGCACCGATCTCCGCTGGAAAGTATTTTCGTCTCTTTTACAAGCCAGAGTCAACGATTGTAAAAACATTTGAATAATTACTTATTCAAGGGAGAAGGATAAGCTTAAAAGGCAACAGTTTTCAGCACTATTAGAAAGGAAATCAAACGTATCAGTAATGAACTGTTGGTCTTTTAGTTTAAAACAACTAGTTTTGTCGTTTTTTTTTATTTTTTACTAAATAGGTTTTAGCTGTTATTTTTCCACTATTTACTCGATCAAGAGATGAAGGATGGGAATCAGGTTGATATATTTCCATCCATATTTTTTATTTTTTTTTTTAAAGATAATTAAGAATATAGAAATTATGCAAACAACAGCAATGATATAATCTCGATTTAAAAAAAATGGGTAAGGTACACATTTATAAAATTAGATTAGTTTATATTACTGAGGTTCATTTTTACAATAAATCGAAATAGCCTGTTTAAATCTGTATCGATTGATCAGAGTTATAGGTTATAGGTTTGTTGTTGATCAGAACTAGGAACTCTGGAGTCATTCCACTAACAAAATTTTAGAATCGACTAATTTAGAAAAATCGTCTGTCTGGCGATGCGCAGTAAGTTTATATTTACAAAATTAATTGAAATCCGTTTTTCTGGAGCCTTTTTTTCCAATTTCAGTTCTTATGACGATCTAATGACTAATTACTAGTCACTGATTGTTTTTAATATCTGATTCCTGATTTCAAGGCAAACAGTGCGCTAGAGAGAATTTTTTCTAGTTGACTTCTGTGTTATGGAATGATTTGGAAGTATCTTCAATATTTAGCCCTTTCATAGCTCCCCAGCATACCTATATCGTCAGCGATATTTTAGTATATCTAAAATTCAAGAAACTGGGAACCTAGTCAGCTTATTTCTTAGTAATTTTCTGTTCCGGATGGGGCCAGACCTTTGGAAATATCTAAGTCCTAAATTAAGTTATGATTAGATTTACTCTCCCATGCAATTTTAGAATTATCTCTTAATTTTTTCTGATTATATTTTAATTAATAGTTGTGGTGAAAAAAGCCTTTTTATTAATTAATGCTTGTCCTGGTTACCAAATTATATGTACAAACATCTGGTTATCGTTTTGTATTGTTGATGAATGTCCTGGTTATTATGAGTTGATGAATTTAATAAAGCCTTATTATCTCGTCCAAGATCTATTTAAATTATCACAATTTATTAAACTCATAATTAGACGATTATAATTCACGATGGATAAATACTTCAAGCCCGAAAGATTTGAATCAGAACACACATCTGGAACAAGCTCATCTCAATGGAATCACTGGAAGAAAACATTCGAAGTCTTTACACAATCTATCAAGGCCTCTAATGCAGATAAGTTATTATTACTTTATAACCATATTAGTCATAATATTTATGAATTAATAAAAGAATGTAAATCATATGTTGAAGCGATTTCTAGGTTAGATGCTCTATACATCAAACCTAAAAATGAAATATTTTCAAGGCATAGGTTAATGAGCCGCCAACAACAGCCAGGGGAAATGTTGATCAATTTTTACAGGCGTTACGTCTCCTTAGTTCTGATTGTGGCTTTAAAGCTGTTCAAGCTGAAGTTTATAGAAATGAATACATTCGAGATGCATTTATAAATGGCCTAGCATCAAATAATATTCGGCAACGATTATTAGAAAACTTTACTCTTAGTCTAGATGATGCATTTGCTAAAGCACAATCATTGGAATCTGCACAGTCATTTTCTGAGACCTATTTGAATAATCAGCCCCAAGTTGCATCGACTGAGATATCTGCTAATGGAAGTTTAAAACAAAATTCTGAACCTTTAACTGCTTCCTCCGTCTATAAATGTTTCTTTTGTGGATTCGATCGACACAATCGTACTTCTTGTCCGGCACGTGATGCCATTTGCAGGCTTTGCAGTAAAAAAGGACATTATGCTAAAGTTTGCAGGTCTTCCGAAAAGATAAATCATACTGCTGTTATATCTTTGAACCCTAACTCTCCTGAACATAAAGACGACTGGGCAACTATTGCTTGTCTTCCTAGTAAATCCCTTGTCAACCAAGATAATCATTATCTTAATTCACCCAAGATATTGGCTGCTTCTCCACCTAGTCTTTCCAAAACAATTACTAAAATAAAAATAAATAGTTTTTCAGCTGACGGCCTAATAGATACTGGAAGCACTGAGAGTTATATTAGTGATATTTTTGTTTCCAGACACAAAATACAACATTTTCCTACTACTTCAGAAGTTGCTCTGGCATCATCATCTTTAGCAATGCAAATAAAGGCTTACTGTTCTGTAAATTTGCTGGTCCTTGACAGTATCTATTGTAATACAAGACTTAATATTCTTAAAGACTGCTGTGCTGATGTTATTTTGGGGCATGATATTCTAAAACAGCATTCGGGGTTGTCAATCAAATTTGGTGAAGTAAACCTGTTTTGTTCATCAGTAGTAGTTGTGCTGAGGTGGAGCCTGTAGCCTTGTTTGAGCATTTGATACCAAATTGTCGACCAATCGCAGTCAAATCTAGACGCCACTCAGAAGAGGATGAAAGATTTATCCAGTCCCACATTCAACAGCTACTCTCTGATGGCGTTATTGAAGAAAGCAACTCACCATGGAGGGCTCAGGTTTTAGTGGTCAGCGGAAATCATCGCAAGCGTATGGTTGTCGATTATTCGCAAACCATTAACCAGTACACAAAACTAGATGCATATCCTCTTCCGTCTATTGAGAAAATAGCATCTAATGTTGCTAAATATAATACCATAGCACTGTTGATCTTAAAAGTGCGTATTATCAAATACCAATCAGAAAAGAAGACAGGCCTTATACTGCTTTTGAGGTTGCTGGAAAACTCTGGCAGTTTAATCGAATCCCGATGGGTGTCACTAATGGGGTAGCTGCTTTTCAAAGAAAAATGGACGAGATCAAGATGAAAGAAAATTTACATGGTGTTAATATATATTTAGATGATATCACTGTGAGTGGGAAAGACCAAGCTGACCATGACTACAATCTCCAAACATTTCTAGAGGTTTGCAAGAAATATAATTTAAAAATTAATAGAGAAAAATCCCATTTCAATTTAAAATCTATCAAACTACTTGGGGATCTTATCGAGAGCCAGATCCTGACAGACTTAAGCCATTAATTGAGTTCCCTATCCCAAGAAACAAGGCCTCACTTCAACGAGCAGTTGGTATGTTTGCTTATTATTCTAAATGGGTCCCAAAATTTTCAGATAGAATACACAGATTAGTTAATTGCCAGAAGTTCCCCATGGATCACGATTTAATTGGGGACTTGTAACAATTTACGGAACTGCATTGTTGAATCCTTTGTAATGAATATTGAAGAAGACATCCCATTTTCTGTGGAAACAGATGCATCAGATATAGCAATTGCTGCTATTTTAACTCAGAATAAACGGCCTGTAGCTTTCTTTTCAAGAACTTTGTCAAAGAGTGAGCAACACCATTCTGCTGTTGAGAAAGAAGCTTATGCAATAATAGAAGCCCTTCGGAAATGGAGGCATTTCCTTGTTGGACGCAAATTTCAGTTAATCACAGATCAAAAATCCGTCTCATATATGTTCAATACCCAGCATCCAGGGAAAATTAAAAATGAAAAATTCACAAGATTGCGCTTAGAACTAGCTTCATACAATTATGATATCATCTATCGACCTGGGAGAGAAAATGTTGCTGCTGATGCTCTATCTAGAACCAGCTGCTCACTACATACCTTAGACAAGCTAGTTCTTCTTCATAATGCTCTATGTCACCCAGGTATTACTCGAATGAATCACTGGGTGAAAATTCAGAACCTTCCATATTCAATTGACGAAATTCGCAGAGTAACTTCTTCCTGTAAAACATGTTCAGAGATCAAGCCACGCTTTTATTCTAAGCCAAACACTCTCATCAAAGCAACTGCTCCATTTGAAAGACTCAGCGTTGATTTTAAAGGACCTTTGCCATCCAGCACACCTAGAAAGTATCTTCTAACTATAGTCGATGAATTTTCAAGATACCCTTTTGCCATACCATGCACCGATTTGTCATCTTTAACAGTTATTCAAGCGCTGAACCAAATCTTCACTCTCTTTGGATATCCATCGTATATACACACTGACAGAGGTAAATCTTTCTTATCCCAAGAACTTCAATCTTTCTTTTATTCAAATGGTATTGCCACCAGTCGAACCACGCCATATAATCCTTGCGGTAATGGACAAGTGGAGCGATACAATGGAATCATTTGGAAAACCATTTTGCTTGCATTAAAAACTAAAAATTTAGATACATCACAATGGGAGAAGGTATTGCCAGAAGCATTACATGCTATCCGTTCATCACTCTGCACATCGACTAATGTTACACCACATGAACGAATGTTCTACCATAAAAGAAAATCTAGATCTGGAGTTTCTATTCCATCATGGCTTACTACACCTGGTAAAGTCCTAATGAAAAATCATGTTCGTCAAAGCAAATATGATCCTTTAGTACAAGAAGTAACACTGCTTGAAGTCAATCCAAACTATGCTCTGGTTCAACTCCCTGACGGTAAAGAGACCACTGTCAATCTTAGGCACCTAGGTGCAGCAGGTTGTAACAAGGAGGATATTGAAGTGGACGAAAGTGTGGATGAGGTACCGAACCTTGAGAATCCCTCTCAATATTCTCAAGACCTGAACGAAGTGAGGGCCACTCAACTAGAATCACCCCTCAATGGTCCCCGCTTTAAGAATAAAACCATTATTAGCAAGGAACCATTAGGAACTTTTGACAATGACACATATGTAAAATCTCAACCTTGCCCAGAGCCTGCACTCCGTCGATCAACTAGAACTACTCGAATTCCAGAATATCTCAATGACTACTCACTAAAATGAAGGGGGAAGAATGTGGTGAAAAGTTTTTATTAATTAATGTTGTCCTGGTTACCAAATTATATGTAACATCAAGGTTATATTGTATTGTTGATGAATGTGTTATTATGAGTTTAATAAAGCCTTATTATCTCGTCCAAGGTCTATTTAAATTATCACAATAGTCTACGTGACGATCGGCCTCACAACTGTTATGTAAATTGTAAGCTCTGCTTTCCTTGAAAGGTTCTCGATTTGGTTTTAATTTTTTTTTTTTTTAAACTGGCAAAGATGCAATACCTACTTGATTATATTGTTTGTGTTATTATGGAATCTCAAGATGTTGAAAAGTTGTTAAACTTTTGCAGCACAAACTCGTTTATATTATCCTTGACTTGGCGCGGATGCTAAATAATATCGAACTAACAATATTACACATGTAAGATTAAATTAAACATGTAAATTTAATCACATTTAGATTATATGAGTGTAATGAAAAAATATATATATCCAACCCAACCCTAGAAACTTAACTTCGATGATATCGGGTCTGATTTGTATTTATTTGACAATTTTGATATCACCTATAATGGAAGGTAACAACAATGATAAATGAAAAGCCTTCTTGACGTAAAATCTTAAACACCTTTTGTTAAGATACATGACCCTTGAGATGATTTTTAGTTACAAATATCTTTTCGAAGCTTAACTTAAAAGGACCGTCCCACAACTAATCCTTATTATCCTGATGAACTCCGCTGATCGCCACAGAAATTTTACTTGAATGATTTTTTATTAATTAATCAATTATTGTTAATATCTAAATTAAAGAAAAAAAATCATTATTTTACAGTGTACAAATAAATATGAGAAACTCAATTCATCCTTGACTGGCAAAACGGTAGATATGTCTAGATATAATCTACTCATTTTCCCAATTCACATTTTAGAATTAAAAGGATCAAATATTCGAAATTAACAAAGTAGAGAGAAAATAGGAGTTTCAAACGTTACCTTTTTTTAGTCAAACCCATATAGCTCCGAAACGCTAGGTCCTAGCGAAAAATGTTATATAACATAAAATATTCTCCATTAAATTTCTGTTAGGAAGCTAGCAAAAGTTTTCTAACCGACCAATACCTGCAGAGCTGAAGAGTTACATTTTTGAGGGCAAAAAAGGGTTCTAACAAAAAATTAAAGTGGGTGTGCTTAGGACAACACGCTGGAAGCCTAAAGTTGTTTGACCGATCTACATTCATAAACAAATCCAAAGATAAAATGAGGGGAGAAAAAGGCGAAATAATTTTTTCAAATGAATATTCCAGTGAATTTTATTTATTGATAAACTAGGTATTTATCTGTAAAGTATGTGTTGCAGATGCGTCTATGTAACAGTCCTATTTTATTTCCATCTTAAAAATTTTCCGAAGTGTAAAAACAGGTTCCTATCACAAATAATTGATTTGAAAATTATCAAAAATAACAAAATAAAAATTATTTAAAAAATAAATTCTGAGTCGGTTGTCAAACGCGTTATCCCGACAGATTTTGCTCCTTATAATATCTCTGCAAATAGTTATCCGACTTTGAAGGTTAAGGTATCATTCCATCAAACATTAATCCCTTAAAGTTTCGAAGTGGCCTTATTGCAGAAAATAAGGTCGCGCGACAGATACCTACGGATAAATTTTAGAAAATTCAGTTTTTTCCCTCTCTGCCGCTCTTCATATCGTAGCATCTAGACGGAATGAGCTGCAGATTCCAAAAGGATACCTTTTTAAAAAGGACGAACCAGGCCATTTTGATCTTTCCACAATTCAGGTAGTGGGTTCAGCTTGCAATAAAAATTAATCTAAATTTTCAGAGATGATTTCTGATTTCTATCTTCGTATTAAAATATATGAAAAGTTAATAATGCTACTAGACATATACTAAGTGTTTAAAGCGGTATGCCTATGACAATCGTAGCTTGCTCCGTCAAAGACTTATAAGGTAAATAATGGACAAATACAACAGAAGTCTTCGTCCGAGAGTGTTCTACGGGCTGTGCATTGCGTCGCGTGGTCCCAACTCCTGCTATTATTGCATTGCCATCCATTCCTAAGATATTTTCTAAGGTTCAAGTCTCTAGCTCATCGGGAAGATGATAAACATATATAAATCTAGATAATAAACCTAATTCTACGGATACAATGTACAGTACGGTACGTCCGCGAGTTTGCTTTTCTTACCCCATCCCAAAAAGTACCCCATAGGCAAGTTTATAGTTTTTGAAATTTACAATTCAAAGCTATAGACACCAACCAAAAGTCATGTCCATGTCAAAACATCTCGGGAATACAAGCATTTCTCATGAACATTAAAAAATAAGTAAACCCTCTTCAAAGAGTTAAAATGGCAAACAATAACAAAATACCTTGGCGTTCGTTTTAATGATTCCATCACAGAAACTTTCATAACATCTTGATTTTTGTATATTAGACCTCTAATTTAAAATTCAAATATATTTTCTTAGTATATGTGAGAAGGCTAGAGTATTACTTGAGAAATATCAAATTCTGCGTTATACTATAAAATGGTCAAAATTTATAAATGATTGCTTTCATCTTAGCTGTTTAACGCAGCTAAATTATAAATTGGATAAAACGAAGAAAACAAATGATGTTTAACTTAATTTGGTAAATATTATTTAGTTAGTGTTTTACAACTGTATTTAACTCCAGTAATTTTTCAAGATTGTATGAATAAGATGTGTTCCTGTTCTTGAAGAGCTTGATGCTTAGAAAGCTAGTGATCGTACTGCCTTTAAGCCCCCTTCAAGTAGTGTTCTGCACCCTGGATGCTGTCCTGATATGCTTAGGAGCCATGTTGGGGCACGGTATCCATGTCACTTTGGGTGCACTAACTCAAAATTATGGTATTCTATCATTCTTCTGCTTTGGGCTTGGTGGACTTATAATGATCATAATCGGTAAGAAATATTGTTATTTACAATCTAAAAAAAATTATAATTGTCACTTTTCTGCTTATAATATATTAAAATAAGCATCTTCTTTTCACTTTCTTCAAGTTCAGATACTTTCTTTTTTAACATAATAATTTTATTCACAACTGTACACAATGAACAACCAGTGAATCTGAAGTTACATTAAAACAACAGACATGATCAGGCATGAGGAAGTCAGCACCCAGTGGTACAATCTCCAGGCGTGATACTAAATTATTAGGGATTAGACTAGGAGATCCCTCATCCACTTCCTTTTTAGCCTCCGTTGAGTTATGACAGGAATTTGTAATGTTGCCATATTATGTATCTATTTGTTAGTGTGTCCAAGTATTTTTTCATGAAATTGTCGATAAAGTTTATGAATATGGGTCTTAACTGTCGTAATACGTTAGTCTGTGTGTAGCGTATCGTTTGCCACATAAAGAGAGGAGTCTGTTATCAGTCTTAAGAATTTGGATTGAAATGTTTGTATTTTCTGAATATGCGTTCTTTTGGCTAGTCCATCCAAATTTGGGATGCATACGTCCAGATGAGTTTTAGCAAGTAACTGTAAATGTCAAGTTTCTGTTTTAAAGGTAGTTTTAAGCGTTTGTGAAGTACTGATGTGAGTATAGAAGCCGCAGTTTTAACCGTGTCTGTTTTTTTCTCTTGACAAGTGGGCCCCATGTCAGTCTTCTATCAAGCGTGAGTGCTTAGTATGTCACTTTTTCAGTTTGAAGGTTGATTGTCAAAATAAACAGGCGGGCAGGTCTTGTGTCGTAGTGTAAATGTAATATGAAGTGATTTGTCATAATAAAGTTTTATTTTTCATTTCTTACACCAAGTTTGAATCTTGTAAGTTCAGATACTTCACCACTCAAACTCAGCAAGTAACAAGCCAAATATGACCTGTTCCTATTTTGTTAACGTTCGTTCTCCAACGATCAAGTGAATACATATTCATATTTAGCATTATTATAAACCAAAATGAAAGTCTATCATTCATCCGAGCAAAACAATTCCAGCAGCTGACAAATATAGGTATGTGTGAAAAAAAGAAGACATCAAGAAAATCGAAAGAAAAAAGTATATTTAGTTTGTCAGAGTATCAAAACTACTTAATTATGCTGCATGCTTCTGTGCCTTTCTTGACCCTCAGCCTCTGGAACCAGATTCAAATCTGCTTGTGGGCTAAAAATTTCTTTTCTATTCTATCTGCTGTGGATTGACTTCAAGATTGGAGACCCTTCAGCGGTGCAAAGCGAACCACAATTTCAGTTACTAGTGTAGAAAATAAAATTATCACACATATCTCTATAGCTATAGTAATCCAATATCCAAGTGATTTCTCAAGAAAAAAAATAGAGTTTTTTTTTTTTTTTGGGGGGGGGGGGATAGGAAATTCAAAATTTAACTTTACCACCCCCAAAAAATAGGGATCTCCGAATTTTTTTTTTTTTAAATACCAACTTTCTTAATTAAATTTTCTAAATGGTATTTATTATAAGTTTTTTATATCAAACTAACTATTCAAGTCCTGGAAGGCGTTGTAGTTGCAGTGCAAAAAATAATGGTGGCAAAAAAATATCTCCAACCTACGACAACCGATTTTCATCATGTAAACTATAATTTATTATTTTTTTTCCTTCGTCATAAACCTACGACCTCCTGTCCTACAGTATCTTTTAATGATATTCTACTAATCCCAGTTAAACAGATCCGCTACCTAGGACTGCACTTGTACAAACGTCTTACTTGGAATCCACATGCAAGACTAAAACGACAAGAAACTGCTCGTCGTTACAGACTACTTCAACATTTACTAGACAAACGTTCAAATCTCCCAATTAATGGCAAAAGACTCATTTACATGGCTGTGATTAGACCAATATGGACTTAAGAAGTTCAGCTTAAACCATCCAATTCATCCCGTTTCCAATCCTTACAATCCAAAATCCTTCGAAAAATTCTTAATGCACCATACTTTATTACAAACAAATTTATCCATAAAGACCTCAATGTTTCATATGTTGCTGATTTAGCCCAAACCTGGAACCAATCCTTTCATATTAAGCCCCATAACCAATCAAAGCCGCTAGTTTCTCAACTTGCTCCCCACTCAATTCCTGATAATCCTCCGAGGCGTCTGAAATGATGATGGCCTAGAGGTCTTCTTGTGTAGATTTTTATTGAAGTGCTACTGATGAATAGTTCTTTTCAAGCTTTGGCATGTCATTGCAAGCGTTTATAACATATTTACTTGATGTATATTTGTTCAGTTGTAAATTTCAATAAATTGCTAATATATATAATATAATATATAATATATTTATTTTCAGCAATGTGCTACGCTGAACTATCATTCACTGTTCAATACGTCCGAATCCACATTCTCAACATTAGAGTCCTCTAGAACCCTAATAGTTGCTTTGGAGAAAAACTTCTATAGGAAATCATTTATCGACAGTTTAATGTGTTTTTAATTATTTTCATTTTGGAGCAATATTTTAATTATAAAAAAAAGTACAACACAATCTTTTTTAGCGGCAAAAAGTTATCTCCAACCTACGACAACCGCTTTTCATCATGTAAAATTCAATTTATTATTTGTTTAGCAATGTGCTACGCCGAACTATCGTGCTTGTCCCCAACAGCAGGGAATGCATATCACTACAGCTACAATACAATGGGAGAGTTAATTGGATTTTTAGTCGGATGGCTAATGATATTGTCATATGGTTTAGGTGAGTATAATTCAGATTTTTAGTTGTTTAAGTAAATGTTACTATGCAGAAAAAAATATGAAACGGCTTTAGTAGACTTTTAACTGTCCAAGATATAAAATTAATTTACGGTGTTTACTAAATGCTATAGCCTACTAATTACGTCATAACTATTTTTTCAATAATTTTTTCAAACATAGTTTAAATGGATCAGCGTGATAACTTTAAAGAAATGATAACATCAACATATGGAAAATTCAGAAAACTATAAACGTATTCAACTTTTAAA
Source organism: Euschistus heros (assembly GCA_003667255.2). Classification (NCBI taxonomy): domain Eukaryota; kingdom Metazoa; phylum Arthropoda; class Insecta; order Hemiptera; family Pentatomidae; genus Euschistus; species Euschistus heros. The sequence continues at coordinate 1,313,961 of RCWM02000232.1, forward strand.
AAAACTTAAACACATGCTTTATTAGCAAACCGAATTAAAAAGTGGAAAATAGCTTTTAATATATTAAAAGTTGTTTGTTTCCTGATAAAAATAAAAATAAAAATCCTTATAAGATTAAAAATAAAAATCCCAATAAAATAAAAATAATAATAGTAATAATAAAAATCCTCTTTATTTATTAACAAAATAATTCAATTAATAGTAATTTTTTTTACGAACGGACGGACCGACACCACTGAGATTTTATATATTTTTTTTTTATTCTACTTCCTAGGAATCGTCTAGAAACATTACAATATCGAAGTCGAATTTCTTCAATTCGAAGGTGATTTCAATACTTCCTTCCGAAGAAACTATTATTATTAACATTTTCATAATAACTTATAATAATAATCTACATAACTCTAATTTTATAAATAGTGACCAATATAATTTCTGTAGCATTTAATATCAAATAACCACGCTTTTTTTTTTTTCTTTTTTTTTTTTTTTTTTTTTTTTTTTTTTTTTTTTTTTTTTTTTTTTTTTTTTGTTATAAATTGAATTATTTTGTTAATAACTTAATTTTTGCTTTAATTTTATTCCAAATTAATTATTTATATTTGATCGTTGGGCTTTCTGTTGCCATAATACAATTAAAAATTATTTTATACATTTTAGTTTGGTTTGCTATTAAAGCGTGTTTTTTTTAGTTTTAGTCTTTTTTATTTAAATTGTAATTTTTTCTTTATATTTAGTCTCCTTAGGAATAGTATTTATAATCAAGAGACTCGTGTTTACTTAACCTTTCCATTTCTGCTAACGCATCACATGAAACTTTCCCTTAACTTTTCCGTTAACTTCAAGCAATCAAGTTCTTTTATCCCATCATTGAAAAAATACGAACATTTCTAAAACACCTACAAACTGACGGTGATAATCAAATCCATCATTCAAATGGATAAAAGAGCTTTCCGACATAGCAGAGAACGATTTAGCTGAAAAGGCTGCAAAAGGGGCTTCGAAGGATCCTTCCCTTCCTCTGTCATTTAGTCTGATATCCAAAGAACACCTAAAGTACAAGAAATCCACATAATTTCATTCCAGACTTACGAATTTATATTAAATCAAATTCATGGACTGACTTCTACAGTACACAAGGAATTACAAAACATGCGGCAGTTACTTTTATATAAGTAGATTCAAAATAAGAGATTTATTCTTATAACCTTGTGATTTCACTCAAGAACAAAATATACACCACCTCATATATGAATGCAGACTACTCACTGACTACAGACAAGCTAGTACAGAAACTAGGACATTGGCCTGTGGATGGTCAATGTTTGATGAACAATTTGTTTAAAGACTTCAAACATTTTTTTTTTTTTAATTCCAAACTCAAAATAGAGGATATCAATATGAAATACCTTTAAAACGAATTCATGTATTGTCTCTATTAAATATTTTTAAAAGTATTTCTGATGATAAAATAATTTTGTTTCTTGGCTTTATTGAATGATTTTATTTATTTTTTCTGGTCCTATTCTTTATATTTAACTTTCGACACATGTACTATGTATTAGTATATGTAAAATAATAAGCAAAACAAAATTTAAAAATCAAATGTACTTTTGTATACTTTTAAGTATGGTGTGTACAGAAATAAATGAAATCCCTTCCAACAGAGTTACTGCTGTAAGGAAAACACAAAAAAAAAGATTGCTTCATCCTGAACTGGATTCCTAATAATTTTAATTCATTGGTTTTAGTCAGTTAAATGAAATCACAACCTTTATTTCAAATAAAGGTTATAAATTTCAGTTATAAGTTATTGCAATTTAATGACCAAAATAAATGTAAATCATTACGTAATAATAAGATGTCTGAAAGGTCTTCAAAGGAAATTACACAATTTTTTTTTTCCATTTTGTTTATTATTACATCTGAAAGTCACTTTCAATTTCTCCTGGCCTGAGACTGAGGTTCAACTGTCTGGTTAGAGTGTTGGACAGTGACATCAACAACCATCATGTTGGGCGTCAAGAACTGACGGAGAGTGTCCGCCCTCTGCCGTGGAAGCCGGTCGAAGGGATATCCCATGGACCGCCGGTCGGGGTACAGTTGGCTTCTGATTCCGCAGTAACTGGCAGCGTCCGTGCACTGCCTCTGGTTTCCTTGCTGTTCCACCTTAGCCGAGAACAAAAGTATTAGGCAACAACAATTTTCGCACCAAAAGTTTCTCTAAGAGTATTAATTAGCAGGGATTGTATGTATGTATGTATTAACTAGCGAAGGAACTATTTTGTTTAATGGGTTATTTCTCAATACTTGCTAGTTAATACTTTTAGAGAAACTTTTGGTGAGAAAATTATAGGTGCCTAATAATTTTGGCCAAGGCTGTATATCCAAAACTTTTTCAGAGATAATAAGAGATATGAATCTATTGATTTAAAATATTATCTCTTAGTTATATATATACTATTATATAAAAGTACAAGCCATTTTTCGTTTGTGATCACTAACCGCGAAAACTATTGAACCAATCTGTACCAAATTTTAACCACATCATCTTCATATTCCAAGGAAGATTTGGCAATAATAAAATGTTCAGATTTTCAACTAAATTGTCAAAAAAAAAGCGATAAATATGTTCGATAATCTACCGACAGGTGGCGAGCACCATTCGAGAGAGGTTACAAAGATACTGTATTATATAGAGCTAGGAAATTATGATAAAACTTAATTATTTTCATTTAAATTGCTTTAAAATATATATATATATATATATATATATATATATATATATATATATATATATATATATATATATGAATTCCAGTGAAATTTAAAAATCGACCGATACGTGGCTAGCGCCATTTTGCAACAGAGTTTACAATGGCAAAACTATTGAACACAACTGCATCTAATTTTCAGAGCATCTTCATAATTCTAGGAAGGTTTTCATTAATAAAGTTTACTGTAATAATAATTTAAATGTTCAGTCTTGAGTGGCAGTAACGACGTTTAAAATATGATTAATGGACTAATAATATATGATATTAATAATATGATTTGTCCTCTCCTTGCTTAAATATCGGTGTTCAATAAATATAGAGCTTGAAATTGATAAAAAAATTTACTTATTTTCAATTAAACTGTTATCAAAAAATCTATAAATATTTCGTGTGACGTGTGGATGCTACTTTGAACTGCTTAAAAATATAAGATCATTAATTAGTAGACGAACAAGCTCCAGCTTTATGTAATTACAACATAATTAGTACTTACCCTGTCATCATTGATGTTGGATATCATGACAAAGAGCTCACAGGGGTAACCTTCAGCTGTACCCTTACAAATGAGCATGTGCTGCGGCCAACCACAGCCACAGTAGTTGAACTGTTCCAAATCGCTACCCTGATTAGGCCGCCCTGCGTCCAAGTTCCTGAAAGTTCTTTCGAATGGGATTGTGACAGAAGATTCTGTTGATTTGCGAGTTATAGTGTTCTTTCCACCATTCACTGAAACATACCAATAGCAATATAAACAAATTCCAATAAAATAAACAAGACAATAAAGTCCTCGCACCCTCTTCATGGATAAAACTATTGCGACTTACAGGTTACAGTAAATTTATCTAACTCAACGAAGAGAGTTTTTTGATCTCTCAAAAGCATAGGCAGTCCTCTTTCATCAAATTTGGGAGCCATAAAAATCCTACAAGTTCCCATCTTCGAACTGCCGCTGTTTTCCACCTGCAAGATAATAATGAGAAGTTATATAATAAAAGATTTTTTTATTTTTTTTTTTATTTTTTTAGTTCTAAAAACTACTGACCTGAATTTTATAGGTGAACGGCCTGTGTTGAAGATGTGTAAATCTTGCGAATACGTTACCCCTTGGTGTGAAATCCATACCGCGTGACAAGTCGACATCACTACGTTGCCAGAATGTTTGAAGCCTATTCTTAGGGGCCTGACCATCTGTTTGCACTTCGACTGACGTTATCCTTACTCCCTGATATTCGAGCTAAATGCAAAGCTTCATTATTAGTCTTCTAAATTTATTAACAATAATGTAAAATATATTTTATATCAATAACCTGCTGCTGAGTATAACGCGGGAGAGTGTTTTTGTGCTCTTGAAATATGTCATCAACGAAGGCGTGCCACCTATAGAATATTGGATCCCTCATGGCTGTAGCTGGATCTCCCATTATGCTAAATGTTTCCTAAAAAGAGTTTCTTTCAGCTAAGACCATTTAATATAGCTATGATATTCTGTCTCTTAAATTGATAGATACACAACTTACTAAATTTTTACCCTCTGGATCATGGCAAAGGGCTATAGCTACATGCCCGAGATTATGAATATCCCCATATAAGTTCATATTAATTGATAAAATACTAGCTTCCAGAATATTTCCCAAAATGTCGATGCCTCGACTTTCTGATAATTCCACAAACTGTCCATCATCCTAAAAATACCTCCAATTATAGATTATTTCCCAGAAAAAATAGGTATAACAATATTATGGACTCAATAGCACTAAAATATTTTTACATGGTTAACACATTTAAGAAACATATAGTAGTTATATTGAATATTTCTAGCTTGACTTTAGACATACAAAAATAATGATACATACATTAACAACAGTTCCACTATGGATTGCAGCATATATTCTATCCCTCCACCTTTCTAAATCTTGTAGATCGAATTTGATTTGATCAATTTCTCTGTTAACGTCCTGAAAAATATAAATAATACACAAATAATCTAAATATCATGCTTTATTTAAATACGTTTGAAATTAGCAATGGTATATTACTTGATGCCAATGAAAAGAATATAAAAATCAAAAATATTATTCAAACATTAAAGATGAATACAAAACTACTGACGAAATCTCAGTTATTTAATACGGTTATTTCATTTTATCAGAGTATATTTGTTAGACGATATCGATCCGAAAAACAATTCCTTACGTTCAGCTTTGTGTTGGCAAACCTCGGTGGCCATACTCGGCTCGCAACCAAACTGTCAAGTTTAGGAAAATATCCCTCTTCTAAAGGTTCCCTCCAGTTCACCAATCTCTTCGTACGAGCAAGATTATTGCAAAGCCTTTCCATATTGTATCTGAAAAAAACAAAAACAAAAGCATCGATCGTGATTCAAATTGAATAAGAATGGCACATGGGCATTGGTTCACCTTGCCATAATCTGCTGGTGCATGTAATAGAATAATTCTCCTCTCCTGTCTTTGTTAACTATTTCTCGGGGAGCATCAAACGGATAAACCAAGTGCCAATGCCAATGGTGGAGATTGATACCTAAGTCCTCCCTAAAATACGCAACTCGATGTTCTATATCAAGATCGGATGCTGTATAATCTCTTGGAATTTCTAGCGGTATCTAAGAAAAACATTAATAAATAAAAACATAAATAAATAAATATATAAATGTGTATATATATATATATATATATATATATATATATATATATATATTAATAGAAAATAATTTGTTTTTGGACTTATAAGGGCCATACTCTTGATTCTTCGGGTACAAGGTTCGACTCTTCTCTGGCTTGAGAGAACAAGGCGCGATCCATGTATTTGTCTGGAAACACTTCGCAAAGGGATGGAATCCTTAGGTTTTGGGTGTCCGGTCTATGCAATATTGCCACGGACAAGGCGTATATGAACATGTAAGGGTTCATTCGATCATGGCAATACACAGCGGCGGCCGTGAAATCATCTATGGATCTCATTCCTGCAAAATAATTCAATGAAATGGGATATATGTTACATGAAGGGAGTGAAGGTGAAACAGATGATTTAGAATAAAGCCTAGACGTACCAACGAAGACTTCAATCATCCGTGCTGCCATCTTACGGTGAGTGGGAATGAAGAGGGAGAAATTGGACCTACGAGGCAGCTGTTCAGGAAGGGAGAGGTCAGGCAAGGTGATGTCCTTAACTGGAATTTTGTTAGTGGAACCGAATCTGTTGTCCAAATCATTTTTTATAGGCTTGAAACGGTCATTCTGAAAAAAAGTAAAATAAGACATAGAAGACATTTACCTTACCTGCCAAAAACGTATTAATTACAAAAATATATTTACAAGATATTTCGAAGGAGCATTGAAGACTGAATTGTCATCACCCTTTGGCATGAAAGAAGGTTCAGTAGGGCGGTCAAATAGTTTCAAGATGTTAGCTGCCTTTTGTGACATGGTGCTATAACAGAAGCAAGGGATCTCATTTAAGCACAAATGCATGAGAAATATTATATTCATGGAATAAATGTATATGTACTATACATATAGACATACTATGTAGCTTATTCCCTGAAAGAAGGAAGTATTATGGCTTAGGAAATTCGAATATTCCAAAAGTTAATAACTCAATTAACTGCAACCTAAAGGATAGAAAAATAAATGAACAAATCTTGTATTTTTGAATTATATTGGAGATTTTTTTTTTTTTTTTTTTTTTTTGTCTTTATTAATTTTTATTTACAACTTTCAAACATATAAAATAACAACCAGTAAATATGAAGGCTATACAAAAATCAAAAGGTTCTATTATAAGAGACATGATAGAATTTCAATAGAGTTTGGGAAGAAAACACACGAGAACAGAACATACTCGTAAATAATAGGGCGTAAAAAAAAAATTTTCGTTTTATTAAATTCCAGAGTTCAAAAGTCTGTAAATATCTTAATGCTATTTATTATTTACCAATACTTAATAATCCGTTTAGAACATTCTCTAAGCTTGTTTCTAACTCTGGACTTCTTATAAAAAACCTCAGTTCAGTTATTTCTTTCAAAGAAGAAACATGACAGTGTCCTACGAAATTCTCATAATTTTAAGACATTACTGGAAAAAAAAAATTCATAGCCGCTGAAGCAACTCGTGAAATCATTAAATATAAAGGGAGAGGTGTCCTTGAAGAGCACACTGCACGGCGTTGGTTTGAAAAATTTAGAAGTGGAAATATGACGTTGGAAAGGAAGAAGGGTTCCGGGCGGCCATTAATGGATATTGATGAGGTTCTGAAAGAAGCTGGTGAGTCAAATCCATCCACAATTACCTACTTGTGAACTTTCCAGGGAGTGTGGTGTGTCGAAAGATACTGTTAGTCGCCATCTTCTCTCCATGGGGAAGGTGAAAAACACCTGTAGACTGGTTCCTCGCGAACTTACTCCTCAACAATCAGCAGTCGAAAGAAAATTTTACAGAACTTCATGGGTTTGAACTTCTGCCTCATCCACCATATAGTCCAGATCTCGCACCTTCTGATTACTACTTGTTTCGATCCATGGCCCATTTTCTTCAAGGGAAAAATTTTGATAATTTTGCGGAAGTTGAAAATGCTGTCCACGAGTTCTTTGACAGCCATCCTAAGGAATGGTATCAGCGTGGCATCGAGCAATTGGCTAGCAGATGGGTAATGACGGTAGATAACAATGGACTATACTTTGAGTATTAATTGTATTTTATATCAAAGAAATAATAATATAAATATTTGTTTAAAAAACGGTCATTTTTTTTTTTTATACACCTCATTATGAGTCAACGGAAGTTAGCAGACAGTTTTTTTTTTGTTTTGTTTTTTTTAAATTTAATTTAGAAATTTAACAATGAACTCATTCAAAACAATAAATTATTTTTCTAAAATTGACAACATAATTACAAAGTACAACTAGGTAATGAGCAATTACATAAATTTTACTATAAAACCTTGCAGTGTTTCTTACACTTCTTCTGCCTATAGTTGTTCTATAAGCAGTTTTATACAGGTCAGAGTCATAATTATCTTATAAATATATCTGAGGTAATATTTCTATTATATAAATATATTTATTTCTTTTTTTAGGTTATTGTTGATTCCACTTAATATTCAAGCATTTTATTCTACGTTAAAATTTAATATTATGAATATTTTGCTAAATTTTTCGGAATATCTTTAGGTATTATTAAACCGCTGAAATATTCATGATTACATTTAAATAATATGATTTAAAATATTATAAAATAACTTTACATAATTAAATTATATTCACAAATAACATTAACAAATTGGAGGTAATTGTTTTGTTTATAAATGTAAATAATGTAGGAAAGAAGAAAACATACCTGGTTTAGTAAGAAACAAATAACCACCTATGTCAGAGAGTAAAATGAGTAGAAACCACGGCCTTATATATTTATAAGGATGTAATTAGGTGAGGTGGGGGGGGGGGGGGGGGTAAAAATCTTATACACAATATTTGACCACAGTTTCCGAAGTATGGTATCATGGTATCCTTATCACCGTTTGGTTATATGAACGATCAAAAGGAAACGGATAAGGAAGTTTAAAGCAGTATACTAAGATAATGTTTAGGTGTGGAATAAAATGTTACGCAATAAATGTTTAAATATTTTTAGAATTAATTTAATATCGGAATCGATAACTTTTTTCCTTAAAAACATTTTAGCGAAATAACTTATCTTCAGGCCAAAAAATTATAAAGATGAAATAATAGTTATAACAATTAATAAATTTTCATTCTTATTTTCTGTCTGTAACTTAAAAATATTTTACAGTGAAAATAATTATGGTGAAGATTTACAGCTACAAAATGTACGTTCCGAAAAAATATCAGTTAACCAAGCATAGATTACCTTCGCCTCACTGAATGGAGTTCTTATAACCAATTACAGGAAACTTGAATGAAATCAAAACCTGTAAACAAATACCCTAGCAATAGAAAAATAAAAACCACTCTCCACACTTCCCGCCAAACAACGATTCGTGTTTGATTTAATACATATACACAAAAAGAACCAATCATATATTGCTATTTTAAGAATATTTATGAGTATATAAACATAAGTATAATTACATGATAAGTACAATTTATTCTTTTTAGTGTATGTCTTTTGATTGTGGGTCTGTTTTGGTGTAAAGCTTTTTTCACTGCCAAAAATATAACATTTTCTCAAGCTCTAGAGAAGTTGGTGTTGCTTGTTAGTTTGTGTAGCAAACCTCTTTTCTACCACTCAAAAGAGTACATTTAAATTATCGTTATAGTAAATTTTATTATTGGTAAGAACTATGAAAATAATTTCAGTAATTTTAGCATTGGAAACTCTGGTGCTAACTGTTGTTTTTTAAACATCGTTGGGTTCCACGTGTAGCACAATACTTTAATTAATTGTAAGTAAATTTTATTATCAGTATGAATCTCTATATAACACTTTATCTTTGTAACCTCTCTTGAATAGTGCTCAGCACCTATCAGTCAATTTTTAAACTTAACTACGCACCACATATTTCTCTCTTTTTTTAAAACAATTGAATTGAAAATCAGTAAAATTTATTACTACTAAGCCTTCGTTGAACTAAGAAGATATTTTAGTTAATATTTGGTACTCGTTGGTTTAGTAGTTTTCACGGTAAGTTATCACAAACGAAAAATGGCTTGTCCTTTAGGAGTATTGATTAGTTCCAATAATTGAATCACGGTGGTTAAACCGGCATGTAAAGTAGTAAAATCCAATTAACAAAGAACCCCTAAAAAATGAATCACCATTGAAGTGGTGGAAAAGATCGAGAGGTGGTCTGAGACGTATATGGGAGTATTAAAAGATCCCGCTTGTGTCAGGGATGATATTATGGATTTGGCATTTGATGGAGTGGTATGAGACAAGCAGGATTCACTAAATTATATATAATTGACACAACAAATTGATAATCAAAATGTTAAACTGACTTCCATATAATATTATATTCGCATTATATATTATTATATATAAAATGTTATATTATTTTCAGATCTTATTATTTCTGCCAGAAACTTAAGCACATTCATTGATCACACATTTTTCGAAGGATGGATTGGAATAGCTTATAACGAAAACATTACAACCAAGGATTTGGATAGTTACGATGAAATAATCAGTTCACACCCTGATATTATGTCAGTGTTTATAATTCTACTAGTAGCAGGTAATTGGGGAATTTCACTTAATTTAAACTTAGACGAACCTGTAATGTACTAAAAAAATATATAAACTTAATTTTAAACCATTCAATTAATTTATTAGATTGCAGTCATTACAATAAAAAACTACCATATTAAAATAAACTTATTCATAATCATCATAATGTTCAATATGTTGCTGATAAGGCCTTAACCTATCTTTTCGCTCGTGGCTTCCCACCCTAATGATGCTTTGACAATCTAAATAAAAGATATCCTTGAGGCTTTCTAAGAATTCTTTGCAACTCGTTGACAGTCAGTATTTATATGAGGTATTTATTGAGTCTGAACCAAGAAAAAAAATGCAATCCTCATTGGTTCAAAACCTCATCGAAATGCCCTCCCCTACTATCTGTTACTTTTCCTTAAAAACAGTCCGATTCATTTCCAAAACTCAGTTAAAAACCTTGAAATACTTTTGAGTTAAGTTTTGATTAACATCTTTCTTGGAATAATCATATTTCCCAAATCAGGAGAAAATCTATTTTTATTCTTAAACAACTTTTACATTACCGCGATGCATTACCGCTAAGTACTCGATGCCTTTTGGTCTCTTATTTTCCCTACTTTGACTACGGATACATAGTATATGGAGGACTGTCAGGAGAGCTCGAAATGTTATGTAATGAACTGTTTGATCAGATATATTCTCGGACGTTCTCACATATCTCACAGGTATTCCGAAATTATGTGGCTTAACTCCAATTTCTGACGTCAATGCTTTCTAGGTGCACTCATATTTCCCTTTGAAAAAAAAAACAATCTATATTCATGGCCTCCTTACTCTGCTTTTTCTATTTACTTTACGCAGCTGTAAATTTCAAGCAATATGTAAAATAAAATAAAAAAATTTAACAAAAAATAATTAAAAGTAAGAAACAAAAGTATTAATCATGGATAAATAAAAATGATAATCTAAAGGCTAGTACGCACTGAGATTCTTTGTTCGGACTCATTGTCGCAGACGCTCAGATTCATGTGTCAGACTCTTTGCATCTAAACATTGTATACAGGCAGGTACGCACTGGGATTCATTGTTCGGACTCTTTGCGTCTCGGACTCATTATTATGCATCTCGGACGCTCCGCGACAATGAATCTAGCATCTCGTGTGTTGCGGTTTAGTATTTTTTGAATCCCAACCGGAATGGGATTCTTTACACAATGTGTCGCAACATTGAGTCAGTGCGTACGTGAAATTATATTATACTTATTTCTTAATTATTTTCACTTATTTAATACATATTAAGTATATAGCTAATTATAGATATCTAGATATAGAGATAGATATATAGCAGTATAGATCGAGCGATCTCGTATACCTCAGAGATTTATCGATATGATGATATATATATGTTCACCCCTGACCACTCACACCTCCCCACCCTTCTTTAACAGATATCATATATAATATATATATAGATATATATTAGAAGATGATTGCCGATATCCTTAAAAAACAGTGCCGCACACAGTGTTCAAAAGGTTATACGGTAAACAATCAGTATAATCCACAACAAAAGAATTTTCAAATTCCAAAGTATAAAGGGAAACATTTTGATACCAACTTTCAAAGAAAAAAAGACTGGGAACATCAGAAAACCCACTATGAAAAACCAAGGGTACGAACAAAAACCGTATCAACAACCGTATCAATGTATTATAATCGAAACCCAAACGATAAGCAGTATCAAAAACCATATACAACAAACCATGGGACCCGCAATCTCAACATCAATTTTTAACAAACCGCCTCGGGAAACTGGAGAACCAACAAAATCCAAGCGAGAACAAGTGTTCATTACCGCCAACTGAAAAGATTCCCATACAGTATCCATGAGAACTGTGTCCAATAGGAGTGCATTATACAGAAAATGAAAAAAGACGAGCAGATTCGAATCCTAACGGAAAGACTGAACGCTATAGAAGCTCGACAGGATAATTTTTTTAGGCTAAGGTCCATGCAACAACGACCCCCCGGACCAATAGAATTTTCCGTAATACTAACGTGCCTACCGGAATTGAAAGATGACAAGGAAAACATAATGGCTGATCGATACCGGAGCAACAAAAAATTATATTAATCCGGAAAGCAATTTACCAAAAGACGCCAAAATAATAAATGAAACGCTTGCGATAAAAACACCTACAGTCGCGCAGAAGGTACAAAAAGTGCACTAATAAATCTGCTTCCACTGCCGTAGGAATAAAAATCAAGAAAGCAAAATTTCTTATTTTTCCCTTTAGTGATCCGATTCGACATACTACTGGGCTATGAGACAATGAAGATTTACAAATAAGTAGTCGATTTAAACAAAAAGAATTAAAGGTCAAGGACAAAAAACGATATAAATTAGAAAACGCAATATTTTATATCGAAAGATTAAAAACGCAAATTAACCAAGCTAATATAGACCGTGACCACATCGACGACGAATGTTCAAAAATGAAAAATTAATTAATTAATTAAGTGTGAGAAAACGGAGATTAGATTTTTCAGATTTGAGGAGGAAATTTAACAATGCTGTCGAACAATGTACTGAACTTCAGAATTTGAAAGAAAAAACTTGAAAATGACAATTTCAAATTTAATGAACAGTTCAACTGATTCTTCACAACAATTAATGAGTTTAAATTCTGATCTTGTCGAAAAACAGAATGAGCTTAGTAGGTTAAAATTGTCTTCTGCTGAGGAGATTCAGGAGGCACTGAAAATTAGAGTACAAGAATTGGAAATGAATGTTAGATTCAGTCCAAAAGGGAAGGAGAGAAGAAAGCTATTTTTGAAATAAAAGGACGTGTAGAAAATTCTGTGGAAAAATTTAAGTGTATGGAAGAAGCTTCTAATTTAAAAATGCCCCAAAGAACTGAAGAACTCTTAAAAATGAGAAACAGTCCGAAATGAGTGTTCATAATTAAAGAAAACAATTGATCAGTTGGAAGTTGATCTTGATAGCTATTCAACTCAAAAATAACAGCTTGAAGAAAAGGTTTGGATGAAAAGGAAGATAAAATTACGTTGGCTGAAAATGATAATTCAGCAAACAAAAAATATTTCACAATGAAGATTTACAGAAAAGAGGTTCTTAGTGTTGAAACGATGCTATAGGAACTTTTACAGGAAAAAGAAAACTGGAAGTAAAGCATAATACATTAGTTTTTTCCAAAATTTCAGAATTAGAGCGTTATATAACCAGTTTTTGAAGAGATAAATAAAGAATTGACTAGAGAAAATGAAACTTTACAAAATAAGAGTTATGAGGCAACATTATCGCTGATTACTGAGATGGACAAAATTAAAAAAATGTTACAAGATAATGCGAAGTTATTTGAGGAAAAGGAGGCCTACTTGTTAAATCAAGATAAAACTATAAAAGAAAAAACCGAAGAAGCTGTAAAAAAAGAAGCTGTAAAAAGAACATCTGGAAAGTAAGCAGCGTGAAAGTGAGCAGAATGAAAAAATACGACTATTGGAATCTGAAGTTCTTGAATTAAATTCAAATTGTTAAATGTTTAACTAAAGAAAAAGAGTTTATCTTTGAATGAGGTTAAAACGGGAATCAGAAATAGAACCATTTAAAGGAATTATGAATGGGTCAGTTACATTCCGAGGAAGAATTAGAGTGTAAAGAAAAAAGAATTTAGAGTTGATGTTTCTGAGGAAAGCTGAACTAGAAAAAACAAGCTTTGATGAAAGTAAAACATCTTCAGATGAACTATCAAAAAAAAAGATTCATTTTGATAAAGTTAGTAAGAATAAAAGAAAAGTGCTCATCGAGTTCTAAAAATACAAATGAGCTCCAAGGAACAAGTTCAGTGCTCAAGAAACAATAGAAACCATTAATAGTCACATGAAGAAGAAAAGGAAAAAAAAAATATAATTAGCAAAATTAAAGAAATGGAAGAGTTAAATTCAAATTTAGTGAAAGAAACAACCAATTTAAAAGCTTCAGAAAGTAGTCTGAAGTAACTGTTGAAAAATTAAATAATGAAGTCACAATATATATATATATATATATATATATATATATATATATATATATATATATATATATATATATATATATATATATATATATATATATATATATATATATATATTATGTTTATTTTATAAAACAGTTTCCTTAAAAACAGTTAAAACAGCAATCCTTAAGGACGAAAAAGCTAATTCTAATTGTGGATGGAGAGAGTGGCCAAGGATGTCCTTCGGCCTCAAAAAATCGTCAGATCCTGGCAGATCTGTAAAAAAGTGTCCTTAAAAACAGTTAAAACAGCAATCCTTAAGGACGAAAAAGCTAATTCTAATTGTGGATGGAGAGAGTGGCCAAGGATGTCCTTCGGCCGAAAAAAAAAAAAAACGTCAGATCCTGGCAGATCTGTAAAACAGTGTTGGCCACTCTCTCCATCCACAATTAGAATTAGTGATTCTTTAAATCTACCATTACTTCAATTAATTGCTTAATGTTTTTATCCCAAAATATAGGTTTAAATAATTTGAAGTAGTTTGATGTTGGCGGATTATTTATAAATTTCAAGTCTTAAGACCTCTGGAATCTTTTCAAATATTTCAAAAAATTATAAATCAGGAAAAATGTATTACATAATAACAGGCAACAAACGTTTCGGAATCAATAAAAGCCGATCGAACCTTTAAGGATAACCTATATGGGGAAATTGCGAAAACCCATTCCATCCTCCAATCTCAGTGTGTCAAGAAGATCGTGCCCATCCGTTCCTTGAATAAATCACGCATCCACGAACGCGGTGGATTTTTAGCAGCATTTTTTTACTCCGTAGAGCTATGTAAAGTGCTACTGCAATTCCCGAAAGCGCGACCTCGTTCGACATAGCTCAGATTCAAACAGATGGTACTCTACTTGTTGAAATCATTAATAACAAACAATCCGATGTCCTGTTAAATATTAAAGATTTCGGCGGTTTATTCCAAGTCGAGGTTAACCCTCATAAAACACTCAACTACAGTAAAGGGGTAGTCAGATGTTTTGATCTCCAGTTCGTTGAAATAGACGAAATTAAAAAGGTATTAAAACATATCATCGTAGATATATATACATAGAATAAAAATTAAAATTAATGGAGAGCAAAAATTAACGTACACCTACATTGTAACATATGCTGTTCCAAAACTCCCTGAAACTATTAATATAGGGTTCCCCTCAATGAGTGTTCAACCTTACACAACAAATCCAAAGAGGTGTTTTAATTGTTTAGGATTTTCTCACCTTTCCTTTAAATGGAAAAAAGAATCGATTTGTGCCAATTGTGGTGAAGGTTAACATCAAGATAATTTAAAATGTAATAAAAATCAAAAATGTATAAACTGTACCGGTAACCACAACGCATTTGATCGTAAATGCCCAACATTTCTACTACAAAAAGAAATAAAATCAATTCAGGCTACTGAAAAAGTTCCTTATAATGCGGCCTATAAGTTATATAGGGAAAAAATCTCACAACCTTCATTAAATTATTCGCGGACGTCACCAAATAAAAAATATTTGAAAAAAAAAGACGTACTAGAAAATATTTTTTTAAATTTTAAATTAAACAAAAGCACATCATGTGTTGATACATCAATTATTAATATTATCTGGCAAGAAATATAAAACTATTCCTCGAAAACAACCCGGGTAACATAGAGAAAAGTGTTTCCATTATAAAAGAAGTGAACTTATTCAACAAAATTTAATTACCAGAATATGTTTATTTTATAATTTATAAACATCTGCCAGGATCTGACGTTTTTTCGAGGCTCAAGGACATTCTTGGCCACTCTCTCCATCCACAATTAGAATTAGCTTTTTCGTCCTTAAGGATTGCTGTTTTAACTGTTTTTAAGGGCACTGTTTTACAGATCTGCCAGGATCTGACGTTTTTTCGAGGCTCAAGGACATCCTTGGCCACTCCCTCCATCCACAATTAGAATTAGCTTTTTCGTCCTTAAGGATTGCTGTTTTAACGGTTTTTAAGGACACTGTTTTACAGATCTGCCAGGATCTGACGTTTTTTCGAGGCTCAAGGACATCCTTGGCCACTCTCTCCATCCACAATTAGAATTAGCTTTTTCGTCCTTAAGGATTGCTGTTTTAACGGTTTTTAAGGACACTGTTTTACAGATCTGCCAGGATCTGACGTTTTTTCGAGGCTCAAGGACATCCTTGGCCACTCTCTCCATCCACAATTAGAATTAGCTTTTTCGTCCTTAAGGATTGCTGTTTTAACGGTTTTTAAGTTATCCGAAGGATAACTTCCGCCATTGTTGTCCTCCAGGATACTGTTTTAAAATATTTAACGGTTTTAAGATGGCGGACCTTAAAAGGACACTTTTTTGAAATATTCGACTATTTAACTGTTTTAGGATGGCGAAAGGATATTTATTCGTTGTTAACTCATTCTACGGGAGGCTGGAGATATTCCGTTTGAGATTCAAAAAATACTAAACCGCAACACACGAGATGCTAGATTCACGTACGCACTGACTCAATGTTGCGACACATTGTGTAAAAGAATCCCATTCCGGTTGAGATTCAAAAAATACTAAACCGTAACACACGAAATGCTAGATTCATTGTCGCGGAGCGTCTCAGATGCATGAAAATGAATCCGAGATGCATCTCAGCGACAAAGAGTCCGAACAATGAATCCCAGTGCGTACTAGCCTTAAGACTGCAATCAGTATTACATATATCATTTTCTGTCGTTCCACTGGAATCGAACCTAATATTTAGAAAAAATACAATTCTTACATTAATCACTTTACAACAAGCCTTACCATATTATTAGGGGGGGGGGGTATCTGTATCTAAGTATTCAGTATTTTTCTGAATAAGTAATTATTATTCATTGACTTCATATTTAAAATCAAATATAACAAACTTTTTTTAAAAACGCTTAATTTTTTATTTCGGAGAAATTGTCTATTTATGGAGAAGAAGATGATCAGGGATGCAGTCAAAGAGGAACACCACATCTAAGAAGAAATTCTTCAATACGTGCCAGCGTTTTGACCTACCTTGCAGGTTATCTTCAGGGTCACCGAACCACACCAGTAGGGAGACGAACGATGACCCATTGGCTATTTAATTATTTCTTCTGATGAATAATCTAAAAATATCAGGTTTTGGTTTAAAAAAAAAATTTTCTTACTTATATTTTGTTTCATACCATGCGTTCCGTATCTCGATTTAATGGCTGACGTTGATAATTGCTGTTGAATTAGGGAATGATATTTTACGGCATCCTGGCGGCTGCTTAATTCACCTCCTAAGAAGGTTCCAGTCCCTAACAAAGAAGGATCGTTTTGTATTTTTCTTATTAAAATTTGAACTTGACGATAAAAATAAAAATAACGTATTGATATTTTTAGTAAGGCAGAATTACTTCCTAAGGCTAAGATTGTAAACAAAATATAAAGTAAGGAAAGTTTTTTTTTTAAACTGATACCAATTTTAGATTCCTCATCTCAAAAACTATGTAGAGACCAAATTTGGTTGAAATAAAAATTAAATTTTTTTTACCGCTAAGATTTCGTAGGATTTTTGAAGTTTTAGAGCACTCTGAAGCCGGGTTGTGTCTTGAGAATAACGGAAGTATTTTTATTTCAAATAGCATACAAAATTTCAATTTTACGTTCAAGAATCATTTCTCTATCTTGACTGAGAGCTGAAAAAAAAAAAAATAAAAAAATGCGTGATTTTCGTATTTTATTTTTTTTTTTTATCGGCTCCCAATGCTAATGGGCGGCTATGGTGCTATTTTTGCACTATTATATAATTTGTTGAAAAAATTAAATAATTTGCGCTCTCTCACACATTTCGCTACCAATTGAAACCAAATTTTAAGGACTTCTAGAAGCCATAAAGTTGCATAGTTTACTCAAGTGCAGAAGTCGCAGAATATCTCCTTATTGAGATGTCTCGATATAGTTGACGGATTTTATTTTTCAAATCAGTTTTTGTCCACTAAAATCTGGAGTAAACCTAATTATAAACATGGATATAATGCACGCTGATTCTAGTGGTACCATTACAATTTTAATCACTAAATAGTAATTTTATCCGGTTGAAGTTGTTGATAAAATCTCAACTTATATTTTTTTTAAATTTTAACGTCCTCGAAGGGAGTAAAAAATAAATATTTTTTTGATTTTGATATAATTTTACATATAAGAGTTTTTTGGTGCGTTGATTCGATATTTGAGGTCAGTTTTCCAAGAAAAATCTTCTTACTGATTTTCTGCAGATTTCATTTGAATCTTGTCATTTGTTTGGAGTTGTTGAGCACTCTGAAGCCGAGTTGTGTCTTGAGAATAACAAAAGTTTTTTTTATTTCAAAACAGCACACAAAATTTCAATTTTACGTGGAGGAATCATTGTACAATCTTGACTGAGAGCAGAAAAGCCACTACCCACACGAAAATCGACATTCAAATCTGTGAGTTACAAGTCAAAACGTCTCCTTGTGAGGGTCTGGGGTGGTTAGGGGTGGTTGGGGGTGGTTGGGGGTGCCCCCCAGAAGTCATAAGACAATACATGAACCAAGATAAACACTAATCACACGCGACAATTTTTTTTAATATTATTTTTTATTTTGTACCTATTAATCCTTATTATTTATTATATTAAACTGATAAATTGAAACAATATTACAACAATACTAGATATTAAGTAAAATTAGATAATTTTTGTTAGTTAACTTTGCATTTTGAACTTGGTAGTTATTGACAATTATATATTATGCATTATATACAGTATTTTGTAATGATAAAATCGCATATCTCTGTTTAATTAATATCTTTGTCAAGTTCACGGTGCCTTTAACTTGATATGTTGTACACGGTACCTAAAACTATAATAAAATAAATTATAATAGTTATATCATGAAGATGATAGTAGCAATATTATAAATTCTAGGGAGAACAATATCATTGGCGAAAGAGTCGATTATGGTAAATAATATCTTGGTTGGATTTAACCTCATCGTTGTGTTTATTATCAGTATGGTATACTTTTTCTCTATAAACTTTCCACTAGCCAAGAACGACCTCATTCCCAAAAACGCATCTAGTCTATCTTTTATGTATGAAGGTATCTTTATGGCCCATTACTGTTTTTCTGGTTACGATGCAGCTGTGTGTCTAGGTAAGTTTAATATTATCAATCAATAATATTTATTTACAAATGTAGTCCAGTCAATAAAGGATTATAGAGTGCGTTTTCTGTAATCCAAAGTTTTTCTTCGGAAACATGTTCAGAGGATTTAGAAAGTAAACATACTAAAAGTCATGGAGTTTTCGGGCTGGGAACAGGAAGAGGGGAGGGGGGGCGAAGGTCCCTTTTTCTGGTTATGCGCTCATATCTCGAAAACGGTGTATCGGATGCAAAACATGACTATTTACTAAATTAATATTAATTAAATTCTCTACATCTTTTATTATGTACACATTTTTCATATTCTTTACCGTTTCCGAGATATACGCTTGGAAAATGTGAAGGATGTTTGCTATGTTTTACCAAGAAAAGTTAAAATTAATGTAACTTTTGACAGGTTGAAGATAATGGGCATATATATGTGTTTTTTGAAGAAAAATTAATTTCTGAAATATTATTATTATTGAAAAATGTGTACATAATAACAATTGTTGAAAATTATGGTCGCGACGCACCGTTTTCGAGACATGAGCGCAAAACCAAAAAAAGAGACCTTCCGCGCTCCGCGCCCCCCACCCCTTCCTGTTCCCAGACCCGAAAACTCCAGAACTTTTAGTATGTTTACTTTATAACTACCCTGAACATGTTTCCGAAGAAAAACCTTGGATTACAGACAATGCACACTATAATACTTTATTGACTGGACCCACTGAACATGTCAAAATCATCATATTTTGTCAAAACATACACATTTAGAGAGCTGTAACAAGCATTTGATATACTTGGTATAATAGTAAATTAAATCAGCTTTCAGATAAAAGAAATGAATTTTAGATCAGAAAAATAGTTTCGGAGTTATAGCCAGAAACGTGCCGAAAAACGTGTTTCCTGATCACAGCAATTTAACCAATCTTTGGGCGCTTGTGTTGGCCAAACCACTGTACCGATTTTTATCTTATCAAATTAAATTAATCCAGTTTAATGTGACTTTTTAAAAATATTCTAATAATTTGAAATTGGTTAAGTGGTTTGGCCAACACAAGCGCCCAAAGATAGGCGAAGTTGCGGTCACAAAACGTGCATTCCTAATTTTTTTTTCTTTCCCCGTAGGCGAAGAAACAGGTAACCCGACAATAAATGTACCCCAAAGTATCCTGTTTTCTTGTAAAGCAAGTGTTGTAATATATTGTTCCGTCAGCCTTCTGCACTGTTTGGTCTTGCCAGTTACTGACTCTGGTAAGATTCTATAGGTATATTGTTTTATTTTTTTTATTTTATAAACTATAAATATTTTTTTATTCAACATTATAACCAATCTAGAGGAGTTTGGTTCTTAGAAAGACTAAAAGTACTGATAGAGTTTATTCGCAAAATCGTGACATTATACCTATATTGTAATTTTAACTAAACTTATTACTAGAGTAAATATCTCCAATCTCCCGACAAATGTGTTAGACAATGACCTAAACAGTCTAAATGAAAAGGATTAAAGATTAGTTTTGAATGCTAAATATTAATCACCAGTTCGTAAAGCATACGAAAGATTCGAAACATCACCACTTTTAATCACAAAATATATATAATTATTTTTAAAATTTAAGATAAGAATACCAACAACTTCAAGGCAGACTTGAGGAAACACAACAAACTGGTACCCTTCAGTGGCTTTATGCCCTACTGACTTTAGATCTCCCGTTCGTAACAAAAATATTATACCAGATTAAAAAAAAATATTCCAAGTTGAAATTCAAAAATCTATTATGGAAATTATAGAATACATTCTTATATATATATATATATATATATATATATATATATATATATATATATATATATATATATATAAATATAATTTTAGGGCAATAAAAAGTTGTTTTTATAAAATCCTAGTATTTTTTTTTTTTTTTTTTTTTTTTTTTTTTTTTTTTTTTTTTTTTTTTTTTTTTTTTTTTTTTTTTTTTTTTTTTTTTCCCAGATATCAAAGCTCCATTTGTCTATGCAATGAATAAACTCAATTTGTCACCAATGAATTGGTTTTGTGCACTTGCAGCCATAATAGGCCATCTTAGCAGGTATTTTATAAACATTTTTTAATATTAATTATTAATATATTACTTCATACTGCACTGATTTATACCACCATACTTCAGTAAGGCCCAAGACTGATGGTACAGAGAGAAAAAAAAAAAACGGCATTAGGCAGGCAAGGCGAAAACACCTGCATTTGATGCCAAAGAAAAGAAGAGTAAATCTAGTAACACTTTTAACAAAATCAGCCAAACTTAAAAAAGTACCGTAAATGAGAGCTACTTTGAACAATCTCGCTTTTAAAACGAAAATCCTTCTAGCGTGCTAGCATCCTCCAGTTTGCCCTATGCATTTAAGGATTAAACATAGAATGCGCTGCAATCGCGTTAAGAGCACATGTTGGCCCTCCTTGGCCGAACGAAGTAACCGTTTTTATGGTACCAGTGTTAACTGGTGTTTTTATAAACGTGTCCAAACCTCATCAGGCCTTGCATATGTGGTAACAGGGTTTTTTCGTGTTTTTGTTTAACTCATTAAATAAATGAGATAGAGACGCGAACAGAAATAAAATCAAATGCTGCTAAATAGATTGGTGATCAATGGATTACTTTTATATAAATTGATCACCAATCTAGCAACTTTTTTTTTTTTTGTGTAAAAGTTGTTGACGCCTTTTAGAAGACGGCGTTATTTTAAACATTGTTCTATCGTCTGTTTTGTGTTTTAGTGAATATGGACAATTAGTTTCATTCGTATTTATAGTTAAAACTATTTTAGATTTATGCTTTATTTTATAAGTAAAATTCATTTAAATTTGATGATGGACAATAGGCAATATAGTTTATCAGGCACTCGTAAAATAAACATATCAAGAAGAAAATTGTAAGATGAATATGGACTTTTGTTCATTTGCATCTTAGTCCAAGCAACGAAGACCAAAAAAGGCCGAATAGGGGACATAATTCATGTAGAAGACAATTTTGGCACAGTTGTAGTGGGAGGTGTCCTTAACAACATATTAAAAGTACTGGAGGTTGGGGGGGGGGGGGCGCTCTAAAGGTCGGTTTTTTCAGTTTTTCGTTAATAACTCGAAAACTCTTACCTCTAGTGAAAATATGTTAATATAATAAATTAATTATCATAAAATTGTTTACAAAAAAGGTTCTATACATGTTTTTTCTGGGATCCATGCTTAAGAAGATATAGAGGGAGGAATATGGAAAATGTAAAAAAGACACATTTTTATTGTTAAAATTTATATATTAATCGTTAAAATTCCAATGTTTATTGTTACAAATGAATAGTTTATTATTATTAATTGAATGCTTATTGCTAGAAATAAAATTATTGTCGTTAAGCCTAATATGCTTGTTATAGTACTTTCAGTAAGTCGCACTTTTCCTCAAAAACACGTTTGTCGGTACTCTTTAGGCTATAACTCCGAAACTATTTGTCTAATCTCGAATTTCTTTTTTTCATCCTAAACCTGGTTAAATTTGTTATGAGACACCATGTATTTAGTTTTAATTACGTTCCGCGAAATATCTTTTCCACCTCGCTGAATTCCGCGTACCGTTGTGAAATCCTTATTTTTTCGGAACATTTCTCGTTATAACTCTAAAAATATTTGTTCGATTCCGAATTTCTTTTTTCCATCTCATAGCTGGTGAAATTTGCTATTAGACCCTATATATCAAATTTTTATTAAAGTCAGTGTAATACCCTTGCCAGCACGGTAACAACTGCAAACTGTTATAATATTATATTCTTTTTTTGGCATATATTCTCTATAACTCCCAAACAACTTGTCCGATCCCAAATAGCCTTATTTCATTTTAAAGCTTAAATTATCTATCAGGTCCTATCTAAGAATTTAACAAGGTTTATGATGAAAAAAAGAAATTCGAGATTAAACAAATAGTTTCGGAGTTATAGCCAAAAGAGTACCGACAAACGTGTTTTTGAGGAAAAGTGCGACTTACTGAAAGTACTATAACAAGCATATTAGGCTTAACGACAATAATTTTATTTTTAGCAATAAGCATTCAATTAATAATAATAAACTATTCATTTATAACAATAAACATTGGAATTTTAACAATTAATATATAAATTTTAACAATAAAAACGTGTTTTTTTTACATTTTCCACATTCCTCCCTCTATATCTTCTTAAGCATTGATCCCAGAAAAAAAAAAACATGTATAGAACCTTTTTTGTAAACAATTTTGTGTAAATTAATTTATTACATAAACATATTTTCGCTAGAGGCAAGATTTTTCGAGTTATTAACGAAAAACTGAAAAAAACGACCTTTAGAGCGCCCCCACCCTTAGCTCCACCCCACCCCCCAATACTTTTAGTATGTTGTTAAGGACACCTCCCCCTACAACTGTGCCAAAATTGGCTTCTACATGAATTAAGTCCTCTAAAAATCCTTCGTTGCTTGGACTATCTAGTAATTTAGCCATTCCATTCAAGTTCTCCTTGTGTGTTTTATTTGGTAAGGACCAATATTCCTTGAAAACTAAAACAAGTTATTTTAATACATAGTTTGTAAGTATGCTAATTTAATAAGTATATTTTTATAAAAGCTATCAATATTGTTAAAAATATTTGTGTTTTTATTAATTTTTAATGTTTCATCAGAAAATCTGGAGATGAAGTGAATACAATTTATGGAAGAATATTTTGTTTTTAATGTTTTTTTACTTAAAATAAAAAAAAATAAAAACTCAAAAACATTTTTAAAAAACTTAAATTCAATAATTAAAAGGGTTAAATTGAATTAGACTCCGAGAAAAGCATTTTTGGGGCCAAAATCATTCTTGTTCAAAGTACTTGAGGGACAAGACAAAAGAAAAATGACCCCCTCCCTCGTATTGAAGATAGCGGAATCACTCATAGGGGTTTTGAATCTGAGTTTTGTAGCTATCATTTGGTCCAAGAAAATTTAAAATATCCACAAAAGCAATCGCGCCGCAGTGCAAAATGTGCAAACCTTTTTCAAAGTAGCCTCTTCCAAATGTACGGTATAAACCCCAGCTTCTGGTAAAAGGTAGAAAGTGAAAACGGTTAAATAAACAACTCCAGGGTAAAATCGAGAACTTCGCTATTCGGAGTGGTCCACAATGGTAGGTGTTGAAGAGAGTGGTTTTGAATATATTGCGGAAGCGAAGAAGACAGTACCGTACATTCACTATACTACATTCACTCAAGGCATGAGTGAGAAGCTGGCCATTGTCAAAACTCCAAAATAAAAATTAATAAATAAATTTTACAAAAGTTCTCCACTGCTGTTTTATACTGCAAGGGGGGAATTATCAGGATGTGTGGAACTAGATAATGATTGAGCCAGAGGGTTAGGATGGAAAGAAATGTTATGATGGAATTTTAAAAATTTAAGGGGTATGATGTTGAGGGCATAAGGCATATTGAGATCGTTATGTAGGATTTTGTTGGAGACATAGTAAGGAGCATTCACAATAGTTCGGAGAAAGTTAGATTGGAAGGATTGAATGCGTTCTGTATTCGACTCATGAAAATTAAAACTTTAAGTTATAATTATGTGTATTTGTTTTTATTAATTTGGATTTATCATCCATGTAACGCTTATCAGGCCGATCTGGAAATAAAATCTATAAATTTTAAAAAAAATTAATTTGAATAATGTTTATATTGATAAAATACTGTATGGAATGCTCTATACGATTATACAAATGATAAATGTAATATACTATAGGCAAGGTGCATTTAAAAAATATTCAATTACTTTTTTTTTAATTATTATTATAACTTTTTCTATTATTATTTTGCTATAGTCAGTTGTTATAATCCCAACAATGTGTAATTTTACTTGATCACCCTTATGAGAAATAATTTTTTTTTTTTTTTTACTATACTTTTCAGTGCACACGCTTGCATGTTTCTGCTTACCAGGCTTTTGTATTCAATGTCTCGAGATGGTCTGTTATTCAGTCTTTTTGGTCACATTAATAGAAACACTAATACGCCAATATTTTCTACTTTTATATTTACAGCCATTCTAGGTAAGCTGGTTGTTATAAATATATAAGTATAGACATATTTAATACTAAACATACTGACTTTTGATGTATATCTATTTCTACCACACTTTCTCATTTAAAAACAAGAATAAGAGTTGAATCGATACTGAAAAAAAAACACTGATATATTTTTTAATAAAAGAAGCAAAGACAAAAAACATAGTAACGAATGTTGTTTCCAAGAACTTCTGCCAAAAAAACCAAAAACGGTCATTTGATCCATCATGGTATGTTTAGTGTTAAAAATAGTTTCTTATTAACTATTTTTTTGTTCTTATATTTCAAATAAATATACAAAATTCTATTAATATTTTTTTATTTTAAAAATCCGTAAATTAGCTAATGCTTGTACAACTAGACATTTCTCTCGCCATCCAAATAAAGGATCATAGATGTGGGTACTTATAGCACAGTCCAAAAAGCTTCTTCTAGGAAATGTGACCAGAAATATTAGTTATACCAGAAAATGTAAAGCAAAGTGTTTCAATAAATTTATATCATTGGATGAGATCTAATTCTTATATTATGTCTTATTTCAAAACAGAGGAAGTAGTAAGGCAGTTTAATTTTAAGAACAATTATCCATTGATTAAATATATTTTTAAATGGTGCGATTTGTGTAGTACTTGGGAAGCCACCGAATTAAAACACTGTTTTCAGTTTTTAGCTTTTACCTTGTAAACAGTGGTTTTTGGTTAAAAAAAAAAAAAAAAAAAAAAAAAAATCATTAGAAGATAATTTAAAAGAAATTTAATAAGCTTTAATTAGTTAGTAAAATGACAGTTAAAAATGTAGGTAAAATACAACTAAAATTAATGTGAGAGCAAGTTTGGTAGCTATCTACCTAGAATCATAGTTAGAATCATATTTTAATCATAGCTAAATATTATATAATTAATTTTCAAAAACCAATCACCTAATTTAATCATAATTAAATTAAATGATTTATTCCAAGATTTGATTTGATTAATTTGAATGATTTGCTTAACTCTGCCTAGAAAATAGTAGAATTTAAAGGTTAATTTGAGACCTGAACAGTGCCTGTAGGCCAAATCATTTTCTGAGAAATGGGAAAAGATTGGAAAATGGGAAAATTGGAATTGGAGAGATAATTGTATGACTGGTTCGAGAAGTTTGTGTATCAAAAAAGAAGTAGGTAGGCCACTTTCACAAACTGTGAAAAGTCATCATTTCATGGAGAGCTCTTTCATGTATCTCTGCATCCGATTGGAATATGGAGCTGTGGTTAGGCCTAAATTACCACACCTAAAGTGCTCTTTAACAGTGTAAATAACCACATATTTTACGAGATATAAGCGAAAAACTGAAAATTTATAAACCTAATGGGCTATTTCAACAAACACCCTATTACTTTGAAATTAATTTTCAGGTTCTCTTGGTATGTATTTACGAACTGGTTACATCTGGACGGTCGCTCGTGCCTCTGGTAATATTTCAAAGGAAATAATAGTTGTCTGCGTTTTGATAAGACGGTAATATACTTCTCATTTGCAAGCTATAATAAGCAATAATTAGATTAAATATCTAAAAAGAATTGATATATAAATAAATATTAAAAAATGATTGCCATATTACCTCCTGAAAAATATTTATTCATCGAAAAAAAAAAAATGTTTTTTGATTATAATATTGTGCAACATTTCATGGCCAATAATACCACATTCTCAAGCCCTACAACATATAATTCAAACAACAAAAAATGCATCATGACAATACAAAATTAAAAATGATAATTTATAAATAAACGTATATATTAATATTGTTGACTATAAATAAAATTTGAGAAAATATACGGTAATAATATTAATATATATTTATTTATAAATTATGATTTTAAGTTCTGTATAGTCATATGGTAATGCATTTTATTGTTTGAAATCTATGTTGTAGGGCTTAATAATGTAGCATTGGCCATGAAACAATGCTCAGTATTTTATATATATATTTTTTTTTGTTAAATAAATATGATTTAGGTGATAATATTGCAATCATTATCATAATAAAAAAAAAATGTGTAGGTGTCTCAATGTTTCTTCAATTATAGATTAGGAACTCCTGTACCTGATTTTATTTATAGTGCTACAGTAAATATGATCAATTTGTATTTTTTCCTATTAACTTGAAGTATCTATATATTATAAATTAATAAAGCATGTTTCAATAAGGATAATTTTATATTTAGGGTTCAAGATCTTATTTTTATTACAACGGAGTTAGTGTGAGTAAAAAAATTAAAAACCATACTTCGGGAGAGCAATATAATAAAAAAGAAACAAGAAGAAGTACGAAAAAAAAGCCTTGTTCCAAATAATGAGAAAGCTCACAGTTCGAGAAAATTTGAACTTGAAAAGATCCCGACTTTCTGGAAATTTTCATTTGTTTAAGGATTTTTCACAAAATAGAGGCTTTCCTTCACCTAAGCTTTCAAGGACTTCCCTCCATATTCAAATATCTATTGTCCATTCCTCTCTTTCTTGGTCCCCATGTACTCTTCTATTTCCTTTCTTCCATGTTTCCTTAGCCTACCTCTTTTCCGTTTTCCTTCTATTCTCTCCATCATTGGATACTGAAAGAAACTTCATTGAGGATTCTAGTGAGAAGGGTTTTTGAGATCAAATAAGGATAGTTGATATGTACTAGTTTTTGGCAGAGGCCAGGACATAGGTCAGAACTTTGAGAAGGAGTACTGTGTTAAGCAATATTGTTTTATGACTAAAACCGTTATGACAGAGATGGATGAAGAGAGTACTACATTCTAATTGAATTTGTAATAGACGGTTTATTCGGAAAAGGTTTATTAGAAGGAAGTTTGGGATTGGTCTGGGTGTTGACTCGGTGGCTATAGTTTTGTTTGCAGTGGCAAAAAGATAAGTGAGAATGCCTTGAGGAATAGGGTGAGACTCAGAGGCCACAAACTGGTGAAAAAATAATTAGTCCTATCACCAGTGAGGTTGAGCAATGGACGTCGAAATAGAAGGGTTTTGAGTGCAAGAAAATGATTGTTCTTTCCCTTATGCTTACTTCGAGAAGGACACATATGCACAGTTTTTAATCCAAGTTTGTTTAACAATTGGCTTTTCAGTGGCTATACAATGAAAATACCAAATGTATAGATATTATCATGTATTGCGAAATAGCAATATGATATTAAATTAACACCTAAAGTTGGATAATATTTTAAACAGTCCTCTTAATAATTGAGAATTCCCAAATTAACAGGGAAATAGATGTATACAATAATTATAATTTAGTAATAACCACTCCATGTAAACAGGTATAGATGTGAAGAAGAAGTTACAAGAAACGACCCGCTAAATAGATGGATCATCATTAATTATCCAAGATCACTGAAGTATCCTTCAAAAGAAACTGAAAGAATGTCTATGCTGCTGATAGCCATCGCTGGTACTTGATAGTTTGGGCGAGTAAATCTTTGATAATAGATTAAATAAATAGGTAATAAAGATCAAATGAAACGAAATATTTGATGCCGATATTATCAAAAATCCACTGATATAAAAAAAAAAATTTCTATCTTCGATTGGTCCACCTCTCGGTCGTAGGGTTATCGGTCAGGACAGATTAGTCTATTACTAATTCATTAACGAGTTAACTAAGTTAATGTTTAGTAGTCTGAATATCCTTTGGAAAAATAAACTAAAAACTAATGTTATCAATTATTAATTGATATAATAACCAGTGAAGGTTACTGGTTTCAGATCTGCCAGGATCTGAAGATTTCTGACGACCAAAGGAAATCACCACTCTCCTTCCCGACAAATCAGTTTTTGTCTTTTTAAAAATTGATTAAATTATTTTAATCTTTAAAAGGACACTTAAGTATAATATTTTGAGATCTTCCAGAATCTAACGATTTTTAAAAAGGCGGCAGGATATTCCGCCATTGTTGCCTTTTTGACCGCCATTGTTGTCGTTTTTAAAAATTGAATTAATTATTGTGTTTTTGAAGAGGACAGTGTCTCTTCCTGTTTAATCCTTTGGATTTGGATCCTTATGTTTACTATTAGTTGGATCCTATCATTTCGCCCAAAAGCCAAATCGAAGGATACTGGTTTTAGATTTCTGTGGACGATTTCTGTGGGCATAGAGACATCCTTGGCAACTCTCCTTCCTGAAAAATTAGTTTACGTCCTAAAGGATACTATTTTGTTTTAAAACATATTTATAATATAGATATAAAGTTATTATTGATAAAGCAAAATTTATTGGGTTGTCTGGAAATTAATGAAGGTTTATGATTTTAAATAAATAATTTAAAACATTTTATATTAGTCAAAATATTACTATTACCATTACACTCAATAAATTTCTTCCAACCAGTTAGTAACATTTTTAAGCCCTAAGAATAGAGGTTTGAGTAATCTGTATTAAAGAATTATAAAAACGCATTTTTTATCGAATTTTGATTATCTTTAAATATCCGTGTTTAAAAATAAGGTTGTCGGATAGCGATCAATTAATGCTTGAAGTGCACAAATCAAAAAACGTTTTTACCTTTCCGATAACCTGGTGCCTTTTACCTTTCTGGTAATGGTGATGTGCTGATTGAGAGATCCTATGCAAGTTATGAACTTGTCCTGGGGTCTTCTCTCAAACCTCTGAGAACATCTTCAAGGGACGGAGCCCTTCCACCTCCTTCATTGTCCTCAAGGCGGAATTCTCCCTCGCGAAATATTTGAAAACACCGATGAACGGAGATTCATGTTTCTGGGTGATAGGATCCCGTTTTGACCGAGTTTAAACTCACTAACGAAATTAGGCGGTATTTCCATTCAGGTGCTATGCCATTTTTGTTTAGAAGAGGATAAATAAACGAAGACATCCATACAAAGAAATAATCCGTCAAACGTAAGCACTTAATTATCTAGAGAGATGATTTCATTAAAACATGAAATCCTATATAAGTTTCGGTACAACCCAATAGATAAGTATTATTATTACAAAAATATCTGATTTATAATTGGTAATAAAATTTGAAAATTTCTACAGTCGCATGTATTATGGCTTCCGGTCTATTGTTCAGAATGTTATGGGAAGAATCGGGAAAATCATACGTGATTGTCAAAATTGGATTTCTGGTGAGCCTTGGACTATTTTTTCTGTTTGCCTTCTGCCTCGAGCAACAACCTCAAAACGAAAGGAATATTTTCTATACGGTGAGTATTTTCATCTTTTTTGTAATTTTAGATATTTCGGCTATGAATGATGTTGCTAAATGAGTTTCATTCCTTGCCTGCAAGACCAGCACATCAATCAAAACATATCTGATAAATAAAGAAAAAACAGGCACAATTAGTAGTTCAAGTAGCACTTGGTGTAGTGTGATAAATACTATCTTCCAGGTATTAGCAATGACTCAACAGTCATACCTTGTTAAAAATGACATTATAAACAATAGGAGATTTTTATAGCTAGTGAGGTTTGTTTGTTTGTTTGTTCTTGGGCGCTACAGTCCTTGCAGGACCTGGGCCTCTGCCACCATCCTTCTCCACTCCTCTCGGTCCCTCGCCAGGCTCCTCCAATTACGTATCCCCAGCCTCCGTAAATCGTCCTCGAGATCATCCATCCATCTGCGCCTGGGTCTGCCTATCTTCCTCTTTCCTCCTGGTGCACCATTAAACATTATTTTTGGCAGCCTGTTGGGCTCCATTCTTTCGACATGTCCCAACCATCTAAGCCTGCCCTTCTTGATAGCACAGAGTATATCAGGCTCACCTTACCATAGTGCGATCTCGGCGTTGCTTCTTATCCGCCGCCACCTGTGCTCCTCTCTCACAGCACCAAAGATCCTTCTTAATATTCTTCTCTCCCAGACCAGCAGTGCTCTTCCGGTATCTTTAGTGAGAGTCCACGTCTCACTGCCATACATCACTATTGGTCTTATTATAGATTTATAGATCAACAGTTTTCCCTTTCTTGAGAGAGTTTTTAGCTAGTGAGGTAGCAATATAATAATCAGCTGTACATTAAAAAATGATAAAGTGAAATAGTTCACCTGATTTACCGATTATTTTGATACCTTACTCTCAGGATCAAGACAAATTGAAATTCTCTCTCTCAATATCTCTCTCTCTCTCTCTCTCTCTCTCTCTATATATATATATATATATATATATATATATATATATATATATATATATATATATATATATATATATATATATATACATATATACTAGCTGACCCGGCAAACGTTGTTTTGCCATATAAATAATTTCCTAGTAATTTCTAGTGTAGACAAAAAATAGCTTACTTATTGTAAGTATGTATGTATGTTAGAATGTGTATATTGTATGTATGTAAGAATGTGGTATATGCGTGAAATAAGCATGGAGCGCTGTGAACGATGAGGGAATATAAAAATAACAAAAGGCAAACATTATTTTTAAATTATTATAATTTATCCCTTAAAATTATAAATCATTAATTAAACAATTACGACAGTAACACTACTAAACAATATCAATCTCTTAATGCTATAGCGTGAACAATATTTTTTGTTAGTCCATCTTTAGCTAACACAAACAAACTGGATGGTTTACCCACTCGAGAGCATGCCACGTATAATTGTCCGTGTGAAAAACATGGTGTTCTCAAATCTAATCCACAAACAGACATCGTTTGACCTTGGGATTTGTTGATAGTCATTGCAAATGCCAATCTAATCGGAAACTGAATACGTTTGAATTGAATTGGCACATCTGTAGGTATAATAGGAATCCGTGGTATGAGTACATTTTCACCTCTGAACTTGCCATTTAAAATCCTGGCTTCGATCACGTTTTTCATTAATTTTTGAATGACTAATCGCGTACCGTTGCACAGCCGGGGTGGGTTCAAATTACGAAGCAAGATAATTGGAGATCCAACCTTTAATTGTAAATTATGCGGTGGCATGCCTGGCAAATCCAGTGAGTTCAAAAACTCTGTGGGAAAATTTACTGCTTCGCTGTCGTCGCAAACTGTATCAATAGATTTATATGATACCAAGTTCCCTGGCAACAACATTTGTATCTTCAGATTTAAATTGTCAACGTCTACATTTTTTGCCGCTAAAATCGCTCTTTCTGCAAGCCACTCATGATTTATGTACTGTGTGTGTACATCGGGAAATATTTGTTCAATGAGAGTATCTTGCGAATCAGCGATTGTGCAGAAATCAGTCGGTAATTTTAGGTATCCAGTTTCATCTATAGCAACTTTTCCATCACCGATATCTAAGAGTTGTTTTGAAAATGTTTCAGCGGATTGATCTTGAAGCATTTGAACGCGCATATTTATTTTTAGCTGTAATTTTTCAACATTACGCCACAATGGAGATGATTTTAAGCAAGCGTTGATCTCATCAGCGTATGTTGAACGTGGAATGACTGGAAGTGTTTGTCTGAAATCACCTGAAAGGACCAACAGAGTTCCGCCAAATAGTTTGTCACTGTTTTTAATATTTTTCAATGTCCTGTTCAACGCCTCAAGTGAATGTTTGTGTGCCATAGTACATTCATCCCAAATAATAATTTTACACCGTTTCAGCACAGTGGCCATGGACGATTGTTTCTTAATGTTGCATACTGCGTCAGGGTTATTCTGAATATTTAGTGGCAGCTTAAATACTGAATGAGCTGTTCTACCTCCATCCAATAAAGTTGCTGCAATGCCCGATGATGCAACGGCTAATGCGATGCCATTATTTGATCGTATTTCAGCAAGAATTAGCGAAATAACGAATGTTTTGCCAGTTCCACCCGGTGCATCCAAAAAGAAGAACCCACCTTGTCCAGCTGAAATTGCGAGCATAATGCGATCATAAATGGTTCTTTGTTCCTCATTCATTAGTGGGACATTGCGGGCAACAATCGCTGCCATTTCTACAGTACTGTACTGCAGTTCACGATTCATTTCAGTATTCATTAAATCAGATGCAGTTCGATTTGGCGAATTCATACCGAAATTACTAAGTGGTAAGTTGGCAATGACAATGCAAAGATCCTCAATAGCATACAATGCTTCATTGTACATTTCGTCGCTGAATGTTATGGTTAGATCGTGGCATCGTATACGATGTTGATGCAATATATCATCAGTCATTGAATCTTTGTGATTTTCCCATAATATCTGTGCTCGGGCTGGGAAACATGTAGTCAACACTATAGCGAATAGTCGACGAATTTGTATTGCTGTACAGTTCAATGCAGCTTCAGCAAGCATGCATTCCCACTGGTTGTCGTCTTCCAGCAAGCCGAGTGCAAGGCATGCATCTTTATACGTTGGATATTGTTGCCCATTCACTTTACGTATATCTTAAAATGATAATGGGCCAGTAACATTTACCAACAACAGTCGAAGATAAAAGCACTCAGTGTGTCTTAGATTGACTGTAAATAATCGCCCCAAGGCGTTTGATTTAAATAAATTGACACATGCAGCAACTGGTGAGCCTTGCTTGCGGGGCATCCATGTTTATTGTTTGAGTCCATGTGAAATAGCGTGGTACTTGTGAATAGAGTAATGTTCGTGCAAAGGCACCAAAATCATCCGCACGATTACACAATTCAAAAAATGCAGTGAGTGTAGTTTTAGGTGGATTTATTGCACGATCAATCGCTGTCTCGTTCGTGAAAAATACACGCTGACCGTTTTCAAGATGGATGGCTAACTGAACAACTGCTGGATCCCGTTCATGAATTGGAAAACCAAAGATACGCCAAGCAGCTTCATTGGAGCTGATGTACCGACCAATTTGGTAGAGCGTCATTTCATCGTTTTTATTCACTGGAGGAGCATTCACATTAGTATTTTCCACTCTAAACACAGCCATATCACTGCCTTTATGGACATACTTGCAAATGTATTTGATGCTCTTCACAGAACTGCAGAACTCAACATTAATATGAGCATTATATGTCTTGCTCAGCAGAGGCGAATATGGCACCACCCAACGATTGTCAATATCAATGTCTGTGTAGATGATATTATTAATAAATGATTGTCCGCCATTTTCAGGATTTCTTCGGCGATATATTGGGTATCCGTCGACATTTGTGACCGTATCATTGGTAATATCTTTAGGGAAATTTTTAGTACATTTTCCATCAGCCATGCAAGGCGATGAACTATTAAGAGTACCACATGGACCATGAATCATGTTTGTTGTAACAATATCAAACAGCAGTTGGTCAGTGGATGGATCTGGAATTTCCGCAGAAATGATACTATCGATTTCTTCAGGACGGATTTTGTCGATGAACCAAACCAAAATGTGTGCATTAGGTAACCCTCGCTTTTGCCACTCAACCGAATACATCCAGCAACGTGTGGGATCGAATACATGTGATTTAGTAATGAAACTTATTAAAGACTTCAACTTTTGTCTGAACACACGTGCTGTAATATCATGGCGATGTATTGCATTTTGGCCAGGCAGTAGCAAAGATGAAATCTCTGGCCATTTTGGATTACATGTGAACGTGATAAATAAACATGGTCGTCCATATTCGCGCACGAAAGTCAGAGCATCCTGTATATATTCTTGCATATGACGTGGACTGCCTACGTACGATGATGGTAAAATGACATGGTTACCAATTTCTGCGACGTCGGCGTTGTTGTTGATAGCGTCTCGCAAATGAATGTACTCTTCCGCGCGCAGCTTTTGTTGATTATATCTTAAGTATCGTAGTCGTTCGCTCTCAATCTTCGCATACATGTCGACCATGAATTGTTGACAAAGCTCACGACATCGTAAAATGACGTTGTCCAGAAGACGTCTAATCATTAATCGGTACGCATAATAATCCTTTGAGCTAACGTTCTTGTTTGTTTCAGCTCCTGTAATATTTGTTCATAAAAATTAATTTAAATTTATTACGTTTAATAATTTAATTGTTTTGTTAAATGATTAATGATCAAATTAATAATCAATGAAGTACCTGATACGGGGTCTCGTTGTTTTATGTTTATGCAATATCCGTCTTGTCCCTTCCAGAATATTAGCGGATATTGGAGAGCGTCATATGAACGATGTGTGTCAGAAATGAATTGAAGATTATTATTTCTTCTACGAATCACAATTTCTCGTGCAGCTGTACAATTGCCAACCATGATTCCAGCAACATCATCAACAACGGGTGCATTGAATCTACGAATATGCTCTCCAGCTGGTGTTTTATCAGAATTAATGACGATAGCGTAATTATCGCTTTGTAATTGGTGCATATGTGATTTGAATATTTTCAACAACTCGTTGTGCTCGTTCAAAAGAGCATCTAGCTGGCTGACGATGCGCCTGGCATAAAGTGAATCAAGGTTATTATAATCACAACGTGCATTCACGCGATTGGCAAGTGCGCTTCCGGAATCCTCGCCGCCCATAAACTAGATTTGTAAGAATTTATGTGGTCCGTTTGGCATTGGCAGCAGTGAGCCCATTTTATGATAAACTTGGCCTCTGATTTTGAATGTAGAATAGAATTGTTGACCATTTGCATTAGTATTTCGAACTATTTCTGTTGCTCCGAACGATGTCATTTGAAAGCATGAATTTAATCTTCGAATTGACTTCAGGAACACGTTAGAATCTGTATCCGTGCCGATAAGTAAGCCGTTCAATGGTTCAGGTGGTGTTTCATTTTCAGGTAGTTGCACTTTTCCTGACGCGCAACACATCCCAGCTGGCTCATTTTTGAATTTCAGAGCATGACAATGCGGACATTCCTTGTCCATAGCACCAATAACCACTTTTGAATGATCATAATATTCAATATCGGGCTCATACTGGAATGCTAGGCGCAGGAATGAATCAAATATAAATGCTCGATGTACCTGTTGTCGTTGTTGGTCATTTGTTCTTCGTCTATTGACTGTGAAACGGCGTGATTGTCGTTGTTCTAATCTTCTGACTTCATTGCGTTCAGCTCGTGTATCTTGTGGCTCTTATTGATGCAATTGCGCCATTCTGACACGTGCATCAGTATTTTGTTGCTGGATTTGTTCTTCTGTTCTTTCGGATCTGCTATTTCGCAAGTACCGAGCTTTTTGAGCTGCGGCTCAAATCAGCCCCTTTGCGTTTTCTTGGCATTGCTCACTGTACAAAACATACATAAATAGAATTAATGAAATTATTTAATGATGAAAAATGTTAAAAGTATAATTAGGGCCAGGATTTTTGCCGCAGTTTTGAAATGATTAGTTTTAATTTATGAAATTATAACAAAAAACATTTCAAAATAAAGATTCATAATGAATGATTTTTTGGAAACTATGAAAATCTTAATTGTTCAATTACATTTTTTTAATAAGATTAAATTAAAATTACATTTTTATAAGATCAACAACATTTTCGATAAATAAAAAAAAGTATACTTACAACACAAAATCCGTTGTTATTGGAAGCTCGTGTCACGTGTTGAGTACTTTTGAGGTTATAAAATCACTTGATTAACTAATCGTGCAAAATACACTCAAAATTGATAATTTAGTTATTATTGATAAAATAGGAATGATTAAAAGTTAATATGAGAGTTACACTGAGATAGCAAAATAATAATTGTCAACGTTACTACTACACTTGATGCATAAACAATAATGATGGCCGACAATTGTGTAGGGAGTGAGAAAGAAAGGAGACCGGCTTCGTTCTCATCCCTACTACGTGCTGTTTACTGAGTCAGTTAATATTAATGTTTTATGTAGAAGGGTGAAAATTGAGGATTGTATGTATTTTTGTATGTTGTATCATAAAAAAATAGAAATTAAAAATTTTGTCTAAAAAAAAAAAAAAAAAAAAAAATTTAGGGTTGAACTACCCCTAACATTTAGGGGGATGAAAAATAGATGTTGGCCGATTCTCATAGATACCGGATAAGCACAAAAAATTTCATCAAAATCGGTCAAGCCGTTTCGGAGGAGTATGGCAACGAAAACTGTGACACGAGAATTTTATATATTAAATATATATACATACATACTTTTAATACATACTTTTAAAGTTAATCATAACTTTTCTTATTCCTCTCTCTTTACCCAATCTGCAGGTGTTCCTCAAGGAAGTATCCTAGGTCCAATCCTCTACACGGTGTATACAGCTGACATCCCAACAAATCCTAGCACCATCCTCACCACGTATGCTGATGACACTTGTGTGTTATCAGTAAACAATGATCCCTTTATTGCCTCCCAGACACTCCAATATCACAAACCTTCAAGAATGGTGTCAAAAATGGAGGATCAAAATAAATCCAAATAAATCCCATCAAATAACCTTTACCCTTCGTCGTAAACCTACGACTTCCTGTCCTACAATATCCTTTAATGATGTCCCACTAATCCCCGTTGAACAGATCCGCTACCTAGGACTCCACTTGGACAAACTTCTTACATGGAATCCACATACTAGACTAAAACAACAAGAAACTGACCGTCGTTTTCGACTAATTCAACATTTACTTGACAAACGTTCAAACCTTCCAATCAATTACAAAAGACTCATATACATAACAGTAATTAGACCAATTTGGACATACGGAGTTGAGCTTTGGGGCTCCACTAAACCATCCAATTCATCTTGCATCCAATCATTACAATCCAAAATCCTTAGAAAAATCCTAAATGCTCCTTACTTCGTCACAAACAAACTCATCCATAAAGATCTAAATATACCTTACGTTTCTGACTTAGCCTAAACCAGATATCTATCCTTTCATAGCAAACTACACAACCATTCAAATCCATTAGTGTCACAACTTGCTTCTCAATCAATTCCAGATAACCCTCCGAGGCGCCTGAAAAGAAGGTGGCCTCGAGACCTTCTAACATAGCACCTCGTTATATAGAACCTGTAGAAGTGCTACCAATGGGTAGCTCCTTTAAAAACAAGTGACGTGTCATTTTTATCATTATCATCATATTTACTTGATGTATTGTATGTTTATATTGTAAATACAGTTGTAAATTTCAAACAATAAAAAAAAAAAAAAAAAAAAAAAAAAAAAAAAAAAAAAAAAAAAAAAAACCTTTTGAGTCTAACAGAAGTTTTTCTGGCGAAAAACAAGCTAGAAAATAAATACTTGATTGCTTTACGTACCTACTAGATGGAATAAATGAATTAGTTATTTTATCTCTTGTCCATATGCATGAAGGGTAAAGAGTTGTGAAGGTGGCAAGCCCTCCCTTCCCCTCCTCTCCAAAAAAATATCTTATTTATAGGGAGTTAGGGGGGGGGGGGGGGGGAGACACATATTCTTGCTGATTACTAGCTTAAAACCCGACAATTTGGGTATCGGTTCTGATACTCTCTCTGAGCTGCTAGCACATTGCCATTGCAGAACCCGTAGACGAAAATCATATATGTGTACTCACTTATAGTGAAGTCCAATGCTGAAGAGTAAATGGCAATTGATGCAGTCATGAAATGAGAGGACAGCTTCTTATGACCTTTGCAAACAGTGGGATTATAATTGTTTACAAAGCTTAACTAATCAGAACGTGAGATCATTGTCTGGGCTAATGAGTAGCAGGCACATTATGAAATGTAATTTTTCTGTTGGTGTATTTAATTTCTTCAAATAATCCTAAATTGTTATTTTTTATATTAAAAAAAAAAGAAAGAAAAAAGTACGTTTATGTAGCATTACGTAATCAGAAAGAATTTGGGCCCCCCCCCTTAACTCCCTATAAATAATTCTTTTTTTTTGGGGGGGGGGAGGGGGAGAGAGGGCTTGCCACCTTCACAACTCTTTACCCCTCATGCATATGGACAAGAGATAAAATAACTAATTCATTTATTCCATCTAGTAGGTACGTAAAGCAAGTATTTATTCTCTAGCGTGTTTTTCGTCAGAAAAACTTCTGTTAGACTCAAATGGTGAAGTGCAATTATATCATGAGTTACACCACTAAAAAGCTAACTAAATTCCGCAGAGTTTGGAAAATTTGACGGCTTTTAGGGTGCTCCAGTGGGGAGTGAGAAATTTTCAAAAAAATATTAAAAATTTAAGTTTTAATAAATGTTTTGTGTTTTGCGCGTTAAAGGTCCTCTGAAAGTGAATTTAAAATAACTAGACCTATGTCATATTTTAGAAATTTTAATGCTGATTAAGACAACACCGTCTTTTTTGTTTTTACGCTAAACCAAAGTAGAGAAAACTGCCTTTTTTCTGAAAAAAGTAAGATTTTAAAAATAAAAACAAAAGAAATTCTATCTCCTCAACAGATTGAGATATGAAACTAGTTTCTGCGCCATTCTACCCCGTTTAGCATGCAGTATCACCCTTTTTTTTTTTTACACTATGTCTGGGACACCCTGTATATACATATATATATATATATATATATATATATATATATATATACACACAGTGGTGTTCATAAGTTTTCGGCCACCCCGGATTTTCATCTTAATTTCGTTTCATATGTTTTTTTAATTTAAATTTTAGTTTAATTTATTTTTATTCAGGACTTTATAAAGAATTAAACAGTTTTCTGCAAAAGAAATGCACTAATTTAAAAGAAGTGAACAAAACCAAATATATAAAATATGCCAATAATAGAGAACAAATTATTCAACTTTTAATAGTTTTAGGAGATTATCCCACAGTTTTTTCACTAAATTTGTAATTATATATAATTGCCATCTAATTTCGGGACATTCATTTTATTAAGGCAAGAATTCTGGCTTGTCTGTAGGACTGCAAGAGTTCGGTGACTTTGGTTTTCACACGCCGCATCACTAATGCTCCCATACATTTTCTATCGATTCAAGGTACAAACTTTAAGCCAGCTACTTCAAAACGTTCCCTTTTGTTTACTGGAACGACCAAGCTGCTGTAGCTGTTATGTGTTTTAGATTGCTATTGTTCTTAAACA
Organism: Euschistus heros; assembly: GCA_003667255.2. NCBI lineage: Eukaryota > Metazoa > Arthropoda > Insecta > Hemiptera > Pentatomidae > Euschistus > Euschistus heros. The sequence continues at coordinate 1,354,150 of RCWM02000232.1, forward strand.
TGCAACAGGGACCATTTTTTTTTCCCGCTCATATTGCAGTAAATTGTAAAACAATACGCAGTAATAATGCGAAACAATACGTTCGTTTATGAGCGCGAAGGTTCCAACACCATAAGATAAAAATACACCCTACATCGTTACATTCCTACTACTAAACATAACAGTTAGTATTTGCAATTGAACATTATTCCTTGTGCCTCTAGGTTGTCTTAAATACTGTCTGCTATTACTTGCCATCAAACTGGATTTTTTTTGTCCAAAAAGGCCTCATTTTTCCACTTATTAAATGCCCAATGAAAATGCTCAAGGGCAAATTCAAAGCAGGGTCTCTTGATTTTTGTTGCTAATGAATGGTTTCTTCACAGCGGCTCAGCTGTATGATCTACACAAATAACAGTTACTCAGCTGACTTCAACGATGTTTAGTTGTCTTAATCCATCGGAGATGTCATCGGCACATCTCTTAGGGTTCATTTTCGAAGGTCTGCTAAGGGCTTTATCCGTATTTTTGAGGTTTTCTTTGACTTTCATTTCTTTAATCGCTCTTCTAGGCCATGATCGCCCAAATTTTACGTAGGAAGTCGTTTAATGTTATCTTACTACGAGAAATGTCTCGGGAGTATAAACCACCCTCACAGAGAGAGGATTCTTTCTCGATGCTGAGGACTGGTGTAAAGAGACATCGATAGCCACAGTGCCAGGCATCGACTTAATTAGATCAGCTTGTACTTAATTCTTTGCAAACAGTCACAACAAAGGATGAACTTATTATTATTAAAACTTATGAAAAAGGAACAGCACATATAATCTAACTTGAACGGTGTTAACAGAGAACAAATATTAACAAAAATTTAAGTGGCCGGAAACTTTTGAACACCAATGTATAAAATGAAAAAATAAACTTTATTCTGGGACGTATCGTCCCCTAAGAATAACAAAAATGTATAATAGATTGTACAATATTCTGGCTTATATAATTTCTAACAACGCTATTTATATGGTTTGACACTTAACTTATATATTTATATAAATATGAATACACATCTCATTTTTTTAAAAAAACATGATTGTTGTAGATAGATATATTAATAGCTGAGGTTACTTAAGTATTTATTAATTTATTCTATTGGCATTATAGGGATCGTTCTTTGACCTCTCTAGAGAAGGGAATCGATTAAGGATATATCGAAATATCGATATCCTTATTTCGACATTCCGATATTTTTTCTAATGCCATTTTAAATATTCCAATCACTTTATCAACGATATTACAGTTTATTTTATCATTTTAGTTAATTATTTTGGTAACGATATCGAACCAATGCTCCACCATATTCGCCAAACCCCCACAACTCTTGCAGATCGATGTCGATGCTTGACTTAAAATTCACATTTAACGATAGCTCTTTCCTATAACATTACCAATAAACTTCCATTTTATAGTTTTAAGTTGGATCGTATTGTTAAGTGTATTATATTCATATTTTCTTGTTTTCTCTTCCCTGAAATCAGAAGATGTAACAGAAGCTAACAACAGGACTTTGATTGATTGATTGATATTTTGTTATTTACACTTCCCTAATATGAGAATGTTTCATTGTACATATTGTGTGAATGGAATATTTATTACCTATATTACTGATTGCCTTTAGGTAAGGAATATTGCAATATTAACTCAATAGATTACTTCTTATCACTTCGATATTTTTGGTCACCGATATATCGTGTATCCATCCATATTCGAAGCTCATAATCCTTAGTTCGGCTAATTTTAATGGGTAAGTTAGTAAAATCTTCTACAATCAAAGTCTCAAAACAAATGCCATTGCCAGTTAAATGAATAGATGAAGCGAAGTAAGTAATCTCTAATGGTGCCTTCTAACAATAATTAGTTTACTAAATTTCAAAAAAGTTTAAATATTTAATGATTTAATATTATTTACGTTATTAAAGGTTCGGGGCGTGCCCTACGTGCAGCTTACTACCGTCGGAATCCTTGAAATCATGGCTTGGAATCTTGACGTTTACCGTAGATTGGAAATAATCATTTGGCTCTTGATAGGTAAGAGATATACACCAATACCTAAGTTAAAAAAAAAAAAAAATGTTATAACAAAAATAATCTATGTGAGACCTAAAAAAAAGCAATAGTTAATCAAGAAATAAATAAGTAAACAACAAATTGCATTTATTATCTACAGTATATAAGATATAAGTTCATTACAATTCAGATGATATGAAAAAAAAAAAAAAAAAAAAAAAAAAAATATATATATATATATATATATATATATATATATATATATATATATATATATATGATTGTATTGTTGATTCAGAGCTTATTTTATCAGTGGGGTAACAAAGAAATTATCATTTTTGAATTACTAACATTCCTACAATCCTCTATTGCTTAGTGAGGGTATAAAACTTCGAAATTAAATACATATATAAGGCAATGTTACATGTTCATTTATATATACATATATATATATATATATATATATATATATATATATATATATATATATATATATATATATATACATATATATATATATATAGACTATAGAAAATATAAACACAGACAAGCATATCTCCATGTTTGGAAGAATATGTAGTGGGGTTACAAGTTTGCACCAACATAAAATTTAAATAAACATGATAATAATATTAGTCAAAATTATCAGTTGACTGATTTCCGCTGTTCTTGGCCTGAAAAATTAATTACTTCACTTGAAACGCATGAAAAAATATACATATATATATAGATATATATATATATATATATATATATATATATATATATATATATATACATATATATATAGATATATATATAACCTCCAGTTCTTCTCCAGCGACCCTAACTTTGGAATTCCCTATGGGATGTGGTATTTTTTACAATGGATTTCGAAAGAAAATCAAATTTTGAATCGATTTTATGCTGGTGAATTTTTTTATTCAAGGCACCGTTTCGCCGTAAATCGCGAAAAATTTAAGTAAATAAGCAGTGTAAAACTGGTATTGCAAAAATATAATAAACTTTGAACAAAAATATGAAATTAAGTACTTCCCGCGACTGGTACGACGAGCAGTGAGAACAGATCGACTTGAAGGTTTCCCCCGAGAGGCTCAAATCGTCGACAAGCTCGTGATTTAACTAATGTCATTTATGTACTGGCTACGGTGGAAGCGTATCCTCATCGGATCATTCGAGGCATAACCAAGGATACCCAATTAAGCATTGGAACGGTGTGGGCCATATTAAAACAACACCTTATGAGGCAGTACCTCGTTTCACTTCATCAGGCTTTTAACTCCCTAAGATGCTGAGAGACTGAGGCACTGTCATTAAGTGGGTATCCCTCGCTATGTCTCGAATGCTCCGATGAAGATACGCTTCCACCGTAGCCAGCACATAAATGATATTAGTTTCATCACGGGCTTGTCGACGATTTGAGCCTCTCGGGGGAAACCTTCAAGTCGACCTGTTCTCACCGCTCATCTAACCATTCGCAGTAAGGTCTTAATTTCATATTTTTGTTCAAAGTATATTTTATTTTTGCAATACCAGTTTTAGCTATATTAAAAGCCAAAACCACCTGTAATTGAAAAATGATTTTTTTTTTCAATAAACAGTAATTTTTCATTCATTTATTTGTTCAATGCCAGTTTTTGTCTGTTTATTTACTTAAATTGATTTTTCACCATTTGCGGCGCAGCGGTGCCCCGAATACAAAAATTCACCAGTATAAAATCGATTTGAAATTTGATTTTCTATCGAAATTCGTCGTAAAAAATACCACATCCCATTGGGAATTCCAAAGTTAGGGTCAGTGTAGAAGAACTGGAGAAGGTTGGAGAGCAAGCAGACTATAACCTGAAAAGAAACTTTATTTGACACGGTTAAGACCCTGAGAGTTTCGTTTCAAAATTTCAAAAACTGTGGAAAAAAAAAAAGGGGTGGCCATCGAATATTGAACACCCTGTATATATATATGTATGTATATATATATATATATATATATATATATATATATATATATATATATATATATATATATATATATATATATATATATATATATATATATATATATATATATATATATATATATATATATATATATATATATATATATATATATATATATATATATATATATATATATATATATATATGTGTGTGTGTGTGTGTGTGTGTATGTATGTATGTATGTATATATATACAGGCCAAGAAAAGCAGTAAATCAGTCAACTGATAATTTTGACTTATATTATTATCATGCTTATTTAAATTTTATATTGGTATACACTTGTAGCCCACTACATATTCTTCCAAACACGGAGATACGCTTGTCTGTGTTTATATTCTCTATAGTCTTCAATTTAAAAAAAACCTACCAATTATTATACATTTATAATAACAATTTGTAATTATAGGTGTAATTTTCTATCTAGCCTATTCCCGTCGAAACTCAGTAGAAAGGTCATTCTTATATCCGGACGGGAGACGATGGGAAAGATTAAAAACATCACATATTATAGAACGGCATATTGTAAATATACAACCAGATCTGACAGATCCAACTTATATTAAATTCGTAAGTTTCAAATTTTTAAATGAAAAATAGAAAATATATTGTTTAGTAGAGTAACCTTTAAATATATATATATATACATAGCTGATTGCAGGAACTGTAAATTTAGCAGATTCGATGTGAATTAAATCAAATACTTTATAATACTATAATGAAAACTTTAGAATCAAAAAAAAAAAAAAAAATTAATGTTAACAACTTCCATAACCATCCTTCAATCTAACTTACAAAAAGTCATTTATTATTATTTTTTTATTTTTTTTAAATCAATTATATTATATTTCTGATAATAAGAAATTTTCTTTTTTGATCTACCTTACAGATAAGAGCACAGAGGAAAAGAAATGCGAAAACGTCGTTATTTCATGATACAAAATCCTTTAGTGGGAAGGTATTTTTTTTTTTTACTATAATAATTGATACGAAATCCTTTAGTGGGAAGGTATTTTTTTTTTTAAATATTATAATTATAAGCTTCGTAATTTATAACATTACAATCTAACTTATTAAAAAAAAACAACTAATAAGGCTTAAAGAATCCATCGGTTTTATATTATTATTACCAATACATATTACTTCTGGGATATTTCTTATAAAATCAACCAAAAAAAAATTAATAATGGACCACAAACTCCCGGATTTCTATATATTTTGTTTTGTTTTACTCACCGATTAAAATCCTACAATTTTAAATTTTTACAGCAATTAATTTTGAGTTATTTACAGTGAAAAAGAGAATAGATCCAAATTAAGTCTTGATTTTTGTATATTTAATAATAATAATAAAGTTTTTATTCATTCTGGGACCTTAAGTCCCTTAAGAATAAATAATGATGTACAACCAAGGGCCTACAGAGCCTTTAAATGAAATGAATGAGATTTGAGTTAAAACTAAATATTTAATAAGAAACAAATCAAATTAATGTCAAAGCAAATATTCACACCTTATAAAATATCTCAAAATATGATAAATCCATGTAATAAGCTAGAAACAAGGTGCATGTTCGAAAGATTTTAACACTTCCACCTTAATAAAAAAAAAAACATAAAATATAAAAGCTACTATTATATTAGTTTTTTTTTTTAGTGTTTTCCTTCCAGCAGTAACCCTGTTGGAAGGGATTTTATTATTTTCTGTACACACCATACTTGTACAAAGTATACAATGTACATGTAAATATTATTTGCGATTTGATTATAATTTTACATGTGTTGAAAGGTATAAAATATAAAAATAAACAAGAAAAAAAAAATAAAATAAAACAAAGAATAAGAAGTTATATAACATAGATAATTTAAAATTCAATAAAAACAGCAACAAAGTTATGTAGAGAAAAGTTTATGAATATTTAGAGGTTTAGAGATATTTCATATTTATATCCTCTATTTTAATGATTGAATTTTTAAGAAATATTTGGAAATTTTCAAATGATTTGTTCATCAAACATTGACCATCCACCGGCCAATGTCCTAGTTTCTGTACTGTTTTTGTCTGTAGAATAGTTCTGTAGTCAGTTAGTAGTCTGCATTCATATATGAGGTGGTGTATATTTTGTTCTTGAGTGAAATCACAAGGACATAGGAAAGAATCTCTTATTTTAAATCGATAGAAATAACTGTTTATTGCCGCATGTCCTGTGACTCCTTGTGTAATGTAAAAGTTAGTCCATGAGTTTGATTTAATGTAGGTCCGTAAGTCTGGAATGAAGTTATGTAGATGTCTTCCCTTGTGTGTAGTGTTCCAACGTGTCTGCCACTGGTCCACTGCTTGTGTTTTTAGCATGTGTTTTAAGTGTTGTTTGGATATCATATTATATGATATAGGAAGGGTAGTATCCTTTGAAGCCTCTTTTGCAGCCTTGTCAGCCAGTTCGTTTTCTGCTATGTCAGAATGCCCTTTTACCCACTTGAAGGAAATTTGAATGTTATTGTCAGTTTGTAGATGTCTTAGAAATGATCTTATTTTTTCAATGATGGGATTGTGACAATGTCTGTTTTTTATCATGTATAGAGTACACTGACTGTCCGTTAGTATTGTAATAGTTTTATCTTTTGTCCTCAAATTTTGAAAGTATTCTAGAGATTTAAGGATGGCGAATTGTTCTGCTTGATTATTGCTACATTCTGGGCCTAATTTATACTTTATTACATCTTCTAAAATTTTGTTTTTAAAAATGAGACTAGCACAGCCTACATATTCGCCATTCTTGCTTCCGTCGTATATATCTCATAGTCTGTGGGGTCAGTTAAGCATTCAGTAATACAAGGAAATTCTGCTGGGTGTAACCAATCCTTGTAGTCGGTAGTATGTTCAAAGTTGTTAGATTTGAAATTTTCGTAGTCAGTGTTCATGTATAACAAATGGAATTTTCCTATGTAACTGTTAGCTAATATACTGATGGGGATCATTTTGGCCAAGACAAAGGCAGCTTCATCAGAGAGTGTTCGGAATCCTTTGGCAATTTTGAGTGCCATTAGCCTCTGGACCCTTTCCAGCTTTGCCTTGTTGTATTTGATCTGAAGTCCTGGATGCCATATTTCAATGCCATAAGTAAGAATAGGCAAAATTGCGCCTTTATACAAAACCTCCAGAGCCTCCGTTCTCAAACCCCATGTCGCTCGCGCTGCTATTGAAAGTGAATTTATTAATTTTAAAAGTTTGTTTTGTAGTATGTCAATATGTCTGTTCCACTTTAATTTTTCGTCAATGGTTATGCCTAAATATTTCAAAGTACGTATTCGATTCAGGTTTTTATTTTGTATTTTCACATTTAAGTCCGGACTTAGTCGTTTTTTAGTGATCACCATATAATTAGATTTTTGTGTATTGAATGTCAGTTTGTTTAAGTAAGCCCAAGAATTTATTTTGTCTAATACTATATCGACTACTGTCTGTAAATGTTTAAAATATTTTGATGCTATAATTGCTAATATGTCATCTGCAAAGGCCAAAATCGTCGCGTTTGAAGGTAATCGTTCTTTTAACAATGAGTCAACAATTAGGTTCCATAAAAGAGGAGAGCAGCACGAGCCTTGTGGTGTCCCAATAGACTGATTTCTATGTAATGCAACGTTGTTTGTCACTAAAGATACAAACCTATTGCTAAGATAATCTTTAATAATCCTGTAAATGTTACGTGGACATTGATATGTAATTAGAGTACTAAAAATTGACGGCCACCAAGCATTGTCAAACGCTCCAGTGATATCAAGCGATATAATAGCGGTATGCTGGTTATTATTCAAGGCATTTTGGATAATATTTATGGCTTTCATTACCGCATTGAACCGCTTTTTTTGTGGCGTAAATCCAAATTGGTTTTCACTGAGGAGCTTATTACTGTAAAGATAATACGACAACCTGTTATGTATTAACTTTTCCAATATTTTCCCACCTGTTGGAATAATACATATAGGTCTGATAGAGGAAATATCTTCAGGTTTTTTCCCCGGTTTATTAATTAGCACCAATTTAGACTTTTCCAAAAATCTGGAAAACGTCCAAGGCTGAAGCATTTAGAATATATATTATATATAGTTTGTGGAAATGTTTCGTATACTTTTTTGTATATTAAAGAATTTACTCCATCTATGCCTGGTGTTTTGTTATCATTGAGATTGTTAATAATATCTGATAACTCTAATTGCGTAACCGGGAGATCGTCAACTGTTTCGGGTAAACTGTTTGCAGACTGTCTCATGGTGACATGTATGTCTGAATCTGTGGTAGGATCGTCCAATTTAATTAAGTTATTAACAAAGTAATCATAGGTATCATTAATTGAGGTCGTGTAGGTACCATCTGATTTTCTTAAATTTTGTAAAATGAATGGTTGTGGTATTTTCCCAGCAGCATATTTGTATGGCCATTTCCATGGATTTCTGGTAGGAATACTCTGGCAGTATTCTTTCCAAGATTCCATTTTTTTGGCCTTTAATACATCGCGAATATTCCCGTTTAAGATTTAAGTAATGATGATGCCTATTTGTCCTTAATAAATCATTTAATTTGGTTTTTTGGTATAATCTGCGGGCTCGGTTAGTTGATTTCCGCAGATTTTCCAATTTTTCATCCCACCACGGGTTTAATTTTTGGCCTGAATATTTTTTTGAAGTACTGATATTCATAATTTTGAAAGATTTATTGCAGGTTTTGATTAAAAATTTATGAAACCTGTGTACGAATTGATCGAAAGGAGTTCTATTTAGTTTTGAGGTTAATTGTTCATCTAAATTGATAGTACTATTGATATTGAAACCTTTTGAAAATATATTTTGAAGATTGTTTATAAATTTAGTCCAATCAGCATTCTTAGTTTTGTATAATTTTCCTTCCTTTCTTATGCTGGCCCCTACTATTATATGTACATTATTGTAAGTAATATTTGACAAAAGGGAATTATATTTAAATAATACATATTTTTATTATCAATTTTTTTCAAAAAATGAACTATTAACTTTTAATTCTTTAAAATTAATTCTTAGATTAATCAAGAGAAAGAGAATAGTCATAGATTAATAAATCAAGCATAACATAATACAGGCACATGAGTCAAGATGGTCGAGTAGCCAACCTGCTATTTAAATCATGTTTATAATAAACGCATAATTTATTTTTATAAGTTCAAGAATTAAATTTAAAAAATGAAAATTCAAACTGTACAACTTTCTTTCCATTATTTTTATTTTCCTGGTTAATGAGTGATGTGCTATTCTGCAATAAATTTCACTATCTGCAATAATTTCCAATTTCTTCTTGTTGTAATTCTCTAATTTTCAATTATTTCTATTGTTCTCCTGTATAAATTAACCTGGTGCTTTCTTTAACTTATGGATCGATGACCATTCTCTCCTCAACAACAATTGAAGCTTCCTCTTTTAAAATTCTTTATCTCCTTCCCCTCTGCCTTGTTGTGGTGAACAAGATATCTTTCCAGCATGCTTCTTCTATGGTCTAAATTATAATTATAATTAATGTTGGGAAGAATAGAAAAGGTATGATTGAGGAGATTAACCCTTTAACGGGCGAGCCTGTGATTTTTTAATACATTTTTTTTTTATACCCTTTGAAAGGCTGTAACCACGCTAACCCCACACCCAATGTATCATGAAATTCAAGGTTGAATAAAAGATATTAGACAATAATGAGTAGGAGTACGAAAACGCTTTAAATATGAGTATCCTCCAGGATAAATCGCCTGTTACATGGTCAATGAAAATATATTTGAGAGCTCATACATCACATAACACAGACACAAGAGTTAAGATGGCCGATTAGCCAATCTGGTGCCTAAACAATAAATATAATTATAAAGCATTAACACATATTTAGAGTATATAATTCAAAATTTAAGAAATTGCTTATTTTTAAATATATTTCCATGATTTTACTAATTTTCATCAGCAATTGTTGGCTGATAATAATTAAAGCTTGTCACTGCCTGCTTTAGTTAAGATTGAATTATAAAACAATATATATATATTTTTTTTTTAAAGAATGCCAATTTTTTTTTTTTTAACAAAATGAAATATAACTAATATTTGTTTAATTAATAAATGTAATTATATCTATTGAATTTTAAGTGGTGAATAATAATGAAATTGTTTAATTTTAATTAAGGTTTTCATTATTTTTATTTTTCGGTAAGTTATAAAATTTATTTATATTAAAACTGAAAAATGTAGCTATTTTAACCACATACACTATATCATACTCGCCCTCCCACCAGAAGGCAATATTTTACATGAAATTTTATCTACAATCATTATGGTTAGGTTAGTTTAAATTTCTTATGGACACTAAACATCGAGGTTCTTTGGTGTCTGTCCTTCAATCTGCTTTATATTCTTCCGTTCCGGTCATATATTATTTCCTTAATATTTTTCGTACTTTTTGTAAATATTTTTTAAAAAGGTTATCTTTTTTGAAGAATTTAAGAATTATATCTATATCATCATTATTATTATTACCAAGAATAGTAGTAAGGTATCTTTGGAATTGAACTTCCTGAAAATAACTATCCCATTAAAGGTAGTCAGTCCTCTAGAAGGTGTCTAATCGTGAATTGTACATTATTGCACGATACACAATAATCATTTAGGTATGTATAGAGAACATTTTCAGACAGATTCAAAAAAGAAGACATTTGGCTACCCTCACATAAATAAATTTACTATTCAAAGAGTACATAGAATATGGTTTCACCATGTATAATATTTTATTGTACTTATTAATTTTCATTCATAGATTTTTTTTATCATGATGCATAAAATCTTAATATGAATGAGTTATACTATTAAGATATATTAGTATTTTTAAACTATTCACTTGATTATTTAAATACATTATAACACATTAAAAATTGTTAATTTCTTAAAGGCTCCCTTTGAACTTGAAAAGGATCAAGAACTACATACAAGTGACTTATCATTGAATGATCCATCTATTGAAGAAAACAGCACAGCGAATATTGGCAATAGGAGTAAAAAATAAAATAGACTATTAAGTACAGTCTGCTCGATACAATGAATATTTTTTTTTTCTTTTTTTTAAGGAGTTATTTCATTATTAGCTTATATTTATTTATTTAATTATGCTAATTCTCATAGAAAAATAATTTATTTATTTATTTTAATACATTTATAACTCATATAATAATATCTACTAACAGATGATTTAAAAAAATAAATAAAATTTAACCTTACACAAACCATGCTTGAATTATTATTAATTTAATAATCGATTTAAATACAAAAATAAAAATTAATTAATCATATATATATATATATATATATATATATATATATATATATATATTAATTATAAATAATTTATTTGTGATTAATTCACCATTAATTTACAATTAATGAATAAATGTAATCAATTCTCTAAGTCTTTATCATTCAATATAATCATATGACTTGTCACTTTTAGGTACAAACTTCCAATAAGCTCACATACATAATGTCACATGAAGTAGGAAAGGAATTGTATTCTTTAGAAAGAGTTCTTCTAAATCTTTGTAAAGTGGAACATTTAAAAATTAAATTTTTGGTAGGTTCTAAATCCTTTAACTTGTTCAAACTTTATAGGATTGTTGGTAAAGTGTTTTATCAATCAATGAGACTTCCATTAACTGAGTTGATTTTACATGTTTAAAAACAAAAATTGATAAATATAATTTTGTTTTTCATTCTCTTGTTTACTCACAGTTTTAAGGTAACACAATGGTTATGAAAAGAGGATTACTTTTTTTTTTTAATAACCAGCTAAGTAACAGTGACATCTGATAAAATGATGAGATACAAAACTTCAAGACAAAACGTAAATTTCCTACAAAAACATGACCTACAAGTTAAGATCTCTCTCGGATATTATATTTTAAATATAATGGTTCTGGGTGTGCTAGATGGGAAAAATTCAAGATTTTTTGTGAAAAAAAAAAAATCTAAAAGGCTAGTTTACTTATTGTTTTAAACATTTTTTAAAAAATACTGTTAATCTTTTCTTTCTTTTTTTTTATTCATTTATTAATAGAGATTTACAACTGTATTACAAAAATGCATCCAGTAAATATGCAGAAATTACAATGTAAAGTAATGACATGACAAAGATGTATAGAGGAACTACCCTTTGGTAGGATTATAATATAAGTTCTACAATAGAAGAGAATTGCCAGGAAATGAATGGGAAGCATTTTGAGAAACAAATGGATTTGGTTTAGTTAATTGTTGAAGGAAAGGTATTTGATTCGTGGAAAATCAGCGACATGTGTGAATGGGTTATAAAGGTCATTGTGGATAAGTTCATTTGTGACAAATTAAGGAGTATCAAGGATTTTTTTAAGTATTTTAGATTGGAGTAATTGGATGTGGTAAAAATTCAATGCTCTAGTCAAATGTGGAACCCACATTTGACCAAACAAAACGACAGTTTGAATATAGCCTTTCTGGATTATAATCTTGTTTTCTGTAGCAGATTTTTTGCTATCCACCATGCTATTGATTAGCTGTAATTTTTCAATAATAATATACTCATTTGTTCAGACTCCTTCTCAGCATTAAACAATTTACAAAACTCACAATACTCAAACAACCCAATATCAAATATTGGGAGAGTAAATCACAATCACAAACTCAATAATATATATATATATATATATATATATATATATATATATATATATATATATATATATATATATATATATATTATATATTTTTTTTTTTTTTTTTTTCTTTTAAGGACTACGCGACTGCAATGTAGGTTCTCTATTTATTTTTTAGTTCTTTTCTTTTTGCCCACTTTTGCTTGAGGATTTCACTAAACTTTTTTCTCCTGTCCATCTCTTGGACGGAAATTTCTTCTTGTCCACCACAAGCACCGCGTTTTTCAGGAACTTTTTTAATTTGGCTCTATCCTCGCACATCTCTCGTGTAATCTCGAGTCTTTGTGCTTCAGATTTAATTTGGAATGTATAGCCTTGGTTAAATTTGTATCCTATAATTTTGCTAAAAATTTGTCTGTTCAATCTTTGTTCGTCCATCCTGTGCATATGTCCATAAAACCTGAGTCTTCCAACTCTCATCTCTGTCTCCAGATCAGGGATTTCGCAGTAAATTTCTCTGCTGGATTTTAGCCTGTATCCTTCCGGTGTTATTTTGGGCCCGTGGATTCTCCTAAGAATCCTTCTTTCTATTTTTAGCAGTTTCTCCAGACTGGGGAAGCACATGGTTTCTGTTCCGTACAATATCACTGGTTTTACCACTGTATTGTAGTGTCTGATTTTGGCATTTTTGGAGAGGTATTTTTTATTATACATGTTACTCGTTAGGTAGTATAAATTCTCCAATCTTTTAATCCTACACTCCATGCTTTCTCTCTCTGATAAATTTCTGCTGATTATTTCGCCCAAATATTTAAAACTCTTCACCACCTGGATTTTACCAAATTCCGTTTTCACTTCCTTCTAACTAAAGTGAGTGTCTGTGGTCATAAATTTGGTTTTCTGGATGGAGATTTTAAGTCCGGTTTTTTCAGCAACTTTCTTAAGGGAATTTAGCTGCCTAACCACATCTTCTTCTGACTCAGCAAGTATAGCCAAGTCATCTGCAAAGGCTAGACATTTCACTAGGATATTACTCCTTTGATTTCCTACTTTAGTTCCTGATGTATCCTTTTCCCATAAAGTCCTCATAATTTTGTCGAGAACAACATTGAAAAGAACAGGTGAAAGTCCATCCCCTTGTCTTACACCGGTTTTTATCGGGAATGGTTTGCTGACATTTAATCTTAGTTTTATTTTAGAATTGGTTTCTGTTAAAGTTTCCCTTACTAGGTTTATGGTCTTTTGATCGACTCCGTATTCCCTCAGCGCTCTCAGTATAGTATCTCTGTCTAAGGAGTCATATGCTTTTTCAAAATCGACGAAAGAGATATATAAATTTTTTTGCGGTCTATGAAGATAATATTTTATAAGAAGTTTTAGGCTTAGTATCTGTTCTTGGCAGGATATATATATATATATATGTTGCTGTCTTTCTTTCCTCAGAGATTTTAGAACCTTTTAGCCAAATAAATATAAGTTCACTTTTTATATTTTTATTTTATACATTACTTTTTTACAATATGTAACCTTCTTATTTTTATCATATGATTTAAAATACATTATGACTTTAAATATCAATCGATATTTTTATATAATTATTAATGTGATTTGATACCCTACATTACTCCTCTCCCAGTAACATCAGTATGTTACGATATCAATTTTGACTTTGAGATTACATTGTCATGCCAAAAAAAAATAAAGAAAACTATCTAAATAAACACTTTTTCTAAACTGAAAATCAATTTTACAAAACATAATTATACCTAACATATTTTACATATTTCTTTCTAAAAAATAATAAGAATACCATAATAATTAAAAAATAAAATGTTAACAATCCACTTCACTCATTACCTATATTAATCACTAGTGGTATATTTCACATCTGATCACTGTAGGTAATGCTGGGGAAACCTGACTCTTCTACCCATTTTTGTTGTTACCTCATTATTGTATCTTTGCATTTTCCTTTTTCCTGTTTTAAACAGATTCTTTTTTTTTTCTTTTTTTTAAGTCACTTTTTCTTTTTTGGCTTTGGAGTGTGTTGTTAATATTCATTCTTCCATTTTTTTTAATGAGCATTCTGTAACACCTTTTCTTCATCTTTTTTAATTTCAATTATAACTTTTTCTTCATTAATCGTTTTCTTTTGTTTCAGATTCTAATTTTAATTTTTCTCCTTTCTCTTTTATCTTCTTTGATTCACCTTCTATTATGGCTTTTCTCCTCCTTGTTTTTCCTATTTAGGTCTATATGTTTTTTAATTACTTATTCTTCCTTATTTTTTCTTTAATTTCTGTTTTATTTGCTTCTTCAGCTTTTGTTTTATTTGCTTCTTCATCTTTTTGTTTTATTTGCTTCTTCAGCTTTTGTTATATTTGCTTCTTCAGCTTTTTGTTTTATTTGCTTCTTCAGCTTTTGTTATATTTGCTTCTTCAGCTTTTTGTTTTATTTGCTTCTTCAGCTTTTGGTTTTATTTGCTTCTTCAGCTTTTTGTTTTATTTGCTTCTTCAGCTTTTTGTTTTATTTGCTCCTTCAGCTTTTTGTTTGATTGCTTCTTTAGCTTTCTATTTTATTTGCTTCTTCAGCTTTGGTTTTATTTGCTTCTTCAGCTATTTGTTTTATTTGCTTCTTCAGCTATTTGTTTTATTTGCTACTTCAGCTTTTGTTATATTTGCTTCTTCAGCTTTTTGTTTTATTTGCTACTTCAGCTTTTGTTATATTTGCTTCTTCAGCTTTTTGTTTTCTGTCTTAGCCTCTCTGCGGCTTCTTTTTTGTTTTTAACTTCATCACCTTCTAATATTTTTCTTGATTCTCTTTGACTGCCTTAACTTTATTTTCTTCTAACACTATTTTCTTTTTCGTTTCACTTTCCTTCATATAATTTTATTTTATCTATTTCTGAACGTACTTTCTGTATCCAGAGTATATTTTCTTTTGGCTGATTTTTTTTTTTAAAGCTTCTGGTTTTATTTTAGCCACATCTTCATTTTTCCTTATCTTTGGTTCTGGTTTCTTTATTTCAGCTTTCCTTTTGGAATACTCGCCAATTCTGGTTTAGATTCTACTTTTACTTCTTCCTTATTTATATCTGTTTCTTTGTTTTTCATCTGTTTCGCCATCATCACTCCCGTCTTGCGGCATCGTGAACGTCGGGGTCACCAAATTGTTAACGTCGGGGTCACCAAATTGTTAACGTCGGGGTCACCAAATTGTTAACGTCGGGGTCACCAAATTGTTGCTGTCTTTCTTTCCTCAGAGATTTTAGAACCTTTTAGCCAAATAAATATAAGTTCACTTTTTATATTTTTATTTTATACATTACTTTTTTACAATATGTAACCTTCTTATTTTTATCATATGATTTAAAATACATTATGACTTTAAATATCAATCGATATTTTTATATAATTATTAATGTGATTTGATACCCTACATATATATATATATATATATATATATATATATATATATATATATATATATATATATATATATATATATAAAATTTTTTTTTTTTTTTGGTGTAGCCAGTAATGTTGGAATACCTGAAAATGAATGGGCAGATGCAGATGCCAAAGAGGATAGAACTATGTTTTCAGTGTCCAACTTGTCGATTGTTCTTAGTGACCACCATCAAACAGTTCAAGGAGCCTAGATTGATTATTGGGTTAGGGTATCAGAAACAAAAAGATTGAAAATGATCCGTCCTGATGCACAACAAAGGCCACTACTAAGCGGCACCAGGAGGGAAGAAATAATGATGACTAGGCTGCGGATCAGACACACTAGGTTCACCCATCAATGTCTTCTCTCAGTGGAGTAAAGCTTCAGCAATTGTGAACTATACTTTGCAGGAAACCTCTTCCATCAAGCAATAAAATCAGTCCTCCTAAACAATCAACGCAGAATTGAAAATTCTAAAAGATGGCCAGATCTTCAACCAAATTTAATACAAAATTGATAATTCAATGCAAAATGAGCTGCTCTGGCCAGAATGCAGTGCAAGACACTTGAAAATGTAACAAATTAGATAAGATACATTAGACCAAAGTGGAATGATATTTTATTTTTACACTAAAACTTAAGGGTTCTTCTAGAGTATGGTTTTTCGATGTTTTACCAGTTTGTAAAGATAACGGTGAGTTTGGTGAGTTGTTTTGGTAATTAGAAAAATATAGAGAATGTGGAGTTGTGCTCTACTAATGCTGACACCTGTGTAACTTCTGCAAGTTACCAAAAGTCAGTGAGGTCATTGTTGGAGTTTCTGAAAGCCTTCAGGTTTTATGGGCGATGAATAATAAAAAAAAAAAATTGAAGACCTACTGCCAGTGATCCTCAGTGATGAAAGGTAGAGGCGAATCAACATTTAAAAAAATAAGAAAAAAAAATGTGGAAATGAATTGTTTTTACACCTGTGACTGCAGAAATGTGGAATCACAGATTATGCCAGTTTGGGGTGAAACATCCTACTTACTTATACTTTTTTAAGACCATTGGGCTTTAGAAAGGTGTTCCTTCCCCTCTTGCTTTAGTTTCATAAATTGGCCTACACCCTACCTTGAATACGAGTACATGTATTTGAACTCGATTACAATATTTTACTCAATTAAATATAAAAATATTCATCACACCTATTTTAGTTTTAATATTGAAAAAAAAAAAAGAAGAAAACTTTTTATTGAAGAGGTTTCACTATTAAAAAATTCATAATAAGTTTGTTTTGTTTTTTCCAAAAAAATAAAAGATCTCTATATTCACCTTTGAATTCTTATAACCGGTATATAAATTCAACATGAAAAACTATTTAAATCAATTTTACTAAGCGAGCATGAGTAGCTTGGCAACCAAAATATTGTAAGCGAGAATGAGATGTTAGGTAATCAACCCCGGATTCATAACCCATAAAAAAAAATACATTAAATTGTGTCATATAAAAAAATTATAATGATTAGTATGATATCCCATTAAAAGAATTATCATATGAAATATAATATGGAACCAAATCGAGAAAAATGTAATAATGATAAAATGTTTATTACTTTAAAATATCAAAACAACTATAGAAACATTAAAAGGATAAAATATTTCTGTTTCAAAATAAATAACTACAATTATTCACCCAATTTTTACATTTTTTTAAAAATATATTTCACCTTTGTATTGTGACATAAAGTAATTGTTTGAAATACAAAGTAAATTCATTTAATTTTTTTCAAACACTTTATTTTAATCAGCAGCAGCACCAACTACCTTTATAATTTTGAACAAATGTATTGTAATTAATACCTTATTTTTGGGAGTATTATAATTATATTGTAAGAACATAAAGTACCAATAAACAAACAAACAAACCAATACTTTAATACTTTATTAATATTTTCTGATATTATAAACCTAATGTTTAAGTTGAAACTCTTTCAATTTAGTTCGTTTTGTAAAAGAATGACAATTTCAATTCGTCAGTATGTTGATGTTCATATTTTGTGTGAATTAAATTCCTTTAAACGGTACTTTAAACAACTTGGATTGGATTAATGTTGAGAGGTATATAGTTCAAATATACCTACTGAAACAATAGGATCTATGAAACGGCTCATTAGTTTTCTCTTGAGAGGTATTGAAATTATAAAAGAAGCCTATCTAATAGAAAAACTACATAACAAATGGGACGATACGACAAAAGCTTAAATAAAACAGAATCGAAGCTTTGTAGATAAGTAGCAATACTAGATAAATTTATACATGTCTTTGTTGAAATGTCACGTCATTGTAACGTTCTTTGAAAAGAATAATAACGCAACGACTCAGAAATTTATAAATATGTAAAAAAGATTTTTAAAAACCGCTAAATAGGAATGAGTAAACGGACTTCATTCCAAAAGGAAACGTAAAACAGACGTAACGTCATGAGAATAAAGAAGCTGACAACGCGAGGCTGGTCACGCAGCTAAGATGAACATAGGAAGGAAATCGATTGATGAGAGATTACCTGGAACTTGTCCAAGATGAGTGCAAAACTGCGGCTGTTGGGCTGAATTAAAGATACTACAAGAGGACCGAAGTTGGAACTAATATTTGTGAATAGTGTGTTAAATGTAAAAATTGTATTAAAAAAAAATCAATTTTTTTGATTCATTAATTAATATTCACTGCTATATACAAATTAAAAAATTGTTAATCTATACTTTTATATACAGGGTGTTCAATATTCGATGGCCACCCCTTTTTTTTTCACAGTTTTTGATCCTAACTTTGGAATTCCCAATGGGATGTGGTATTTTTTACGACGGATTTCGATAGAAAAGTAAATTTTAAATTTATTTTATACTGGTGAAATTTTTTATCCAGGGCACCGTTTCGCCGCAAATCGCGAAAAATCATTTTAAGAAAATAAGCAGTATAAAACTGGTATTACCAAAATAAAATAAACTTTGAACAATAATATAAGGCCTTACCGCGACTGGTACTACAGTAGTCCAGTAAAATAAGGCTCCAAAAGTCCGTTTTCAAGAAAAAAACTGCCGAACTTTTATTTCTGACGCATCTTTATGTTTTTTGGAGTGCTGAATTCATTCAGAAGTTTGCTACCACGGCAGACGTCGGCTTCATACCCAAAATCGCAAAAAACCACCCAAAATATCGGTTATTTTCGGCATTTTACCTAAAACACGAAAACGAAGCTTTTTTTAAATATTAATTATAGTTAGCATTATAACCTATGAACCTATCGATTATACCGAAAATAACCGATTTTTTGCGATTTTGGGTATGAAGCCAACGTCTGCCGTGGTAGCTAACTTCAGATTCGGATGCAGCACCCCAAAAAACATAGAGATGCGTTGAGAATAAAAGTTCGGCAGTTCTTCAAAACGGACTTTTGGGGCCTTATTTTACTGGACTAGTATTCTCGCCCTTGTTGTACCATTCGCGGGAAAGCCTTTATTTCATATTTTTGTTCAAAGTATATTTTATTTTTGCAATACCAGTTTTAGACTGCTTATTTTCTTAAAATGATTTTTCGCGATTTTCGGCGAAACGGTGCCCTGGATAAAATAAATTCGCCGGTATAAAATAGATTCAAAATTAGATTTTCTATCGAAATCCGTCGTGAGATATACCACATCCCATTGGGAATTCCAAAGTTAGGGTCGCTTGAGAAGGTGGGAAAGCAGACTATAACCTGAAAAAAAAAAAACAACAACAACAAACTTTATTTAAATTTCGGTTCAACAATAAATGTTTTTCACGAATTGTTTGAAGAAAGGAAAATGTTATAATCCAAGTAAATCTTGGTAAGCCCTAGGCTTAGTCTTCTTGATATGGAGTTTCCAAGTTTATACTCCACAGCTCCAGATGCGACGTGGAGAAGCTCATGGTGTCGCCTTGTGAGCCTGTTAAAGACCTCTTCGAGTCGATCAACTCCCAGTTCCCGGTGAAGCTGGGAATTCCTTATAAACCAGGGTGCGTTAACCGCCATACGCAGTATTCTGTTTTGAAATGTCTGTAGTCTCTTTTTGGTTGATTTTGAAGTGTTGTACCAGACAGGACAGGAGTATGTCAGTAGGGGCCGCAACATGGTTTTGTATACTAAGATAGCAGTTCTGTGTCGAAGTAATGATTTTCTGTTTAAAAGAGGGTACAGAAGTTGAAGTCTTGCGTTAGCTTGTTGTAAGATGTAGTTAGTGTGTAATCTCCAAGTCAGTCTGGTGTCAAGGTGTACTCCTAGGTAACGCACTGCCAGGTCTTTAGGATTCCAGGGGACTGGGAGGTTATCGAGTCGAAGTGTAATCAGGTCAGTGATGTTGAAACGACGTAAGGTGAAGATTTTCGCTTCTGTCTTCGATGGGTTTAGCTGAAGTTTCCACTTCCGGAACCATATCGAGACACCGATAACCTGAAAAGAAACTTTATTTGACACAGTTAAGACCCTGAGAGTTTCGTTTCAAAATTTCAAAAACTGTGGAAAAAATAGGGGGTGGCCATCGAATATTAAACACCCTGTATAAGGACAAGCCACTTTTCGTTTATGATCACTAACCGCGAAGACTAGCGGTTATAAAATCCACTGGTTTTCACTTAGTTTCTAAGTTTGAAAATCGACCTACAGGTTGTGAGCGCCATTCTGCAAGTGAGGTTACAATGTTACGCCGTTATCTAGAGCTTGAAATTGATAATAAAATTAACTTACTTTCAGTTAAATTGTTATAAAAAAAAAAAAAAAAAAAAAAAAAAAAAAAAGGGATAAATACGTGGTGCGACATGTGGATCCCAGTGATGTCGACCAATATGTGGGCAGCGCCATTCCGTAATAGAGTTTACAATGGTAAAATTACGAAATCCATTAGTACCAAATTTAAACTATATCATTTTCTTAGTTCTAGGAAGGTTTAGGAATAATAAAATTTTAAATGTATAATTTTGGGTGGCAGAAATGAAGTTTGCCAAGCAGTATTTTTATGGTTACAAATTAAAATCTAACCAGATGAAATCAATAAAACTATTTCTGCCGAAGAAAAATTATTTCCAAATCAAAATGTTGATCCTTTGATTTTGACATTGTGTGAAGAAACATGATTTAAGTGCCTTCTTTTGTAAGTACTTATAATTCAAGATGATACCTTATAAAATAAGATAAAAAAACATGTATATGCAGTTTATAAAAAGAACATTTCAAGATTATATTATTATAGTTATGAAATTAAAACATCAAAAAGATAATATACATGAGCACAAATTCAATATATTCTTAACATTAAATGATTTTACTATCACAGCAAATATTTAAATCTATGATCAAATTTACGTTTTACATTTTTTGTATCCCAATTTACGTTTCATATTTTTACATTACAATTTTTTTTTTTTTAATTTATTAGTTCATGAACTAAAACAAAAAAAAAAATTGTACAACCTTCTATTTTCTTCTTCTGAATAATCAGTTATTCGTTGCTCTGCCATACATTCACAGCTGTAGTTCGCTTCATTGTTATTTTTTATATTATATATTTTTCATAAATATAACTATACATGTAAGCAACCATAATGCAGTCCATTATCCCCAGATGTTTCTTAATTCTGCCCACCTGGATTACTAAATGATACATTAAAATTAAGAATTGGATGTCCAATTATGCTTTTATGTTTTTACGTAATCTTCAAACAACTAATCAGTGAAATTTTGACCAGGTTAGAAATTACTGATTTGCGAAACAATATTTCTGAAAAAATAATACTGAATTTTGTACTTCAATCCAAGATTTTCATTGACACAAATAAAACTTCAATTATTAGTTTAAATTATCTCACAAGGGGAGGACACACTCAGTCTCTCACGGATCTTGTTTGCAATTTTTTTGGAGGTTTCTGGTCAAAAAATATTAGACACGTATTTTGCCGTTCCGACCAATGGGCCCTAGGAGCGGAGAAAAAAAAATAGCATAAAACTAATTTATTTTTTATCTCGAGTTTAAAAAATGATATCGACATGATTCTTGCCCCAAGATTTTTAGTTTCGATTGCAAATTTCAGGAAAAATACAGTCGCTCCATAGATTTTGGTTTAGGTTAATTAAATTCTAAAAAAATGATTAGTTTTTTAAGCAAACTACCTCTATAGATTTTTCGACACAAAAATTGAGGTCAGATTCTAATGCAGCACCCTCAAAAACACTAAAAAACGCTTATTCAACAAAATCAAAAAATACCATTTTTTCACCCCCTTCGAGGAAAATGAAATTTTTAAGCCGATTATTGGTTGCATACTTTTAAATCGCCATTACTTTGTCAGACAATTCACTAGTTGGTATCGCTAGAAAGAGGTGAGTCTCAGCTTTCTTTTGATGCATATAAATGTAAAATTCGATGAACAAAAACTTTTTTAAAAAATTGGAAAATCCGAAAGCCATTTAGATTTTTAACTTGAGTTTGAAACGAGATAGGATGATGAAACCGAATAAAATTTCGGTAACGGTTCGGATCGGCGACACCAACCCCTAAACCCGCTCAGAATACCTTTTATCGATTCTAACCTTGTTCCGATATATTTCGATGTTTTAGTCGCTGCTTTTAGAGGAGAAAGGTTATTCTCCTACATTTACTGAGGAACTCTAAATCCCTGCTCAAAGTAATATTAACTTCTGTTTACCTTTTAATATTAAAATGAGAAATAAGAAAATATTAAAGTGGAAATAAGGAAATATCGAAATATAAGACACTAAATCAATTTTGAATTAATATTAATTTAATCAACAATTAATATACTACTGAACCACCAGTAAAGTTAATTACTGATGAACTTTCTCTCAGAGAAGTGAAAATAACAAATTATAAATATAAAAAAGACAGAATCCTTAAGTATTTATTTGGCATAACTCCTATTTATTTAACATTTGTAGCTACATGTTTGGGTGATAATGTTTCTTCATCAGGCTTCTAATTTTTTTTTAAAACACATTAATCTATAACATTATACCAATAGTTCTACAATTATATAGTAATGTGTCATTTACCTCTTAATCTGTGATTATTTTCACATTGTCAATTCTCCATGTTATAAGCCATTATATAATATAAGACAGAATCATAGTTGAAAGTGAAGATGTTAATTTCTGTTATATTTTCTCATGGGAAGTGGAAATAAGAAAACATAAAAAAACCTGTGATATACTTTCTCACATTTATTTATAAACTGATATGTTTTATTGAATTAATTATACAATCTGTCTCACTTTAGCACAAAAAGTAATATGGATGACAAAGAATCCATTCACAAAATATGTATACTGAAATTTTATCACTGAAATTAAAACAACAAATACAAATATATAAAACACCAAATCCATGTACAAATAAATCTTGTTAAGTTTCATAACACTTTTACAAGTTGTAAATTTTATCACTTTAATTGATAGAACAAATATAAATATGTATAACACCAAATCCATGTACAAATTAATCTTCTTAAGTTTTATAACACTTTTACACATAAGATTAGATGAAATAAGAAAACATGAATTTATAAAACACTTAATCCTTTATGAAACTCATTTTGTGAACTTCTGTTTCACTTATTTAGATTTAAGAAGTCTAAATATCAATATAACAAACTAAACAACACAATCCAAGTTGAAACTGTAGAAGTGATTATTTACATGTGAGGTTATAGGAATGAACTATCGAAAAATGTAAACATGAAGTGAAGCGTAAGGATCGAACTGGTCGGTGTAGCGCGGGTCAACCTAGTTTGGTGGTGTCGCCGATCCGAACCGTTACCTACATTTCATGCGTATTACCACCCTACATTTTGTGTAAAAAAAATAAAGTTGATACGTTAAAACGTCTTAGCTTAATTAATTTTTTTATCACCTTAAATAAAAGTTGCCTACCAACTTAACTTGGTCAGGCAAATTTTGAAGCTTAGAAATTTTTATTTTTCTATTTGGATGAAATTTCGTATTTAAGGGTTTTTTTAAATGCTGAATTCGAATCCGATGTCGGTTCTTGTGAAAAAAATATATTGAACGTACTTGAACAAGTTTAGCTCCGTAAAATGTGGTAGAAAATTTTTTTAGCCCTAGAATTCCATTTCAGCACCCTCAAACCTCAGGAAACATATGTATATATATACAAATTGTTATGTATTTACAATTTTTGTTTTATTTTGCAGTTTAAGATGTTAAAATATGATTGTAATAGTTGACTTCAAAACATTATAGCAATAACTGCCTCACTTCCGTTGCTGACAGGATTTTGTTGAATATAATGAGAATGAAATGTGAGGTAACAAGCTTCGGTTATTAGAACAACACAGTAAAAAAGGATTACAAATCGGATTAGAGATGTGTAAATACATACGTTTCCTGAGTTTTGAGGGTGCTGGAATGGAATTTTAGGGCTAAACAAATTTCCTATCACGGTTTACAGTGGAAAAGCTAAAATTTTTCAAGTGAAGTACGTACAATATATTTTTTTCATAAGAACCGACATCGGATTCGAATTCAGCATTCAAAAGAATCCTTAAATACGCAATTTCATCATAGAAAAATAAAACTTTGTAAGCTTCAAAATTTGCCTGACCAAATGGTAGGCGACTTTTATTTAAATTGATAAAAACATTAATTACGCTTAGACGGTTTAACGTATCAACTTTATTTCTTTACACAAAATATAGGGTGGTAATACGCATGAAATTTATTTGGTTTCATCATCCTATCTCGTTTCAAACTCAAGTAAAAAATCAAAATGATTTTCGGATTTTCCAATTTTTTTAATAGGTTTTTGTCCCTCTTTCCAGCGATACCAAATAGTGAATTGTCTGACCAAGTAATGACGATTTAAAGGTATGTAACCAATAATCGGTTTAAAAATTTCATTTTCTTCGAAGAGGGTGAAATTAAATGATATTTTTTTGAATTTGTTGAATAAGCGTTTTTCAATGTCTGACCTCAATTTTTGTGTCGAAAAATCTACAGAGGCAGTTTGCTTGAAAAACTAATAATTTTTTTAGAATTTAATTAACCTAAACCAAAATATATGGAGCGACTGTATTTTACCTTAAATTCGCAACCAAAACTAAACATCTTGGTGCAAGAATCATGTCGATATAATTTTTTAAACTCGAGATAAAAAATAAATTAGTTTAATGCTATTTTTTTTTTTTTCTCGGCTCCTAGGGCCCATTGGTCGGAACGGCAAAATACGTGTCTAATATTTTTTGATCAGAAACCTCCAAAAAAATTGCCAACAAGATCCGTGAGAGACTGAGTATGTCCTCCCCTTGTCAGTTTTTCCTAATGAGAGCGGGCGAAGCCGTGACGGGAGGATGCTAGTTATAAATACATTTATTTTACACATTCAGCTGTTTGTTGTTACATAATGCATTGTTTTCTATAGATATTTATTGGGGTTTGATTACACCACTGCTTCATTTAAAGAAATTGTGGATGCGTAGGAAGTATATATACACCAAAGGAAGTGAACATTTTTACATATTTTACTTAATCAACTGGTATGATTTCAGTTGTTTTTTTTTTCTTAAAAAAATTATATCACATTGCCATGGTTAAATGTGAAAAGTACAATGATGTAAATAATTAAAATGAATGATAATTGGGATTCACTGGTTAATAAGGAAATTATTGGTAAAAAAAACAACAACTCAATTTCTTTTTTTATAAGACATTATTTTTACATAGCCATTTTAAGATATTAAAGGTATAAACGGAAAGAGGAAAAATTTATTTTAGAAAAACATCCAAGAAACATAAAAAACGGATAAGCTGACAAGATACTGAACTTATAATTCACTGTAAATTTATGCTCTCACAATAATGATCTTCAAAACCTGGATGTTATTATTTTTTTTTTTTAAATTATTGTATAGACATAAATATTATGTACTAGCATTACTAGTATGAGTACATGTATGTATATTTTGTTTTGTTCAATAAAGACATTACGATTAACATAAAGATTCTTAGAGTGTTAGCTCAAAATGTCAAGTCATTTTTTGTTTTAAAATGATTTTTCTTATTTTATTACTTACCGCATCTACTCACATGAGTTATTAGCGGCTTAATACGCATATTAAACATTATCAAATAATTTACAAGATTTCAGAAATTCAAAAATGTTTTTTATTTTAACTTCTGTCTTGTAGGACTTCATCTATACTTGAAGGTGTATTGTATTTTGTTCTTGCGTCAGATTATAGTGTACATGTTGTTACAATGTGTTTCAATGTCAGTGCTGTCATGTAAGTTGTACAAATTGGTGGTTCTAGGCTTCTCATCAGGTGACCACAAGGAAATATTCTTGGTTTTCTAAAATATGTCCAGGACTTGTTTAATTAAGTTTAGGACTTAAATTTCATGAAGTTTGCTGTATATTTGGTTCCATTTTGTTTTCCATTGTTTAAGCAACTTTTTTCTATAGTATGTTTTTAAGTCAAGAGATGTAGTTATGTCAGTAATTATAGTTCCTAATTGGTTCAGTCTCGCGAGATTTGCTGCACTGTAAGGGTGCTTCATTCCCAGAGATGCCGTAATGTGAGGGTGCCCACATTAGCACAGTCTTCCCACCTATCGACTCATGCATCTCCCACAGACCATTGTTAATATTCTGTACTAGGCCTAGGTAGATCGCGATTTAGTGGCGGTAAGTTGAATTTCAGTCAGGTAATGTTAAAAACCACTGCACAACCGACTTCTGCATGTATTTTCGACGGATCAGTGAACATTGCTTTGTGATTTGGATACTTTTAATTCTGCAAAAAGACCCGTTTTAATAATTGGATATTCGTTTTGTATCTTTTCCTTGAGATATGTCAACCTTTATGCAAGTATTGCCCCATCGATAAAATAGAGTTGAAGGAGATTTTGGGTTCTACTTAAAATGTCCACCAAATTGTTTCCATTGTTAATATTAAGGTTATGAAAAAGGTTATAATTTGGGTGATCTTGTTTGGAAATCAGAGTTGAGTAGCAGGATTGTGTAAGATAGCATCTTCTTAAAGTTAGGGTCAATTCTCCGCATTCTACGTATAGTCCAGTCAATAGGGAATCACTACCATGTTAAATTTACTAAAAATAAGGGCTGGTAGCAACCCACACAGAGTTGTTGAGGGCGATTAAAGAAGTATTTCTGTCAAAAATGCCCCGAAGATTTGGTGAGTTTTTTAGAGTTAGGGGCACGAGAACATGGCCAAAAGCAGTTTTTTTTTTTTCAATTTATAAGCAAATATAACGCGGCTTTTCATAAAATGTTGTATATAAAAGTTGTAGATAATAAAAATATCTACAATTTAAGCCATTGATCGTTCGATTCTGATGATTGGTTGTCGTAAAAAGTGCAAAAAAAACCCTCTAAAATGTCCCTTTTTTGCATAAGAATTATTATAAACAAAAAGGGCCTTTTCAATACTTTTTATTGATGAAAAAGGAAGCTCTTTAAACCCAAAGAAAAATAGGATTTACCCCGTCCTCCTATCTTTATTATTTACTGAGATATACCTTTTGTTTATCTCGATATCGATATTTTCAATGCAAAACGGGCCGTTCGTGATTCACATTTTGAACTTCGGATGACCGGGATATTATTCTTAAGGGCTTATATTTTCATTATGAATTGCTAAAAAATCGATTTCTTTGAAAAAACATGCAATAAAATCGACTTGAAAAAAGCGCCCGTTTTACAGCTATAAACAATTGAAGCTAGAGCCTCCGGTATTGAACCGATTTTGTTATAAATATAATAAATTAAAAGCTTACCTCTCAACGATTGATTTGAGCTATTCAAAGTGTAGCTACCATAAATAACAGCCGAGTTACGATTTTTTTTTTTTTTTAAATCACTACGTCATTTATTTTAGCAATCTCCAGATCTCTCCGCGTGATAGAAATTTAAGACAATGAAAATGCAATGTAGATACTGGAGAAACAACTGAGCAGTAGGTTTATTCGATTTGAATGTTGTAAACTGACTTTGAAATTTAGAAGAAATTTGTAAGAAATTAACATCGTTACTGATATCTTCTTCATTGAATTCATCGGAGTTCATCAAATTATCCAGATAACTTTGTTCATCGTCGGTAAAAGAACATTTTTCTAATATTCGTTTGCATATAGCAACAAAATTTAAAATATGTCCTCGAATCGCACGTGAAAATGCATGGCCAGAAAGAATTTTTTTGACAGAGTTTGCTGCAAATATAGTTGTGAAAGCTTCTGTTAAGCCACTGCCATCCATCAAATATGAAATACTAGAAAGAAATGACATCAAAGTGTGAAATCCTCCTAACCGTACAATTACAGATTGAAGCCCGTGTGGATCATTCAATGGATCAATCGACGCTATCAATTCACGTGCTTTCCAAGTAAACAGGCTGATCAAAGGTCACGAAAGCAGTAGATTGTTTAAGAGCTCGGGCTCGTGCTGACGCTTCAATCAACACTGAAAATTGTATCGTACTGGCTAGGAGGATTATTCGCAAATTTTAAAGGAATAATTTTGGACACATGATACTGAAAACTTGTCGAGTAAGTTTCCCGAAAGCCCATCCACCCTTTTGTACTATTTGGAGATTGATTTTTTTTAATTAGCCATAACAATGACGTAGTGATTTTTAAAAAAAAAAATCGTAACTCGGCTGTTATTTATGGTAGCTACACTTTGAATAGCTCAAATCAATCGTTGAGAGGTAAGCTTTTAGTTTATTATATTTATAACAAAATCGGTTCAATACCGGAGGCTCTAGCTTCAATTGTTTATAGCTGTAAAACGGGCGCTTTTTCAAGTCGATTTTATTGCATGTTTTTTCAAAGAAATCGATTTTTTAGCAATTCATAATGAAAATATAAGCCCTTAAGAATAATATCCCGGTCATCCGAAGTTCAAAATGTGAATCACGAACGGCCCGTTTTGCATTGAAAATATCGATATCGAGATAAACAAAAGGTATATCTCAGTAAATAATAAAGATAGGAGGACGGGGTAAATCCTATTTTTCTTTGGGTTTAAAGAGCTTCCTTTTTCATCAATAAAAAGTATTGAAAAGGCCCTTTTTGTTTATAATAATTCTTATGCAAAAAAGGGACATTTTAGAGGGTTTTTTTTGCACTTTTTACGACAACCAATCATCAGAATCGAACGATCAATGGCTTAAATTGTAGATATTTTTATTATCTACAACTTTTATATACAACATTTTATGAAAAGCCGCGTTATATTTGCTTATAAATTGAAAAAAAACTGCTTTTGGCCATGTTCTCGTGCCCCTAACTCTAAAAAAACTCACCAAATCTTCGGGGCATTTTTGACAGAAATACTTCTTTAATCGCCCTCAACAACTCTGTGCGGGTTGCTACCAGCCCTTATTTTTAGGAGAGAATTTTCCCTATTGACTGGACTAGTATTCTATAGATTGTATCAGGTATTTTAACAGTTTTTTCTGAAGCGGAATTATGCACGATGCTACCATTATCTATCTTGCTTCTAATTAGAGTTCGATAGAGGATGAGGAGAGTTTTTCTATCGGCTCCCCAACTCATTCCAGATACAACATTAAGAATGTTTAATAATTTTAAACAATCCGTTCTTAGCCTTTGTAAATGAACAGTCCACCTCAATCGTCAGTCTAGCCACATCCCTAGAAATCGGATATTTTCTACAAATGATAAGTATTGGAATTTAAAATTTAAAAGCCAGTATTGGATTTTCAGAGGATTTTAATAGTGTCATGGTAACATTTTCCGGAACGACAGTTAGATATTGCCTTCCTAAACTATACTCGGTTTTCTCGAGTGAATTCTTTGCTATCCAATTAGCGCTTGATATAGTTAAATT
The DNA here is from genome assembly GCA_003667255.2 of Euschistus heros. NCBI lineage: Eukaryota > Metazoa > Arthropoda > Insecta > Hemiptera > Pentatomidae > Euschistus > Euschistus heros. The sequence goes on from RCWM02000232.1 coordinate 1,384,206, forward strand.
TTTAGATAGCAATAAAATAGTAATTTGAACAGACTCTTTTTCGGCTTTAAAATACTTACAAAACTATTCTAACAATCCAATTTCACACACAATAATAAAACAGCTACATACAATTAATAAACTAATACACTTTCTTTGGGTAACCTGTCATGTTGGAATACCTGGAAATGAATTGGCTGATGCAGCTGCTAAAGAGGCGAGAAATATGTTTCCTGTACCCAACTTACCGATCGTCCTCAGCGATTATCAAATATATATTAAACAGAGGTGCAAGGCTGCGTGGATTTATTATTGGAACAGGATTCCGGATAGTAACGAACTTAAAATGATTTGCCCTAATGGTCAACCATGGCCACTGCTAAACAGCTCTAGGAGGGAACAAGTGGTAATGACTAGGCTGCGCATCGGGCACACAAGACTCACACACCAACACCTACTTCAAGGTACTTCACAGCCCATGTGCTCAAGGTGCCATGTTCCTCTATCAGTAGAGCACATATTTAGTAATTGCAGTCTACACCCTACAGCTGGAACACCCATCTTCAACAAAGACCTGGGTACAATGTTCAAAAACTATCAACCAGATGTTCTGAAGTTCCTCAGGAATTGCAGAATCTTTAATACCATTTAGATAAACAAGAAATCAGAATTTGGTGCCTCTGGCCATGTTGCAGTACACGGCACCTTAAAATAAAATAAATTTAATAGTGTCATGGATGATGGAAAAATCATTAAACAATAGTTCCAAAAAAAATGATATATCTTTACCCATGCTCGTAAATTGAATTAAGAAAAAAACATTAATCAATTAATGAAAATATAAAAAACCTATTCGACGAGAATAGGAGTCCCAAGAAACACTTAACGAATCTCAGAATTTCAAAATTGAAAACAAATTAACCAAAGTTTTCTCCACAAGTGAAAATTCATATAAAATTGAAGCTTTACGAGTCGTCAGTCGAATTGAGTTTAATTTTGTGGCATTGTTGTTATAGTAATTTTAATTGTTTAAAACTCCGATAAAAAAAAACAAAAACAAAGGTTCTTATTAAAAAAAAAAAAAAGTATTATTTATGATTGTATGATTCGATGTTGTCAATACGGAACAGTGTGGAATTTTCAAATTTTTAAAAAACGATTTGATATCTGTAGCTATAAAAAAAAATATCGTAGTAAAATAAGAAACTTGTAGATTGTAGTATTTCAAAGAAAATGGCAATGAAAACGGCATCTATTCAAATTCGGATTTAGTTAATTAGGATTGATGAATCACAGATTACTTACATTAATTTAAAAAATGTAGGAAAAGACATTCTCAATGTTTAAGTAAACTTATATAAACAAGCTACTCTGGAGTGACTCTAACTCTATATCCGTTGACAAATGTTCCTTGCTACAATCCGCCATCGTAACATTAATAATAATATTTACAATGTCCTTAAATTTACGCTGCTATTCCACTCCTAAACCGTACTTCGGGCCTAAATTCTCTGTTCCATAGATTTAGCAAAAATTTCCTTCCTTACCCGTTCCCACCCTTCGTTACGCCCTGCTGAAATTAGACGTTATCCTTCACTAGGCTAATTCAAAGCTCTCTTATTCCAACTCCTAGTAGCAACTATTAAATCAATTATTCTGAAAAAAATGGTTTAACTAAAGAATAGTCATATAGCAACAGTTACGAGAAGATATGATGAAAACAAAAATTCTAAGAAAAGAATCTTCCTCCATCATGAAAATGCATGTTTGCATGCCCCGCAGTTTCATTAGTAGAAATTATTAAAATAGTTCGAACTAAGTAAACAACCAGGTTTAAAGGTTTTGAAAGCTGAAATTCATCCTTTTACAAATTTCCGTGACGGGTTCATACATCATTTAACTAACACATTAAGGTAGTAGGTTAAATAATCTAATATGAATGAATCAAAGAAATTTAGGGACAGTGACAGTTTAAGCAGCTGCATTATCTAACTTAGTGGTGTAAAAAAAAAAATTTCAATATGGAGGAAATCAAATTGAGTCTATTTTGAATAATTATACTGTTAAAAGCAGCACACTTACAGTATAAATACAGATATAAAATTTTGATTCTGACGTGTTCTTGAACATAAGATTTCTTTATGTACGTTGGGCAGATAAAAAAAATACAGATTTAAAAAACATTAGTCAAGTCAGTCAATTAGTTCTAGTTTCTACCTTCTGCACAATGGAGTTTAGAGATGTTAACCTCATTATAGTTGCTAACTCACATGAACCTCTTACCCCTTCTGTTCATGTACTTAATAAATTTTGTGCTTCCAGTAAAATATTTTTAATTTTTATAAAAGTACTAAATTATAATAGCTATAATTCCAAAAAGCTGAAACTAACAAATCTACGAAGAAATAATTGTAAGTGATATTACACTTTTATTAGCATAACTATTCATAATCTCAACGACGAAAACCACTGCAATTTTAACCATATTTAAAAAGAAAGAAAATATAAAACGGTTCTTCCTGGTGATGAGAGCGTTAACCTTAGCAAAACGGCTTTTCTGAAACCAAAATAAACAAATCCAGTTTCCGATGACCTCCGGGGCAAACAAGTATATAAGAAGGTTCGGAGACCCCAGGGCGTTCCAGAAGTTCCGGGGAACCCTGCTGAAATAGGTTGTCCAGAGGATTGTCCATCGGCGAATATTTTGCGCAGGTCAACGACTCCAGACCGGTTTTAAGTTCTATGAGTGCATTATTCTGATCTGAGATGTTATTGTTATTGGTCGCTTTCGTCGTAGGGGGTACTGGAGCTCTCGTCCCCGAAGATTATGGTAAATATTTTCTTTTTAGTTCACCCATATATCTGTTAACGAATAATCTGAGTTATCTATGTAAAAAATTTGAAAATGTTGAGTTTTATATATTTTTAGCATTATTATAAAATAACAAAAATTACGTCTGATCTACAACTAATAGAAAGCCTATGTTTGTTTAAAATAAATTCTATAACGAACGTAAGATACTGCAAAATAATGAGAAATCGTATCAAGAACTCGTTCAAAGTAAATAAACCAAGATAAATAATGACGTCAATAACAAATCGTTCAATTCATGTAAGGTTGTGGCACAGGTAACATCAAATACACAGAGCGTTTCAGTACTTTAAAACCACTAGATCTTTTCAAATGTTTGACGTAAAATTTTATAGAATTAAAAACAGTTCCCACGGTTTCAATAGAGAATTGAAATGATTTTTTTGAGAAAAATAGATCCAAAAAAACACTTGTGTCATAACTATAAAAAAGCAAAATTTATCTTGATAAGTTTATTATACTAATTGAAACCAGAATTGAAAAAAACAAAAAAACAAAATGATCTTAAAAATTTTTAGATACTATCTTCTTTCTTCATTGATAGTCAATGGCACCTTCTTATTCCCCAGCAAGCTTGAAAAATCCTTAAGGCTTTCCATATGTATTTTTAATCGGACTGAGACCTAATGGAGATGCATGGCACTTCTTATTTGCCTTTGCGAGTTGTCCCAGTTAAGCAAGCAATTTTCAAACGCTAACTTCAGCAAATGGGTCGCAAATGGGTCGAACGAAAACTTCACGTACTATTTTGTTACGGATCACAACTTATTAGTACACTCTCACAACTAAAATTCTTCTTTAATCATTTTGCAGAATCTTTTTTAAGGTCTCCCCAGTAATGGCTATAGCCATAAATTTGTTTATAGAAATAGTTTGTATCTTGGATTCCAGCATTGCTATAATGTGGAGTGATTGGAGATTTTTCATTTAACTCCTTCTTAGAACTCGATAAACTGTAAAAGCATTAATAACTTCCCTGACGATTTTAACTGAATAGTTTGAATATTAAATATTTTTAGTTCAAAACGAGAAAACTTTTATAAAATAAAAAATCCTGTTTTGTTCTTTTAAATCTAAGAGATCCTGTCACTTCTTCGTCGCCGCATTATTGGTTCGAAAGCGAGTGCAGGCAGAATGGTAGAATCGATAACTTGGTAGAGGAAATATGTCTAAAATTACTCGCTACTACTGGAAGGAAATGTCTACTTCAACTCTTCATATGTTCGGGAAACAAAGAGATATCCCATGAAATTCAAAAGAATAAATTTACTGAAATATTGAGAATGATTTTTGCTTTTACCTCGAAACCTCCTGAGACACCTTAGGCTTTGGAAGGTTTGTGAGAGAAAACTTTGGACGGAATTCGTGAGACATAAGACAGAATTTTAGCTTTTATTTAGTAGTCTGAATAATTTTAATATATATATATATATTAAATTATGAAATGGTTCTTGTTTAATAAATATTTTTTAAATATATTTTTTTATTTTTGAAGAGAAAAGATTTGACCCCAGTTGGGATCGAACCCAAGTCTCCACCTCTCTAGCGTGGCGCCTTATCCACTAGGGATAAATGGATAAGGCGCCACGCTAGAGAGGTGGAGACTTGGGTTCGAATCCCAACTGGGGTCAAATCTTTTCTCTTCAAAAATAAAATATATGTATTTATATATATATATATATATATATATATATATATATATATATATATATATATATATATATATATATATATATATATATATACATATATCTTAATAATATATTTTATGTAGTTGCTTAAAATTGAACCATCATGCAAGGCTGAATACCAAAACATTCTAACAATGCATTCATTGTATAACACATACCCAATCGTTTTGATATAATCTTATAAATTAGGCGTTTCTTTATGGATAAGTTTGTTTGTGACCTAATAAGGAGCATTGAGGATTTTACGAAAGATTTAGTATTATAAGGATTGGATACGAGAAGAATTGGAAGGTTTGGTGGAGCCCCAAATCTCAACAGTAATTTACAAAGCTCTTGTAATTCATTGGGAACTTTGAGCGCTTGTCTAGTAAATGTTGAAGAAGTCGAAAACGACGAGCAGTTTCTTGTCTGTTAAGTCTCGTATGAGGATTCCAAGTCAGTCGTTTGTCCAGATTTAGTTCTAGGTAGCGGATCTGTTCAACGGGGATCAGAGGAATATTATTAAAGAATACTGTAAGGAAGGAAGTCGCAGGTTTACGACGAAGGGTAATGATTATTTGATGAGATTTATTTTAATTCTCCATTGTGACAAGATTAATAAAGGTGTATGATATGAGATCGGAGTGATTGATATGCAATGAAAGGATAATTATTTACTTATAACACACATGTGTCATCAGCGTTAAGCGGTAAGGACTGGTAGGAAGAGTCGGGAGTAACTAAAATCTAGGAACAGAATGTGTATTAAGTTTTGTCACGTAATTATTACTGTCGAAAATCTAAGTAACAGAAAATAAATTATAGTTGTAGTTAACATAAAAAATACTCTTATAAATATTAAAATCTTAATATTTAATAAAATATTAAAAATAAATATTATATTAAATAAACTATTAAAAATACTTCAAAGAATCATTTTAGATTATTTAACATCCACAAATAATAACAGTTTCATAAAATATAATGTTATGTGTTCTGCGGTGACTTAGTTGTTAACTCACTAGCAATAATTAATGAAGAGATTCCAACAACACTTGTTATCTCTGTCAAACATAATTTAATTTTAACTAAAGCCAACAGGAATTTTATCTTGTCTTCGTTTACAAATTAAACAGTCCAAACACTTTATTAGACTAATAAAGGTATAATTAAAAATTTAGAAAAATTATACATCTTTATTGCCAAGAAATGTACATTTTCTGCAATTCGAAGAAATGTCTGCATTTTTCACAGTAGACATATTCAGCATTTTTTAAACTTTCTTAGAAATTATTTACAAAAATAAAATAAATAGTGGAGATAAGGTAAAACGTTCTCATATTCTTGTATCTCTTAGTACTAAATGATGTGGGGTATCTCTTATCATGCTACGTTATATGTTTTTGTCTTTTTTCTTTTAATTATTTTTTTGCGTACAAGCAGAGCCGCTGACGGTGGGGGGGGCACAGAATCCCCATAGCTTGGGCTCTTGAAGGGCCCGAGCTAAGACTACTGATGGAAGTGGGGGGTTTAAAGTGCCTGGACAATGCATTTGCACCGGGGCCCGGTTTGGCTCTCGGCGGCCCTGTATACAGGTTAATATTGTGTTATTCAATTTGAAGTGCCTTATGTTTATGTTTCAAGAAAAAAAAAGAATTCTTTAATCTTGAATATAAATACAAAGCCAAAAATATCGCTCTGAACTGGTATTTCGTTGTTTTTCAAGTATAGTAACTTCTTTCTTAGTGAAATACACCACATTTTTTTTTTTTTTTTTTTAATATATTCTCTTCAAACATAAGCACAAGAACTAAAATTTGTGTAGATTCCAGATTTGTATCTCCAACCTTATCAATGCTAAAAAATATATCAGATCGGAATTGACTCTTTTTCTGCTTGAAAACAATTTACAAAAAGTGTAATTTAGATGGATTTTACATTCAATCTGTTCTGTGATTTTTATTAATAGGTACGAAATCTGTTTCTGATCGCCACTCTATTTGAAACCCAGATAAAGGCTTACAACGAAGTCGAAGCGTTGGCGTTATAAATTAAAATATTATTTTTAATTATTGTGTATCTATGTCTGCATACCCCGACAATCTACATCTTTAGATGGTTTTTGTTTAATCATTTTAAGACATATACATTGAAAGATAGGAATGTTCAAAACCCTTAAAATCGCAAAATTGGGTGTTTGTAGCTAAACAAAAATGGCCACCATAAATAAACTGGGTTAAAAATTTTAAAATATTAGTTTTCAAGTCTTGAGACATTAGGAAAACAACCTGGAAAATTTCATTTTTTTCGAAATGATTAAGCAACCTCCCCTGGATCACTAAATGGAATGGCCAAATTCAGGTCAGAAAGTTATTAATTTCCAAAGTACTTTAGAGTAATACTTTAGTTTGCATTAAAAAATATTATTTGTTCTTTATGCCCAATAGGATTCCTTTAAGAGTTGTAAATTTTGTGTATTGCGTTATTGGCTATAACCTCTAACTCTTATTGCAGTTGGACTCGGTGAGGAATTCACCGACGTAAAGGACGTGCTGAAGAAGATGGTAAATCCGACTCCGGACCCGTTTTTGAACATTTACCCGTCTTGGACTCCAACTCCCGTCGATATCAGGGACTCAGGACCTCCTCTGATACTGTCCACTTTGGAACCTGAGGCTGCTCGTTCTGCAGCCAGGGTGACTGGTCCTCTCGGCGAAGAAGAAGGATATTCAGGGTTCCTCACGGTTGATCCGAAATACAATTCTAGTCTCTACTTCTGGTACTTTCCATCTAAGGTAAGAATATAGCTGTATATAGAAAATGAGCGGAGATCATGAAAATCTAGCCGAGTGAAATTAAATAAAAAAAAATAATGAGAATACATTGTTAGGAAGATTTTTTAGGAAGTCTGATTTTTCTTATTTAAAATTATGTTAACATTTATTTTTATTAATTGCAATATTACTATTGCTACTTTAATATTGACAGCGACATAATCAAATAAAACAGAGCTCAAGACGTGAAAGAAGTTGAATGTGGGACCTCCTTTAAAAAAAAAAAAAAAAAAATAGAGATCAAATCCAATGGGTACTTGTCTCCATTAATGACATTCCTTTTTTCTTTTTTTTTTTTTTTTTTTTTTTTACTATCGTACATTCGCTGCTTGTTTGAGTAGTAAGCCAGGTGAGAATAGCATATATGGAGTTATTAATTAATTAGTAAGGAGATGCTTAGACAAAAAATTATTTATGTTTGTCTTATAAAAAAAAAAATTTTAAAATTTTTTATTTATTAGAAGAACATTAAAGGATTACCATACAAAGTATCATTGCCCTTTCCACACCTTAGGACAAAATTATTTTTGTTTTATTTATTAATGATAATTTTGGACAAAATCATTCCTTATTTATATAAGGACTCACACCAGATACATCAGTCAATTCGAATATTGAAGAGACTAAAATAAAATCATTAATCAAGTTCAAAATTAGTGAAAACGGATAATTTATTTTAAAAAATTTGATCTGATTGGAGATTCTAATCTCAATTAATTAATAAAAATTATTTACCGGCATTATTGACCATAAGATTAACGCCTTAATTCCAAAACAAACTTGGAAGGGTTTTCGAAAAAGCATAATTACTTTTCGTTTACCTTAAAATATTTATATTTTTAAATACTAAAAAAATCCCGGAAGGAACGAAATGTTTCTAAATAGTGATTTGAATAAAGACTATATTAGCAAACAAATAATTTAGTGATTAAAGAGATAGGCGTGACAAACGCAATAATGAAACTATTATGGTAGACTAGGTAGAACGATTAAGAACATGTTAGAGAACGAATTTGCTCAAACCGAATAGCGATGTGGTTTTACAACAGGAAGATCGAAGAGACTAGATATGATTTTTATAGATCATGGAAAAGTCTATGGCAGCGTCATACTGAAATTACTATGGGAATATCTTGAAAAATTAAGTATTACAGCTCAGAAATATGGCCCATAGAAAAATTGCAAGGCAAAAGAGTCCTGGCTGTGGAAATAGTTATTGGAGGTCAGCTAGAATCTCAAGCACTAAACGAATCAGAAATGAGATTATTTGAGAAAGAATGGAAGTAGGAAGGAATATCCTGGAGGAAATGGAGAGAATGAGATTGAAATTATTCGGATATATTAAAAGGATGAATAATAAAAGAACCCCCAAAATAGAATTTCGCATCAGGTGGAAAGATGTTACATGGCTGAAGGTATAGTTGGCCGGGGACTGAGGAGGAAGCGATGGACAGAATAGAGTGGAGGAACTAACTGATGTAGGAGATTGACTCAATCTCATGAATTAAACAATTTACTCTTACTTTTTTTTTTCTAAAAAAAAAAAATTAAAACTGAATAAATCCGATTTGGCAGCTGATAGTTCATGATTTTTATTATTTTTTCCAATCGATTTAAATAATAAGGTCTCAACTTATACCATCTATCCTGCTTTTTTAAACTTTCATGAACATGAAACATGAAAACAAGCAGATACATGTACGTTCATCTCCACTGCCTCGAGTTGACCGACGTAACTCTCATTTATATGTTCATATTACCAAATTTCCAATCAATTTCATAGAGTTTTAAGATACTTAAGAAGCAAATTCATTAACTCAATTAACATATACTTAATGATATATTATCGAATCATCCATCTATAACCTTCAAAAGTCATAAATACACCATGTAAAGCTACTTGTAATTCCTTGTCTTGAAGGTCTCAACATCTCCTCCAGAATACAAATCATCCTTTTGACTCCTGGAAGCCGAGAAAGTCGAGAGAGCTCACATACATAAATACTCAGAACAGTGAACTAATATAAAATCCGCAGGGACTTGGTACGGTATATGACCTATTTCAACTTCAATATTGTACATGAAAAATAAAAAAAGGTTGTATTCTAGAACAACCGTTTATCATAAATCTGTTCTGAAATTATCCCTGAGTAGGGATGGTATCCAAATAGTTAGAGTAGCTACTACTCTACCGAAACTATTTAGAAAATATTTTCCGATATGAACTCAGATGAAAATATTCAAAAATATAACCCGGAAATAAGATCTAAGAAGTTAAAAGAAGAATCGGGAATTCCTACTAGATTCAATAATGATGCAATTCATATTTTATACTGTGATTTAATATTATTATTGCTGTTGGGTCACATTACTTAAGATCTGAATAACCTGAAAGATTGAGAGCAAGGAAGCCGTACTGTTAGCTTATTATTTTCATTGCCCGCTACCCACTGTCCCATTTAGTGTGATGGAGGTTTATAGTGTCCGTGTCACGGTTAGTTTTGGAGGCCTCCTAGGTGACGACAATCCTCTCATGCATGCCTATCTTAGTAGATCCTTATACAAGGTATCTTGTAATATATCTGTCCCATTTGGAAAAAATACATAAAAATAGATAAGTTGATTTTTATCCAAAATAAGATAAATACTCCAGGTGACCCATACTGGTGTCCAACACATCCTGTAAAAAGTCTTAATCTCAATGGTATTCTTTAAAGCGCATTGGGAATTTTTAGACCTACATATGCATTCCAATATATATACATACATATATGCTATATATATGTATTACATACTAAAATACAGAAAATTTATATTAAAAAAAAAATGTGAGGTGGAAAAATATTTTAAATGATCTACGATATACTTTAAATACTGATGAGTAAACAATAAACTTTAATAAAATCTGTCAAAAGTAAACGAAAATGAAGGTAAAATCGATTCAAAAATCTAGTGCGCGTTTGACAGTTTTGATCTAATAAATTTTATTAGAAGATTATGAATATCAAAAAATATCATTTATTTTTCAGTTTGTCTTCTTGAAGTCGAACAGAGCTTTACACTATAATATTAATCTTAGATATTTTAAATGTATGGTATGCAAACCCTTTACTAACTAAGCATGGTTTAGATCACATACATCAAAATTTTCCATAGGTTAATTAATATTTCATTTCTCCGCAGAAAGGTGCCAAGGAGTCACCCCTACTCCTTTGGTTGCAAGGAGGTCCTGGAGCAAGTTCCCTGTTCGGAATGTTCACCGAGATAGGTCCTTATGAAGTGGTCAACGGAAAACTACTGAAAAGAAAGATCTCCTGGCATGAAAACTATTCTTTACTGTTCATAGACAGTCCTGTCGGTACAGGTGAGCTAACTATTGTCTATGATATAATATATGTATTAAGATTATTAAGAATATATCTATCAAGATAAGGCGGTAAACGGCCATATATTTTTTAAGAGAAATTAATATACAGGACATTATTTGACTTGAATTATTTAATGTCTATTTTTTTACACTTCTATTGTGAAGAGCAATAACAAAGTGTAATAGAGCTTTTTGAGTATAATAAAATGGAAAGTAATTAGAACTTCAAGACTGACGGTATATATCTTCAGGTTTCAGCTACTGCGATCATGAGGACGGTCACAGAACAACGCAGAAAGAAATAGCTAAGGACCTCCACACGGCTCTTCAGGAATTTTACAGAATATTTGAAGAAGTCAGGCCGAGTCCTTTCTTCATCACTGGTGAATCTTATGCAGGTAAATTTAATTTTATTTAAAAAAATGATGATGATGATCCTCGGCTCTACAGCCCTGTGCGGGCCTTGGCCTCCCTTAGAAAATTCGCCCATTCCTCTCTGTTCAGCGCCATGGTCCACCACCTAGTTGCGCCTAATCGTCGGGCCACAGTACCTATCTGGTCCATCCAGCGGGCCTTCGGTCTTCCAACCTTCCTCTTCTCCATAGGCATGTGGTTAGCGACCCTTATCGGTATCCGATCTTGCCTCATTCTTTTTAGGTGTCCTGCCCAGCGAAGTCTGTTGAGATTGGTAAAATCCACCACAGGTGTGTCACGGAATTCTGCGTAAACCTCTCTGTTGTGACGCCTTCTCCAGACACCATTCTCCCATACTGGTCCATAGATCTTTCTTAATATCTTCCTCTCAAATACGGCCAGTCTTTGCTCATCAATCCTGTTGATCACCCAGGATTCTGATCCGTATGTGAGGACGGGTCTGATCAGTGTCTTATAGAGAGTGACTTTTGTGGTTTTGGTTATTAGCCTGGATTGGAAGTGCTTGGGAAGGCCATAGTAGCTCCTGTTTGCTGCTTGTATTCTTCTTTCAATCTCTTTAGAACAGTAGTTATTGACATCTATACGGGCACCTAAATACACAAAATCCTGCACCGCTTCAAAGACATAGTCTCCTACTTGTAAGTGCGGATCTCACCGGTCGTTTCCGACAGCCATATACTTAGTTTTATGCGTGTTAATGACTAATCCCATGTTTCTCGCGGAAGTTTCCAGGGCCGCAAATGCCTCCTTCAGGCCAGCTTCTGTTCTTGCAATCAGATCAATATCGTCCGCGTAGGCCAGGGCCTGGATCTGCCTGTTAAATATGTGTCCCCCTACCTGTAGGCGAGAATCGCGAATCGCTTTTTCCAGAGCCAGGTTGAAAAGTAGGCAAGCCAATGCGTCACCCTGCTTCAGGCCATTCTCTGTTTCTACTGGGTTTGACAGGTGTGACTGTACTCTGATTCTGCATCTCGATCCAGACATTGTGGCTTTAACCATTTTTATCAGCTTTGCGGGAATGTTGAATTCCTTCATAGCCTTTTAGAGCATCTTCCTGTTAACCGTATCATACGCCGCACGGAAGTCTATAAAGAGATGGTGGGTGCTGATTCTATATTCCAATGACTTTTCCAATATCTGTCTCAGCGTAAAGATTTGATCTGATGTTGACCTATCCTTCCGAAAGCCGCATTGGTAATCTCCAATAATATTCTCAGCATATGGAAGTAATCTTGTGAATATTATAATAGAGAGGAGTTCAATAGGGATATTCCTCGGTAGTTTTCACATTTTAGCGTATCCCCTTTTTTATGAACCAGGCATATCAAGCCCGTCTCCCATTCCTCGGGCATCTTCTCTTCCTCCCATATTCTACCCAGTAAATGCGTCATCTCCTTTATGTAGGTTCCGCCAGCGTTTTTTAGTAGCTCATGAGGAATTCCGTCTACTCCTACTGCTTTATTATTTTTCAGCTTTTCCAGAGCCTCATAGACCTCGTCGTAAGAAGGTACTATACTTTCATCACTATCATCCTGTTCCTCCACTACATCAAAATCAAAATTCGTTCCTCCTCCCTGCGAGCCCAGCATTACATCAAAATGCTCATACCATCTATTCAAAATGCCTGGAGTGTCACTTATAATTTCCCCAGTTTTACTTCTGCAAGCAGTTGTTCGTGGTTTAAAGCCTCGCCTGGTGTCATTCACCTTCCCGAACATTTCTCTGCTCAAATTCCTGCTTTTATATTCCTGTATCAGTCTCATCTGCTCCATCATATGCTGCCTCTTCTTTGTCCGGTGCATCTTATCTTCTTCTCTTCTTGCCCTCCTGTAGTTCTCTGTAGCCATTCTGGTCCGTTTCTTCTGGATCATTACCTTATATGCTTCATTCTTGATTCTAGTGAGCCGTTCAGTCTTCACAAAGCATTCCTTCCTTTTGCTGTTCATTCTCATTCCAATCGTTTCTTCCGCTGCCACAATCAGGGCTCTTTTTAGCCTGTTCCATTCCCCGTTTATGTCATCACAGACCGGCCCATTTATAATCTCATCTGTTTTGCGCTCAAAATTACTCTTTATTTCTTCATCCTTTATCATGTGGATATTATATGCGGCAGTTTTAGCCCCTTTTCCATTTCTAGAGTGTGAGATTCTAGCTCTCAGTCTAGCGACAAGAAGGTAATGGTCACTATCAATATTCGCACTGCGGTGCACTCTGACATCTAAAAGATCAGAACTGTGCCGTTTGTCAATGAGGACATGATCTATTTGATTGACCGTACGCCCATCAGGTGATGCCCATGTGCCCTTGTGTATGTTCTTGTGGCTGAAAATAGTTCCCCCGACTAAGAGGTTGCGGCTTATTGCAAAATTAACCAGTCGAAATCCATTATCAGAGTGCTCCTCATGCAAGCTATGTCTACCAATATTACTGCATGTTGGGTCCTTACCAATCTTCGCGTTCATATCACCTAATATGATTTTTATATCATATTTTGGGCATTCCTCATAAGCTTTCTCCAGAAGGTCATAGAATTCATTCTTTTCGTCATCAGTTTTATCCTCGGTAGGTGCATGAGCGTTTATGAGGCTATAGTTGAAAAATTTTCCTCTTATTCTGAGCCTACAGAGCCTAGGCGTGTAAGGTTGGTAGTCCATTACACGAGATTTTATTTTCCTTCCAACCATGAATCCTGTCCCAAACAGATGGTTCTTTTCGTGGCAGCTATAATAGAGGGAGTAGTCCTTTCTGTCCATGATACCAGTTCCATTCCATCTCATCTCCTGAATTCCTACCACATCATTACCATGCCTAGATATTTCATCTGATAGGACCTTCATAGCTCCGGGCCTATACAAAGAACGCACATTCCACGTCGCCATAAGAATATCGTTTTGCCGTTTCCAAGTTCCAGTCCGCTTTCCAGAGTTCCGTCCGGGTTTATTTTCTTTATTGGGTTTCGTAACAAGTAATTTTTCTAGGGTGGGCTGTTAACCCTACTTAAAATACTTCTATTGGAAGTTTTTTTTTATTCTAGTTTCGAATGTTATACGTTCATTATTTTTTATTTTTTTTTTTATGTTCCCGAAAAATTAAAAAAAAAAATTATATAGAAGAGAATGCTCAAAACCGGACCCCTATTTCATTTTTCGATTTTAAAAAATAGAAAATAGTAAAAAAATTAGTTCTAAAAGTATGAAATATTTACTTTGTACCTTCCGTTTCGCCTCTTTAGGTGGGTATCAACATGTTTGATTTTCTTTCTTACATTTTTAAATTGTAACCAACGTAGTGTTGATGTTTTGAATTTTCGTATGTTTTAGAACTGATGGTGAATGCTGAACATTCGAAACTGGTGTCTTCAAATAAAAAAAAATTAAATTATGTAATTCCAAATCATTAATTTACGATAATTCCAATCAGTAAGGATAGAAACAAATAAATATATATATATATTTTATACTGTTCTGTTCTGATTTATTCAGATAGTAATTATTTTGTTTTTATTTTAACAATAGTGCTTAACAATCCTTTAACGAGAATAAATATAAAAATATTACATTATATAAAATTTTAAGGATTTAGGGATATTGTATTTTAATTCGTGTAAAAATAATAATAAAGTAGCAGTTAATTAATTAACATAATTATATTAAAATTTATATTAATATTAAATTTTCTTTACTTTAGGAAAACACATTCCCTCTTTGGCACTTGAGATCCACATGCGTAATCAAGAAATGAAGAATAAAATTAATATGAAAGGTATTTTTTCTCTTTTTATTTTATAATATGATTTCTAAATCATTAATAATGTTAAATGTTAAAATAATTATTTAAGTAGCAAGAAAACTACAAAGAATGATCAAAATATGTTAAAGTGCTAAACGATCTTCCAAGGTTTCTATACTGAATTTGAGTTGTTAACTGGATTAACAACACATTCAAATCAGTAAAGTCTCACCCCGAAAACAGCAAAACAATTGTATACTTGATAATTTATTCTTAATATGTGTCTACAAATATGGTAAAAGAGTTTTATGAACTATTTATTTTTCTTTGTATTTCTAACTATACATTTTATTTATCTGCATTAATCAGAATATCCCAGTATTTTTTGAACCTAAGACATGAGAAAGTGTTGCTTCTAACAGAAATATATCTTCTAAAGGTATGAAAAATTATATTTTTACTATTCAAGGTAATCTGCCATTTCTTTTATAATAACAAAATATTATGCAGAGTTTTTAGAAGGTTATTCTAAGATAATTCCACGTTCGTTCAAAGCAGAAATATATATAATTCAATGTAATTAAATTTATAATGTTTCTTTACACTTAATATCTATGTTATCAAACGAATAGTAATGTTAAAATTAACTCAAACTAAAAGAAATGACAATATATTACCTTATTTACAATACATAGAAAATCGTGAAAACATATCTTACCTGAATTGCAAAAAGGTGCTATGTAAAAATTTCAAAAATGCCAATATTCACTCTTCCATTATATAACAATGTAATTTTTTGCAACCAATATATATCCAGTCAAAAACAGCAAAAAGGGAACAAGTAGTTTCTTGACTTCTTTTTGCTCATAACATCCAAAAATTTTACCATACAGTAACATGGCACCCGCGCTATTTTCGTAAATATTAATTTTTCAGTTGCCCCATTTTTACAGGTAGTATAGGACCCTTATTCAACAAAATTTTTGCACTTGCCCCGTTTTGAAAAAAATGTTACTTGACGCCATTTTGCAACTCAAAGACGATATTGAGTATTCCTCTTTTTAACATTTTTGATTAAGATAACATAAAACTTTGTCTGTTATACCTTCACAAAGCGTTAATTGGATTTTTACTACGTCTGAAAATTCACTAATATGTACATATTTTGGGCAAATCTGAAAATTTAATTTCTTTGATTTTTTTCGCTATCAAAAAGTTTAAAGCAATGAACATGTCTCATCATTCGGCACCTAACTAGGTTTCGAAAATGAACGGTTTTATATATATTTTTTAAATTTTATATGTGTGTTAAACATATATGTTAATTTATAAAATATGTGTTATTTTAAACATATATATGTGTGTATGTGTTTTTAGTAAGGTTCTTGAGGTTCAATCAATAAATAAAAACAACTATTTTTAAAATAACAAATGGATGTCCACATAGACTGATTAGTAATTTACTAAAACAAACAAATACTCAACAGAAACAACATGAAAATAACAATAAAATATATTACACTATTCCATCAGAAAAACACTCACAAATAACCATAAAACTAACTACACTTTCACATACAAAAATACCTCCACCATTAATAAATTATTCACCAAAACGGAAGATATAGATAATTTAGAATTACAGTCTAATATTGTTAACGAAATACGGTGTGAAGATAGCTGTGGCGTCTTATTTCGGTACATCGGAACAATATATTAAACGATGTGTTTATCAACATAAATACATTTGCACGTCTATAAATAAAAACCCGAATAAACCTGACCAAACAGTTCTCACCACACATTACAGGCAAACAAAATATTCTTTTAAATTTGATTTCCCCAAAATTATTCACCACGGGCAAAATAATTTTAAAAGAAATATTAAAGAAATGATAACCATAGACAAATTTAAAAATCGCACAATAATCAAAAAATCTGACGTTCTAAATCTCAACACTTGTTATTCTAATTTAATATATTCAGACCAATAATATACATTCAAATTAATATGCATCATACAAATCATTTATCCGTTTATAAGTATATTACACCTAAATAAGGAAATCCTTTTTATACCTGCATCCTTGGGGAATCCCCCATAAACCTTTTAACTGTTTTTCAAAAATTCCCCAGGTCAGTTGTTCATAAGGTTGCCATTTCCTAAAGTATTAAGCCGGACATTTGCCACAAAAGCCGGACATTATCTTTTAAAGCCAAACATACCTTATACAAAGCCGGATGTACGTTTTTAAAGGTGGAATTAAATTAACTTCAATAATAAAAAAAACTCTGTCAATATAAGTTACATAACTTTTAATTAATCAAAGCTATATTACATAATTTATATTACAGTTTTAAGTTTTTAGCTATGACATTTACCACTTATTTATAGTCCTATCCTTTATCTTTTGATCTTTATGTATAACATTAAAATTGATAACTACCTGAAACATTTTCAGTCTTCTATAGATTTCACTTATGTAAAACAAAAACAAAAATAAATAAATTACAGCTCCACTTTGGCAGTAAATTAAGAGTTTTGATAATATAAATATATATGCACTATTCTAAAGAAAAAACAAAAAGATTAAAATTAAAAAGCCAATTATAAAGAAATCTCCTATGTTTCTAAAAATAATAAAAATCAATAAATTCTTAGTTGAATTTTGCTTTTTCACCTATTTTTTGCAAAACGTCGTTTTCCTTAGAAATCATATCATAAAATTCTGTACATGTTAATTTTAAATTCCATAGTATGAACATCTGCAATTGTTTCTGTTTGCAATTTATTGCGTTTCTTTGTCCACTGGGCATTAATCAAAGAGAAAACTCTTTCAACGTTGGCGTTATGGCCTGGAAACGCAAAATAGTATTCTGCCAATTTTAGTAATTCGGAATTAGATTCTTCATTATGAAATGATCTAAAATAAGCAGTCCACTTTTTATATGCCGAAAGTTTTTTAGTTCTGATATATCCTTATGTTTTTGTAAAACTTTTATGAAATTCTGCCATTGGTCAAAAAGTTTGCCAAATTAGTCAAAAAGGTATGAGGAGTGGTAGTTTCCAAGATCTGAACACAGCCGCATTTCCGCCACGCCATAAGATTGCTACTTTCAACGAGAAGACGAAAATACCTAACGAAGGCCGGACAGGCCGGACACGGACTTAAAAAGCGGGACAGATGGCAACCCTAGTTGTGCACTAGAATTGTTAGAATTTAGTTAAAAGATACGATATCCACCAGTAACATTGTAAGTAGTTTCATACTCCTCTATATTATGTAATTATATATATTTTTATTATTCTAACACATGTTGTAATATACTTATATTGTAGCTAACTTTATGTTTTGAAATAACTTGTATAATTTTATTGTAACCTGTTTTTCACTGTAGGGCACGGTTATGAGAACTATATAGTCTCGAAAGGTCGCCAAATTGTTTTTATTTATTGACTGAACCTCAAGAACCCCTTACTAAACATTTATTAGTAACAGTCAAGAAATTTATCCATATATATATATATATATATATATATATATATATATATATATAAGACCATCGGCTCTTATATATATATATAATGTTATTTTTTAGGTGAAATATAACAAAAGTATTTTAATATAATTTCAATTATATTTATTCAGGATTCGCTATCGGCAACCCATTTATACACCCGGCTGAAAACTTGCAATTCTCCAAGTTCTGCTACCCGCTCGGTCTCTGCGACACTCCGACAAGGAGAACCATGGAAAGAGTAGAGAAAGCAACAGAATACTTAATCGAGCATGAACAAGTTAAACAAGCACATGGGGTAATCAGCTGAATTAAATATTCATAATATGTTTCCATTTTTTTTAAGATTTATATTAATACTGATAAAAATTCTTGAAATAATTAGTAATATTTTCGAATTTCAGCTAATGACGATGAACTTGCATCTGTTAATGATGAATTCAAACTTCACCAACATCTACAACATCCTTCATCCTCATGAAAATACCCTCTCAGCTGATTTCGTAGAATACGTTCAATCTGCGGAGTCCAGGGTATCACTTCATGTTGGAGATGCGGAATATTCAAGTGAGTGGTAAAGCATAAAAAATAGATAAATATTTCGTTAAATAATTAAATTAATTAAAATGTTTTACAAAAAGTCTAGTAGGCTCCAGTTAAAAGAAATCACTCCTAATGTTACTTATTAGCTACCATATAAATTTGGATTAAATTTATTAAGGAGTGATGGAAGTATAAGTTATTCTTTAAATCCCAAAAACGATTTTTTTCCTAAATATATTTTTTTTTTTTATATTAGCGACAAATTTCGATTCGGGTTTTTCTTAGATCTTAATATCAAATCTTACTCCAGTTTTGAAAAAAAAAAAATTATTTCACTAGCTTTGCTCGTCAATGAAGGCTGATTCTGGTTTTCTTTTATGTAATATTCAAAGGACGGTTAACGTGCTGAGTCACTCATAAATTAACTTTTTCTTTTTTATTTGAAATTTAATCACCAACTTTGATGGTTTATTGGGCTGTAAAAAAAAATTCATAACGTTTTTTAAAGGTGATTTTACTAATGTTTAGCTTGTACGGGATATATTAATTGTCTAGCCAATATCCCGTGTTGTTTCCGGGTTATTTTTACCTAGCGAAACTGATATCAAGGATACAGTGATGAAATTAACACTGAAACGATTATTTAATTCATTAGCATATGGGTTAGATTTTGTGTGTATATACATACGTATATAAACAACAAATAAAGGGTTTAAGATATGAAACTTATGAATTCTTGATTCCTGATAAACATTTATGAGAGATCGTCTGATCCACATCAGTCTGATCAAATTTTATGAAATGTTTTCAAAGGACACTCCCTCGACAAACTAATTGAGGCACTGACTTTCGAAATGGGTTATTGCAAATCGTAAAACGTTTCAGGAGGCACAAAAAAACGGCATAAATTGAATGTTTCAATTTTTCAATTTTTTTGGTCATTCCCCTTTCTACTCTAACACTCTTCTTATAGGTATACCATCGAGAACGTATATTTTACTGCAGTGAACTTAATTTCATAAAAAATAAAATGTACTTTGGTTTGACTTTTCAAATACAATCAACATATTCAAATATAAATAGACATTCTTATCTACGCCTAATATTGCAATTTTGTTTTAATAATGAATGATGCGTTTCAAAGTAATGAATTATATAAAACTGAAGTAGTTAAGATGATGAAACAGCAATTTTATTTTCCATCTTGCCCATTATATAGTAAAAACAAGGGTTACATTTTAAAAACCAAACTTATTTAATATACTCTTAACTACCCACTTCTTCATAAAAAATATATACTTTGAAAATAATCAACAATGTAATTTTCAGAACTATTGCTGGACATGGGCCTCTACTAGCATAACACCCTTCATATTTGTGTCACCTGTGAATGTTGTGTTAAGTGCAATTTTGTTTTATGGCTATTACCATAACTCAATTTAATTTTTTATTTGTATCTAATGGGCTAATGTATGCAGTTATTACAAAGATGAATATATCATTATCGAAAAAATTCCAAACTTTCAACCGAGTTTTTCCTAAAATATGAATTTTACGCTTACCACACTATTCACGTGTGCCGTAGATGTATAAATATTTATTTTATGTTAAAATAGTGAAATTGAGGATTCATAAAATAGCCTTAATAAACACCTGGAAGTGAGTAATGATAGAAATAATGCATAGGGGATAACCGTACGATTAGCTATTCAAATAATTTGAAAATCATTATCTAAGTTCACAAAACATTTGCAGGCATTCTACCAGTTTATCAACGCTTGATCCCAGATTTCATGAATTCTGGGATGGAATACTTGACGCCTCTTCTGGGACACTACCCTATACTACTGTACTCTGGGCACATGGACATCATTGTATGGTACGGATTCACAAGGTCAGTAGTGGAATCACTATCAGGACCATGTCCGCATAAGGCGTGGTGGGTGGACGGAAAGTTCGCAGGCTACCGCCACAAGTGCGGGCACCTAGAGTTCGCCCTGGTCCACTCTGCAGGCCACATGGTCCCCACAGACCAGCCAGAGGCAGCCAAGGATCTCATCGATGACTTCATAACTAGGGCTCTTGAGAAATAGGATCTTCACTATAGCTACTAAATCAATTTTTTTTTTTTTTTTAACAATAGTTTAAATCTGAATTTTGTAAATCAAAGCTCCCACTATATTTATTTATTATTTTTAAAAAATGTTAAAAAAAAAAGAAAAAAGAATAAATAATAAAACTAATATACAGAAATGTTTATACCTAACCCTGGCATGACAATCATAATTACATGTGTTATAGAAAGATCAATACAATTGATGAATTATTTGCTACTTTTTATTTTTTTTAAAACTAGTTTCGAACATTAAACACTCATCATCAGTTCTTTTTATTTTTTATTCATTTAATAATAGACATTTACAACTGTATTACTAATACATACATCTAGTAAATGAGCTGTTTACAATGAAAAATAATGATATGCTTAAAACTTGTATAATACTACACATTAGTAGTACTCCAATGAAATATTTACAAAAGAAGAAGATCTCGAGGCCATCTACTTTTCAGACGCCCCGAAAGATTGCCTAATGTTTAACAGAAAATAGTCTAAGAAAATATATTTATCAATCATTATGAATAATAAAATCAAGATTCCTCTTGACCTGATATTTTTTAGTGATGGAGAAGAGAAGGAAACGAAGAAAAAAAAATTGTATCAAGTTCCTCATCCAGGTCCCTTTGAGTCTTCGTCGAGGGTTGTGGACAATGTCTGTAGTAAAAGTGTCCTGTATTAGGGGGCCAGTGTGTACTGCCGTTTTGTCGTAGAAGAGTCTGTATAAACTTAATGATCGAATAGATTTTGGAAATGTCGAGTATATTGTTTCTGACATAGGGAATGGCCTGTAATCATACGCATAACTTTTGACTGAAACCGCTACAATATACAGATGATAAACTTTTTTACAGCGCCATATAATTGTATTCCATACATTCAGATGGTAGGTAAACCCATGTCGACTTTCTAATTTCAGGAGTTTCGTTTTCTGAGTGAGTATATCCATAATCTATTGTTCAGATCTTGTCTTTTTACTCATGTCAATCTTCTATCGAAGGTCAGTCCTAGGTACGTTATAGCATCAGCTGTTTATCATCTGTGAACAGTGGAGAGGGGGGCTATAGTCCCATTTTAAATTTTTTTCCAGTAAGAACAATAAAAAAAAAACTAGTCATAGAGAACACGTAAAGGACAACCCGTCTATTTACCAGACCCTTTCGTCTCTTTACACTCAGTCTGCTCTTGGTCATGATATCATTCAGAAGCCCTTTTCATTTTGCCTTCTTGGGTAAATATCAGTATGTATTATGTCTCGTCTTACATTTAAAAAAAAATAATTTTTTCCATTCAGTATCTTGACTAGACTGTGTGTTAGTAGCCGGAGAGCTGGTGACATATTTAAAGCACGGATTTGACTCAACTCGCTTTATAGCTCAAAAGTTTCGATTTCGATAGTTGTATAGGGAATTGTATAGGGCACGTCTGCCTGGCGTGCGCAGGTGGGGGAGGTACTGCGCATCCTAAAAGTAGGGTAAAATATTTGGGATAAAAAACATAATTTACTCAGCACGAAAATTTAATAGCGTGTCAGGTATACTATTTTAACAATAACTCCAAAAAGTCAGACCATTTGAGTGGTGGGACACGGAAACAGTCCACTCCAAAATAGTCCAGTAAAAATAGGAAAATCAGAGGAACTAAAAATAATAGTTCCAATTTTGAAGGAATGTGTAGGAACTCTCTGAACAAGAAAGAACAAGGCCCTCCAAATCTCCGTGCCGCTGGAGGGGTGGGGGGTTAATCGACTAACCCCTTATTATAACTTATAAATCGAAAACGGTGCGTTGCATTAAAAACGTTTTTGAGTACAAAATTATTTTTAAATTTTCTACAAGTTTGGTCATATACATTTTTAGGAATAGCTGGACCATTTTCGTGCTACCAACCCCAGAAAAGTAGTCATTTTCGAAAAAAAACAAAAAAACAATTGTCTTTCACTCATGTTTTTTGTATATTTTTGTCTTCTAGATAGGTGTGATACGTTAATATTTCCATAATTCTCATTTATGCATTAGAAACATTTGTGTTACGTGTTTTGTTTTATTTCCTTATTGAATTATTTATTTCTTTTATTATACTTCCCCTATGTGTTAAGTATCCCTATCCATAAAAACACGTGTGAATGTATGCTATGTATTGTAAGAAAATAAACCATAAAGTAGCAATTCTATATTACGTAACCGTTTTTATTTAATTTTAATACCTCGTTTCTTTCTAAAATGGGAAATCCCAATCGTTTCAAAACATTTAAATTAAAAAAATGATATAACATCTTATAAAAAGTATATTATACACATACAAATGCAACCTACATATGTTTTCCACCTCTATGCATGGACATTGGTGATCTAGAAAACCAATCATAGTAATGTATTTGTAATTATCGAATCTTAACTCAAACTTCAAACTTTTCATTTAATCTATGAATTTAAACCAAGCAATAGCAAAATTGTTGTGAACAGTATTTTTATTCAAGTGAAATGCAAATCTACACTATTATATAAAAGGAGGTTTGTGATCACTAAACACCAAAAATACTAAACCAGTCTTTAACAAATTTTAACCAAATTATCTTTATAGTTCCAGAAAGGTTTAGCAATAATAAAATCTTTTGATTTTCAATTTGTTATTAAAAGTGCGATAATATGTGAATAGCAGTGAATTTTGAAAATTGACCGATAGGTGACGAACGCCGTTCCGTCTGAGCGGTTACAAAGGTAAAGTGTAATATAGAACAAGAAATCCATAATAAAATTTAGTTATATTCAATTAAATTATTTTAAAAAATTAAACATGTGGTGCGACACGTGTATCCCAAGCAATGTGGTTAGCGCTATTCCGTAATAGAATTTACAATGGTAATACAACTGAACCCACCTGTTATAAACTTTAACATTGCCTTCATAGTTCTAGGAAGGTTAAGCAATAATAAAACTTACAATAGTAAACATTTAAATGTACAATTTTGAGTAGAAGAAACGATTTTTGCCACACTGTCATATACTTATGGTTAGAAATTACAATCCAATCGGATGAAATCAGCGAAGAGATATACAAATAGAGCTGCTATTGAGATAGTTCGGAGCAACAGGCAGGTGGAAATAGTATTCCCCCACCACTACGCTACCCAGAGTTAGCCCAGTTTCCAACTCACAAACATTATTTTAGACTGCTGCTGATGCAGTTATAGGTAATACAATTCCTTCAAACACAGTGTATCATTTTTTACTTAAACTTTTTTAATATAAAGGATTTTTATTAAATATAAAAGTTATAATTAATAATAAAAATTCAAATATTTTAAAGTCTTGCGATACTTTTGACGTGGAGTTTATTATAAAAAAGTAATTGCATTTAACACCATCGCGGACTTAATTTGACTAAGTACAATGAAAGAATTTTGCGTTAGGTACTTAACTATGAAAGCTAAGCTGCTTATCATTTTTAGCCCCTGTCTTGGAATGGTTCTCACATACAATTGCAGCACAAAAAGACATACATTTAATTCAATTAACTCGGTTAACAACTAATTTAATTTCATTATCTAATAATTATTATTAACTCGTTAATTATATTGATAAAACAAATGATGAAAAATAAACGAGTTAAGTGGAAGTGTTAGTGGAAAAGAATGTCTGTTAACGTTTTTTTTTCTTTGAATGCAGTGTAACAGTAATTGGAATTCAGGAAAGTGGTAATAGTTCAGGGCCCCCAAGAGCCCGGGCACCAATTAAAATTAAATGGCCCCGATTTTAATTAAATGTAAGACATACACAATGTGAAATGGATTTATAAACAAAATAAAAACTCAACGATAATAGTTTTACGAAAAAAAATTAAAAATTAAAAACAATCACTTGTAACTTTAGTTGTAACTTTTGAGGTTAGGGTAGCATAGTGGAGGGGGAACGAATCCCATCCCCACTCCACTCGTGACTGCTCTATTGTATATCTCCTCGCTGGATGAAATCAATACAATTATTTCCGGGGAATAAAAAATAATACTAAATCGAAATGTCAATCCTTTGCTTTTTTATATTGTGTGTAATTATTCGATTCTTGGGTCTTTAATTTTAATCACTGAAATGAAGTCCATTTATATGCAAGAGTTTTTTTATAGTCTCTGTACAACTGGATTACCGACTCATAACCTTAAAATTCAAAATTGGATGTCTTAGTATGCTTCTACGTAATCTTCAATTCAAAGGAACTAAGCGAAGCTAATTCAAAGCGTCATTTGTCCGAGAGTTGCACTCAAATGAAGTCCGTTAGGAGTTGCCGAAGACGTACACAATGATAACACTAATACATCCTCTTTGTTCATGGCTAAGTTCTCTAGGTCAGTTAGTGTTGGCAACACTGGTGTAAGTGACCATAAAACAAACCTTTATTATTCATTAGACAATTAGTGACCCTAGATTTAACCATATACTTATTTACAAATAATTTCTCTTGTTTTCTATTGATCTAAATCCACCGCTCATCTTAATTGTTGAAAAAACGCAGAGGGGTAATTTTAAGATTATAAGAAGACATGTATTCTCCTAAACGTCCTCCTTGCGTAGCCCAACACTAAACCCTTATTTAACGATCGTTGTGGATCATTAATTTTTTTTGTCTTAGTACTTTCGTCTATAATAATATTAATAATAAGTTAAAAAACACGTGTCCCATAAAAAATAAGTCCTTGCCGTAAGTAGAAATCATATCTAGTCCTTAATACATTTTATAATGGATAAAAAAACATATTAAACAAAACAGTAAGCCAATTTTTTACATCCTAATCAAATAAAAAAAAAATACATTTCCAAAAATTAGTTTCTGTAAAATGAATTTTTTTTTTATTCTCTTTCAAATTTTGATTCACACCTGGTATTAGGATAACAATCAGTGAACTTCAAAGACATATACAGCTCCACAACCGTATGCTACATTTATTTAGGTATTCAAAAATAGTGAAAATAAAAATAAAAAATCCACTCTTGCTCATTGTGCGCCACGGTCTTGAAAGTGGTTTTCCAGTTTCGTACATTTTAAATTACCATTACAATAACTTTTTACTGTTATTTTTTGTTTAAGGCATGATTAAGGTATGTGGTTGTTGTTCTTAAAACAAATTCTTCCTTCATTATGTTAAATGCGGCATTGATTTTTTGAATAAGTGGTCTCCAGACTTAACGCCGCTCGATTATTAGGCCTGGGACCGGGTCAAAGATTTGGTTTATAATGAAGAATTGTTTTCAAGACAACAACTTATTCAAAAAATCAATGCCGCATTTACCATAATGAAGGAAGAATTTGTTTTAAGAACAACCATCACAGAAATAAGAAAAACATATCGTGCTTGTATTAGAAATAATGGAGATCATTTTGAGCAATACCTGTGATACTCTACAAATTAAGTTTATGAATAATTTAAAATTAGTTAAATTTTGTTCCCTGATTATTGTTTACAAAAATGTAGATAAAGTTTACTTTGATAAAATCGAAATTCCGAGAAAGAAAGAGAAAATATGCAGTTTAACCTATGCTATAAAGAAACACAACTATTTGTTACTTTTTTCATAAAAAATATGATTCGATTCATTATTATTGTCAGTGTGCGCTGGTGGCACCTTTTTGTTACTTTATAAAAAATTAAAAAAACTAGATGTGTTGCGTGCCTGCAAATGGTATTTTTTTAAATAGAGAAGTTTTTAAAACAAATTGGATTTGGCTGTTGCGCTTACTTTTTTTTTTATTGAACCTAAACTTGAAGTTCATAATTTTTATTTTTGCCTTTGACAAGATTTAACGATCTCCCGTTTTTTTTGGTATTTGTTTTTTGCACCATATTTTTTTTATTTTACATGGACAATGTATTAGTAATTACAGGAAAAAAAAATGGCGTTGATATATCAGTAAACAACGGAGTTGTAAGGCATAAATGTTTGGATTTGGTCATTTTTACAAAAAAATTAAAAAAAAAAAAAAAAACTGTAAGACTTTGTATATAGGTAAGTGACCTTAAATTCAAAATGAACCTCTCTACCCGAGATAAGTTTTTGGCCAACGATCTTCCGAACACCCTGTATGCATGTGTATATATATATATATATATATATATATATATATATATATATATATATATATATATATATATATATATATATATATACACACACACACACACACACACACACATATATATATATATATATATATATATATATATATATATATATATATATATATATATATATATATATCTGCCCCAGTGATCACTAACCACGAAAACTACTGAACTAATTTCTACAAAACTTTAACCACACCAATAATACAGTTTCAGGAAGATTCAGCAATAATAAATCTGCTGATTTTAAATTATTTGGTTATTAAAAAAGCGATAGTATATAGATAAGAGAGACGTTTGAAAATTAACCGATAGGTAGCGAGCGCCATTCTGTATGAGAGGTTACAAAGGTATGGTGTTATATAGAGGTTGAAATTTATAACAAAATTTACTAATATTCAATTACAATATTAGCAAAGATGTAAACATGTGGTGTGACATGTGGATCTCAGTGAAGTTTGAAAATCGACTGATAAGTAGTTGGCACCATTCCGCAATAAATTTTACAATGTTAAAACTACTCAACCCATCTGTACCAAATTTTAACCATATTATCTTCCTAAAAAAAATGTCGATCCTTTACTTTTTGATATTGTTTGTAAAAATATTATTCACGGGCCTTTAGATGTGAGCAATGATAGAGCAGTACATTAACCGCAAGAGTTTTTTAGAAATCTCTGTCCATTAGTATTAAAAACTCATTTCATTGAAATTAAAAATTATATGTAGGTATGTTTATACATTTCCGTAATCTTCAAGCACCTAATAGTCCCGTAAAATAAGGCTCCAAAAGTCCGTTTTTCAGAAAAACTGCCGAAGTTTTATTCTCAACGGATCTTTATGTTTTTTTGGGGTGCCGAATCCGAATCTGAAGTTTGCTACCACGGTAGACGTCGGCTTCATACCCAAAATCGCAAAATACCGGTTATTTTCGTTATTTTACATATAACACGAAAACGAAGCTTTTTTCGAAGAAAGTCATTAAATATTAATTATAGCTGGAATTATTACCAACGAAATGAAAAAAAAAAAAAAAAAAAAAAAAAAAAAAAAACACTCCGAAATCAGACGATTTACCGCGAAGATATGTTCTTAGAAAAAAGTGTAGAAATTGGCAAACTGGTGGTCACTCCCGCTTCTCTGCGAAAACATGTTTATCGTACTATAACTCCGAAACCACTTGTCCGATTCAAAATTACTTTTTTTAAATGCTAAAGCTTATTAAATTTACTATTAGACTATTAAATATGAAGTTGTAAAGCTTTTTTTACTATAACTCCGAAACTATTCGTTCGACTCAAAATTTCTTTTTTTTTATCTAAAAGGTGGTCTAAAAGGAAGCCCAGCCATCAATATTTGGTTTGATTCCTATCAATTTTTATTTTTATTTCTTCAATATTTATTTTAATTTTAATTTCTTTAATTTTTTTTTTTTTTTTTTTTTTTTCAATTTTATTGTAATACTCTTTCCAACCTGGATTGTAAACATTAATCACTCAGTCGTTTTCATAAGTCTCTCAATACCACTTAAACGATTTCGTTAGTTTAAATCGTACTTTTAAAATCATCTATTAATAATAATTAATAACTCCTGTAGCTATAAAATAGTAAGTACGGAGCAATTTTCCTTTTTTTTTTTTTTTTTTTTTTTTTTTTTTTTTTTTTTTTTTTTTTTTTTTTTTTTTTTTTTATTCTAAATGCAATACAAAATATTAAATAACAGTTTTTTTTTGTTTTTGTTTTTTTTTCCAACAGTGAAACCATCATAAAATATTCGGAAAGCAATTATAAATCAGCTTCAAAATGGAGTTTCTCAAAGTATCAAATACGGAGGCTCAAATAGAGACTATCAGTAACATTAAAAAAATTAATGCAATTCACTTGAAAGGGATTGAAAAAAATAAAGCAGGTCGTAAGCCTTAACTCTCAGATACTGTAAAGCGCGGTATTATTCGTTCAATTCTGTCAGGGGAAGTTGAAAATGCCGTTCAAATACAACGGAAGCTTAGACGGTTTGATAATGTCAAGATCAGTGCTAAAGGATTGCGCTGTTACTTGAGACACAAGAAACAGCGCATTTGTGACGATTGGCAAAAGTTAAAAAGCCATTGCTAATAGATAGGCATGAAAAACTAACTAAGGTTAGCATTCGCTAAAAAATATGCCCACTATACTGAAAATGATTGGTGAAATATCACATGGTCTGATTAGACCAAAATTAATAAATTTGTATCTGAAGGGAAAGGATGGTATATGGAAAGGACAAAATGAATCTATCTCCAATCTGCGATTTGATCAATTTCGTGAATCACTTTATAACTTAAAGAAAATATGAATTTATAATTAACCATTAGAAAAATAATATATGGACTTCCCAATTCCTTGCTTGTTTATAAGATTTAAATAGTCTTTCAAAACAATAAACAAAAAATAAATGAAGTAAATTTTAAACCTGAAAACAGGGTTATTTGGCTTAGGGGATTCCGGAAACTTATTTCGGATGCAACAGTCATCGTGTGTTATCGGTTCGACGCCGAAATATTGGCAGAGAGCCGACCCCTCCATTCTCAGTTTGCTCTGCCCGCCCAGTGGTGATACGGATCAGTCATGAGGTTACTCTGCCTTGCTACGGTACTCTTCGTAGTCGTCACCGCCGAAGTCGCCCGGGAAGAGGTCTTTCTCAAGTATATCTTCAGTAGATATGGCGGGACTAAAGGGATCACTTTTGAGGTATGAAAAATTTAATCTTTTTTTCTGTACATTTAAATAAAAAAATACAACTGAAATTCATACAACAATTTTTCTTTTAAATTACGTTTAGGTACAATGTTATGATAATAATACATTTAAAATTATAACAATATTTATATACTTATAGAAGCCTGAGGTGGAAAGCTGTATTTTTCTTAATAATGAATATGGATTGGCAAAGTTTGTTTATACAGCGGAAATAAAACAATAACGAATTGATAAACTTGATAGAAGCACCAGCGCATATTAAATCTAGAACTGCTCATAAGAACATTAATAAATATTGACATTAACGTTATATGTATTAAGCTTTAAAATATATTACGAATTTCACGAAAAAACAAAAAAAAAACAATTATTTTTGCGGCAAGAACCTTTTTTTGAATGACAGAATAGTAACCATTATCAAAGGTTACGTTCTATGTTTGTAACATTAAATGTTAAAAACATAGGGCAAACATTGTTTATTTATGTTAAATCATCAATAAAAAAAACGAAAGATGTTTATCAGCCTTGATAGCTAAACAGTCTTATTCTGGCATGTAAGTCCGGATGTTATCTAGCCAATAGAGATTTTGTCCTCCGTATATTCGTGTAAACGTATATGAGTGTTATGATAATGATTAACTGTTTATAGTATTTCCTAGCCTCATGTCTTTACAAAAACCTTTTTTATCCTTGAATAATTTTTTAATTACATATACCGATATATGTGTAAATTACAGCACTACATTATATTTGATAGTAAAAAAGTAATATTTGTACTGTGATCAAATTGTAATTGATATGTATTTATTATACACCTAGTATATTTATATTCAAAACAAAAATTAGCTGTATAAACTTGCTCATAATAAAAATTCACTCGATTGTTTTTTTTTTTCCGGAGGTTCCACTCATGTAAAATATACAAACGGACCAAAAGAGATTAGTAAAAAAAATATTCTCTATATGAAGTAACATTTGCTGCCAAATCGAAACTGAATATTACAGGTAAACAATGAACTGGTCATTGTGTACCAGGACTTCCTCCAAAACGAGCAAACTCTTTGCTAATAAGATGCTTCTTTAAGATATCGTCCCACTCAATAGATGCATTGGCAAAGATAATTAATGCTAACTTCAGTAAATATCAATGTTTACAAATAAGGAAAATTACTGCTTGTCACTGTGCCCCAAATTTGCCATTGAAGGAATAAAATAATAGAAGCTAAAGAAAAAAAAAAACGTTACCTTCCTTCAGAAAAAATAAAATTTTATGAAATATCATGGGATGTTGCTTTGCAAAATATCCTCGATTCCACAGCTTAACGCAATTGTGAGCATCAAATAATTGTATCGGATTACCTCCCCCGCAAAGAACTGTTACTTCCATTTAATAAGCCACTGCGGGCTTTTTTTTTTTTTTTTTTTTTTATCTTGCATAAGACGAAGTGGACCCTGTGAGAGGCCACAACAGTGTGAGATTCTTACTCACTAAAAACCACCTCCGGAACTGCTGTCACGCATTACTTCACGGGGGGCGGACTAGCTATGTGCCTACTTATATATATTTATTTTAGGTATATTTAGGTTATTAATTATTTCGACTTAACATATCAGTTTGTTACGGTGGTAGAGATGTATATATATATATATATATATATATATATATATATATATATATATATATATATATATATATATATATATATATGCCAAATTTCACTTTCTGTTAGAAGTTACTCTCAGAAAGCGACAGTAACATCCAACCTTCTTCAAGAGGGTTCCTGGTATCTTAAACCTACGAAAACCTAAAACTACTTAATAATATCTATCTGAAAATGGTCGCAATCGAATGAGCAAGCCAATAAACATATACATTCATTTTTTATTCAAAAAGTAATCTGAATTTTACCATGCTAATACTGCAAATTGAACGTCTAATACTGTACGTCATTATTTGTTTATTGATTCCATTAAAATTTTTATTTACATTGCGGGTACATTTTAAACATTGAGTAACATCGCAATGATCTAATAATTCATTAACAACAACAGAAGATATTAAATTTTTATTTTTGTAAATCCATCATAAACAAAAACCACAGCTTTATCTTAATAGCTATTGATTATACTTTGGATTCTGTTTTTGCGGAAAAAATAAAGAAAATAATTCCAGATATTAGAAATTTATAATTTTATTATTTTTATTTTTTATTTTATTTTTTTTTTACCCATCTTTTAACTTTGATCCAGTGATCATTAATATTATTTAGACAATTAACACTAATTACTATTTTTGAAAATAAATAAATAATAATAATGTGGGGTGTCATTGAACCGGTAATTTTATCGTCATACATCTTCAGGTGCTAATGAATGTTTACTCGCGATAACAACAAAACTAATTTATTTTTTATTTTATTGTTTTTTAATAGAATTAATGTTTACCTTGTTTGATATCTTGTTTTTAAGACAGAAAATCATTTGATTTTAATAATTTTTTTAATTAATATTATTTATTCTGTATACACAAACATATAGCAGACTTCCTTGGATGATATTTTGAGTGTTCTTACGGAAGTATATCTTATATTATAATTATTAAAACGGGATTATATTTAGGTACACAGTTTTATATAAAAGTGTTATTTCCCCAGAAATGTATAGAACAGCTTGTTTTTAATTCAGTTCACTTTACATAACGAATCTTTGAAATCTAATAAAATTACGAAAACAATTATTTATGTGATTTTCATACTGTGTGCCAAAATCATCGTATTAAATTACTCTTGATAATATGGCATGTATCAAAGTACCAATGCTTTGTGTTATGGACTTGCCATTTAACGATCAGATGCTTTAAAATAATTGCTATACCTGATATCTTCCTTATATGTTTGAATTTGATTATTAAGCCAATTAAAAAAATAAAAAAAGGTGGGTGGAATAAAAAAGGACGCAGTCGAATAGCGTGAAATTAATTGGAAAGTTATTGCTAGGATAGGCAGGGGTGGAAGTGGCTGGTGAAGATGGCTAGACACCTCCAAGGTCTATAAAATACAACCGAAGAAAAATAAATAAAAAATATTTTAAGTACTCATATTAGGCTGTTCTTATGACTAACAGTTCTCAGTTTGTTCATGGTGGACTTCGAATGCACTCTCTGACTGATGGTTCTAAGATTTAAATTTTTTTTTGAAAGGGTTATAACATAAATTTAGGGCCCGTATCTGGAAATGATAAATGATTTATAGTTTTTTTTTTTTCTATTAGAGTACCTTTGCTGGATAATTATTTTTGAGAATTGAAGAATCCAAAGAGGTCTTTTTGACTGTTAATATCAAGAATTATTAACTTCTCGGCAAAAACAAAATGCAACGTATTATAAATAGCTAGAAAGGTAATGTAAAAGCGAATTCTCAGATATTAGGTTTAAAAAAAATTGTTTTCATTTGAAAAAAATTACAAATAAAAAAAAAATAATAACATGAATAAATAAATTACTGTATTTTGTAGAAATAATTACAATCACAGGAGGTCTGAAAATCCACCCAGGCTTGGCCTTGATGAGATAATCTCCGGATTTTCTTGGACTACAGAGCCTGCTATCAACGCCATGACCCGGCAAATTCATGAGCGTGGAAGACGGCTTTGTGGCATGATCAGCTCCGGCGGACCCATAACGACCACAGACAGTTCTGGAGATTGGTCCGAACCTTCGTCAACAAAAGGCGTGCGGTTTTCATCACTGACAGTGACCAGCTTCTAACACCCGCTGGACAGGCAGAACACCTAGCTAGAGCATACTCAGCAAAGGATGCTGAAAGGACGGCTGATGCGCCACTGCCACCCCACGGACCACTACCAAGTCCTAATGAGAAGCCCATTTCTCTACTTTCAAGGATCTTGAGTCTGTTCTCCGCCGCCAGAAAGGGAGAAGAGCATCCGGACTGGACGGTATCCCGTCAACTATGCTGAAGATGCTTCCTAGGAAGGGTAAAGCCTTCTTACTAAACATCTTCAACTCGTGTTTCCGAATTGCTTATTTCCCCACGGTATGGAAACGGGCTGTGGTGGTCCCCCTCTTAAAACCTAAGAGACGTGGTAACGTAGCGGAAGATTACCGTCCTATCAGCCTCCTCTCTCACATCAGCAAGGTGTTCGAAAGACTGGCTCACTACCATATCCTCGACCACTGTCGCCGTGAAGAAGTCATACCACCTGAACAGACCGGCTTCCAGCGAGGTGTTGCCTGCGAACACCATCTGGCCAAGCTTCAGGCATATGCCATCGACCAGATGCATAGGAATAAAGCCACTGCGCTCATCTCGCTGGATTGCACACAGGCCTTTGATTGTGTTTCACACCCCCTACTACTCCGCCGACTGGAAGAATACAGGTTCCCTACCGCCCTATGCCGACTGATCAGAAGCTATCTTAGTGGAAGATCTTTCGTCGTACGAGTCGGTGGGAGCCTGTCTCAACCAGTCCTCACCACCTGCGGTGTACCACAGGGATCAGTACTGGGACCAATCCTGTTTAAGTATTTTGTAGAAATAATTACAATCACAGGAGGTCTGACTTCACAATGAACAGTTAAAATGAAAATAAAAAATATAAATAAATTAAAACAAACATAAAATCCATATATCACATAATATAAAATTAAATAAATTATACTACACATAATAGGTACAATTTATAAAAAAAAATAAAAAAATAAAAAAATTGGGTAAATAAAAAGGAAACAAAATTTTAGACAAACAAAAATTAAACAAAATACTTCGAGATAACTAATCACTATCTGAATTAAATTCATCGGTTATAAATAAATAAATAGCTTTTAAATGCTTTATGCTCTTAACGGATAAAAGATTTTCCATGGTCAACTCAAGAGTAGATTTGGGCAGGAGATACTTGCTTAAATACTTTTGCCTTTGTCTCCTAAATGCCGAACAATCCAGCAAAAAGTGTGTGACACCATCGCTAACATTTGTGTCACAAAACTCACACGATTGATCACTGTTAAATTGTCTATGCATGCCACCGTACGACAGTCGTGTATTCCTCTTGCTGGTCATCCTCAGTTGGGCGAGAATTATCTGATGTTCTATATGGATGTTGAAATGTAGGTACGCTTAAGGTGTGCCAAAGGTTTGCGACATTTCTGTAATATAGATTAAACTCGGACTGTGCCACTCGATCGAAATCTAAACTCATGAGATGATTCCTCATTGCGTCTTCGAGGTCGACGCCGCACAGTGGGGCAAACGTGGAAAAAACCCCCAAATCTTATGATTTTTTTTTTTTTTTTTTTTTCATTATTTTTGTATACCTAAATAAATGTAGCATAAGGTTGTGGAACTGCTTTTTCGATTATTTCATTACCAAAGTCTGTACACGACCTTGAAGTTGCCCTTTTCTGGAGTTGAAAAAATAACAGGGTTTTGAAGTTCTGTTAAAATAATTTTTTATGAGACTGAATTTTTAGCAAAAATTTTGTATAACCCTTTGAACTTCACTATTGATGTTTACTGGTTTATGGACGATTTTTATTTTGTTAATGTAGCCACAACCTTGACTGCCAGGAATTTTCGAAGTTAGCTGTCACGTAAATTTAACTTATGTTCATTTCACTTGGTCTTTCAAAAAAAGCTACACCGAACTAGGCTCTCTTTAGGGGTTCAAATTGAAGTAGAGGTATCTGAGAAAGCGTGTTATAAATATAAATCCCGGGGCTTCGAACATATTTGTTCAGGGGATGAATTTATGTGTTATTTTTCATTATACAGAAAATGATTTTTAGAAATTATTTTTTTTTTTTATATATAACTGGGATGTGAAAATTGGCTTACTATATATTACTATATGATTTGTTTTTTATTAGTCTGTCTTATTTAATATATTATATATATATATATATATATATATATATATATATATATATATATATATATCTTTTCTTTTTTTTTTTTTTCTTAATCCATTGTAAAATGATGTGATATGATTTCTGTTTATTTACAAAAATAAGTAACACACACCTAACTCTTCTTGAGAGAATTAGTACCAAAATATTGCAGAAAGATTAATTTTCAGAAATAGCTCTCCAAATAAAGAAAAAAAAAAAAAATCAATTTAAAATAAAAGTTTTGGACTTTGAATGATTAATTTATGGGGTTATTATTTGTATCACTGAGTTCTAATTATTGTATACCTTTGTAGTCTTATGAAGATTATCATATTTATTTATTTTATTCTTTTATATCAATGTTATTTATTCTTTTATATTCTACCACTGGTACTATCTGCCGTCCACTGTTCACAAAATTCTATTTCACGGAGCAGAAATAATAGAGCACACGGTCCTTCCTATTGGTTCTCTCTCTGAAGAAGCTCAGGAAAGTAGAAATAAGAACTATAAACAATACAGAGAACATCATTCCAGAAAGTTCTCTCGAACAGCAACAAATGAAGATGTTTTTCATCTTATCATGGTGACTTCTGATCCCGTGATAAGTAATTTAAGCTTGCTTAAAGTCTATAAAAACATGATGAGTATTAATCCAGTACTCTCTTGTTCTTAATTAATTTAATTTTTATTTAACTTAATAAATATTAATTTTAAATTAATCCAGTTGATTTGCCCTTAATGAAGTCGCCCTGATATTTTTCTTTTCTGCGTTTGGAATCAATCTCTTGTATAATGTTGGAGAGAACCTTGTATACACATGGTAGCAGCGATATACTTCTATAGTTGTTACAGTTCAAAGAATCCTCTTTCTTATGAATTAGATGTATAATCGCTTTCTTCCATTCCACAGGAAGGCATTCTTCTCTCCAAATATCCATAAATAGATCCTGCAGAAAAGTGATCATTTGAGGGCCACAATGTTTATTTATTTCCGCTGGTATGTTATCAATACCTGGAGCTTTATTATTATTTAGTTTTTTGATGGCCGCTACTATTTCTTCTTTATCTGGTGGTTCAATCTTTATTCCTTCAATCAGTTCCTCTGCGATGATGGTGTTATGAGAAGTATCTTGTTCATGTCTGTTTAAGAGAGCCTGAAAATAGTCCACCCATCTATCTAATATATTTTGATTTTCTGTGATTAGCGAGCCATCTTCTGATCTAAATGTGGGAGTCCTGGATTTAAATAATTTAGCGGTGGTCTGTTTCTGCGTCCCACCACTCAAATTATCTGTCTTTTTGGGAATATTATTAGAAAACTACACTTAACACGCTTACTAAATTTTCAGCATGGGTCAAAAATACTTTTTATTTTTAAAAAATATCTTTGAGGTGGTCTGGTTCCGTGTCTCGCCACTCAAATGATCTGTCTTTTTGGGATTATTATTAAAAAAAACTTACTTGACCCTTTAATGGGCGGGCCGGGGATTTTTGAATACATTTCTTCTTTTTTTTTCCCTTTGAATGGCTATAGTCACGCCAACCCCCACTAATGCATCATGAAATTCAAGGTTTGTATAAAGGATATTAGACGATAATGCTAAATTATTTACTACTTATATTTGTCTCTATTAGTGTACTGTAAAGCCTAGTCCAGACTGTAAAAAAATGTTTCAGAACAGTGTTCAGGAACAATGTTCCCGATGTTTCTGAACAGCTCAAATTTGTTTATGACTTGTTTCGGAACTGTTCAGAAATGTTGCGAAACAAAATCAACCATGTTCCTTGTTTCCCATTGGAGATGGAAAACACGGGAACATTGAACAAGTTGCAACAAGTCTGGACGTGTTCCTGAGAACAGATCATTTGTTAACTTACTTCATTTCTTTACAACTCTCTAGTGTTGTGATAATAATATTGATTCCTAGTTTTTTTTCTAGTTTTCCACATTGCAGTAACCCTGTGATGGGTGCATGTATTTTCACGCGTACCATCTCTCGACATAATGCATATTATCATTAATATTTGTACAAACATGTTTAGTTATATATAATGTAAAAATATCTTAAAATATTATAGAAATTATTGTTGAGTGAATATGAAATATAAGCAATAATTAGTTAATGGAATTGAAAGTTAATAAATAAATACATTTTTTGTAAAAATTAAAATGGGAAAAATGAAGCAAAAAAAAGTAAATAAATGAATTAAAAAAATAAAAATAAAATAAATTTAAAAAATAAATAAATAAAAATAATATTTAAAACTAATATAGGTAGAATTTTGTGGCCAGTCACAAAATTATAGATAAACTGTTCAATTGTTGAGTTCTAGATAATGAAATGATCCACAAATGCATCAAACTCATCAAAATATTTATCTATGAGATCCTTCTTTGAAGGTGGCCATTTGCCTCCGTTCAGTAGGGCTGCGGATATCAGTTTGTATCAGTGTCATTTCAAATTTCTGCAGTCATAAATAAGATGATCGTAAGTTAGTTCACTGTTTCTGTCACAGTTTCAATTGCTGTTGTCATAAGTTTAAATCTGTGGAAGTAACTTTTAGCTCCGCCATGTCCTGTCGAAAATTGGCTAAGTTTATAATTCAGTTTTTAAATGTTTTAATGTCTATAGTTTTAATGAATTCATAAGTATGTCTTCCTTTTGTCGACTTTGTCCATCTTTCGTTCCAAGTTTGTCAAGTCGTTGTTTTCAAAATGTGCTTAACTGCACTAACATTAATGTTTAAATGTCTAAAGTTTTAATAAATTCATAAGTATGTCTTCCTTTTGTCGAATTAACCGTAACCGTAACAATAACCATAACCGTAGCAATAACCATAACCGTAGCAATAACCATAACCGTCACCATAGCAATAACCGTAACCGTAACTATAACCGTAGCAATAACCATAACCGTAGCAATAACAGTAACCGTAGCAATAACTATAACCGTAGCAGTAACCGTAGCAATAACCGTAACCGTAGCAATAACCATAACCGTAACCGTAAGCGTAGAAATAACCGTAACCGTAGCAATAACCGTAACCGTAGCAATAACCGTAACCGTAGCAATAACCGTAACCGTAGCAATAACCGTAACCGTAGCAATAACCGTAACCGTAGCAATAACCGTAACCGTAGCAATAACCGTAACCGTAGCAATAACCGTATCCGTAGCAATAACCGTAACCGTAGCAATAACCATAACCATAGCAATTACCCTAACCGTAGCAATAACCGTAACCGTAGCAATAACCGTAACCATAGCAATAACCGTAACCATAGCAATAACCATAAACGTAGCAATAACCGTAACCGTAGCAATCGTAACCATAGCAATAACCGTAACCATAGCAATAACCGTAACCATAGCAATAACCATAACAATAACCGTAACCGTAGCAATAACCGTAACCGTAGCAATAACTATAACCGTAGCAATAACTATAACCGTAGCAATAACTATAACCGTAGCAATACCCGTAACCGTAGCAATAACCGTAACCGTAGCAATAACCGTAACCGTAGCAATAACCATAACCGTAACCATAGCAATAACCGTAACCATAGCAATAACCATAACCGTACCAATAACCGTAACCATAACAGTAGCAATAACCGTAACCGTAACCATAGCAATAACCATAACCATAGCAATAACCATAACCATAGCAATAACCGTAACCGTAGCAATAACCATAACCGTAGCAATAACCGTAACCATAGCAATAACCGTAACCGTAGCAATAACCATAACCGTAACCATAGCAAAAACCGTAACCATAGCAATAACCATAACCGTACCAATAACCGTAACCATAACAGTAGCAATAACCGTAACCGTAACCATAGCAATAACCATAATCATAGCAATAACCGTAACCGTAGCAATAACCATAACCGTAGCAATAAACCATAACCGTAGCAATAACCATAACCGTAGCAATAACCGTAACCGTAACCATAGCAATAACCGTAACCGTAGCAATAAACCGTAACCGTACCGTAACCAATAGCAATAACCGTAACCGTAGCAATAACCGTAATTGTAGCAATAACCGTAACCGTAACCATTGAAATAACCGCAATAACCATAACCGTAGCAATAACCGTAACCGTGGCAATAACCGTAACCATAGCAATAACCGTAACCGTAGCAATAACCGTAACGTAACCGTAGCAATAACCGTAACCGTAGCAAAACCGTAACCATAGCAATAACCGTAACCGTAGCAATAACCATAACGTAGCAATAACCATAACCGTAACCGTAGCAATAACCGTAACCGTAGCATAATAACCGTAACCCATAGCAATAACCGTAACCGTAGCAATAACCGTAACCGTAGCAATAACCGTAACCGTAGCAATAACCGTAACCGTAGCAATAACCATAACCGTAGCAATAGCAATAACCGTAACCGTAGCAATAACCGTAACCGTAACCGTAGCAATAACCATAACCGTAGCAATAACCATAACCGTAGCAATAACCGTAACCGTAGCAATAACCGTAACCATACCAATAACCGTAACCGTAGCAATAACCGTAACCGTGGCAATAACCGTAACCGTAGCAATAACCGTAACCGTAGCAATAACCATAACCGTGACCATAGCAATAACCGTAACCGTAGCAATAACTGTAACCGTAGCAATAATAATAACCGTAACCATAGCAATAACCGTAACCGTAACCATAGCAATAACCGTAACCATAGCAATAACCGTAACCGTAGCAATAACCGTAACCATAGCAATAACCGTAACCGTAGCAATAACCGTAACCGTAGCAATAACCATAACCGTAGTAATAACCGTAGCAATAACCAAAACCGTAGCAATAACCGTAACCGTAGCAATAACCGTAACCGTAGCAATAACCGTAACCGTAGCAATAACCGTAACCGTAGCAATAACCGTAACCGTAGCAATAACCGTAACCGTAGCAATAACCATAACCGTAGCAATAACCGTAACCGTAGCAATAACCATAGCAATAACCGTAGCAATAACCGTAACCGTAGCAATAACCGTAACCGTAGCAATAACCGTAACCGTAGCAATAACCATAACCGTAGCAATAACCGTAACCGTAGCAATAACCGTAACCGTAGCAATAACCATAACCGTAGCAATAACCGTAACCGTAGCAATAACCGTAACCATAGCAATAACCGTAACCGTAGCAATAACCGTAACCGTAGCAAATAACCGTAGCAATAACAATAACCGTAGCAATAGCAATAACCATAACCATAGCAATAACCATAACCATAGCAATAACCGTAACCGTAGCAATAACCATAACCGTAGCAATAACCGTAACCGTAGCAATAACCGTAACCGTAGCAATAACCGTAACCGTAGCAATAACCGTAACCGTAGCAATAACCGTAACCGTAGCAATAACCGTAACCATAGCAATAACCGTAACCATAGCAATAACCGTAACGTAATAGCAATAACCGTAACCGTAGCAATAACCATAACCGTAGCAATAACCATAACCGTAGCAATAAACCGTAACCGTAGCAATAACCGTAACCGTAGCAATAAACCGTAACCGTAGCAATAACCGTAACCGTAGCAATAACCGTAACCGTAGCAATAACCGTAACCGTAGCAATAACCGTAACCGTAGCAATAACCGTAACCGTAGCAATAACCGTAACCGTAGCAATAACCGTAACCGTAGCAATAACCGTAACCGTAGCAAATAACCGTAGCAATACCCGTAACCGTATCAATAACCGTAACCGTAGCAATAACCGTAATTGTAGCAATAACCGTAACCGTAACCATTGAAATAACCGTAACCATAACCGTAGCAATAACCGTAACCGTGGCAATAACCGTAACCATAGCAATAACCGTAACCGTAGCAATAACCGTAACCGTGGCAATAACCGTAACCGTAGCAATCGTAACCATAGCAATAACCGTAACCGTAGCAATAACCATAGCAGTAACCGTAGCAATAACCATAACGGTAGCAACAACCATAACCGTAACCGTAGCAATAACCGTAACCGTAGCAATAACCGTAACCGTAGCAATAACCGTAACCGTAGCAATAACCGTAACCGTAGCAATAACCATAACCGTAGCAATAACCGTAACCGTAGCAATAACCATAACCGTGACAATAACCGTAACCTTAGCATTAACCGTAACCATAGCAATAACCGTAACCGTAGCAATAACCGTAACCGTAGCAATAACCGAAACCGTAGCAATAACCGTTACCATAGCAATAACCATAACCATAGCAATAACCGTAACCGTAGCAATAACCATAACCGTAGCAATAACCGTAACCGTATACCAATAACAATAACCGTAACCGTAGCAATAACCGTAACCGTAGCAATAACCGTAACCGTAGCAATAACCGTAACCATAGCAATAACCCTAACCATAGCAATAACCGTAACCGCAATAACCATAACCAATAACCATAACCGTCACCATAGCAATAACCGTAACCGTAGTAACTATAACCGTAGCAATAACCATAACCGTAGCAATAACGATAACCGTAGCAATAACGTAACCGTAGCAA
This sequence comes from Euschistus heros, assembly GCA_003667255.2. Classification (NCBI taxonomy): domain Eukaryota; kingdom Metazoa; phylum Arthropoda; class Insecta; order Hemiptera; family Pentatomidae; genus Euschistus; species Euschistus heros. Next base: position 1,426,598 of record RCWM02000232.1, read on the forward strand.
TAATAACCCTAGCAATAACCGTAACCGTAGCAATAACCCGTAACCGTAGCAATAACCGTAACCGTAGCAATAACCATAACCGTAAAACCAATAACCGTAACCGTAGCAATAACCGTAACCGTAGCAATAACCGTAACCGTAGCAATAACCGTAACCGTAGCAATAACCGTAACCGTAGCAATAACCGTAACCGTAACCGTAGCAATAACCGTAACCGTAGCAATAACCGTAACCGTAGCAATAACCGTAACCGTAGCAATAACCATAACCATAGCAATAACCGTAACCGTAGCAATAACCGTAACCGTAGCAATAACCGTAACCATAGCAATAACCATAACCGTAGCAATAACCGTAACCGTAGCAATAACCGTAACCATAGCAATAACCGTAACCATAGCAATAACCGTAACCATAGCAATAACCGTAACCATAGCAATAACCGTAACCGTAGCAATAGCAATAACCGTAACCGTAGCAATAACCGTAACCGTAGGAATAACTATAACCCTAACCGTAACCGTAGCAATAACTATAACCGTAGCAATAACCGTAACCGTAGCAATAACCGTAACCGTAGCAATAACCGTAACCGTAGCAATAACCATAACCGTAACCATAGCAATAACCGTAACCATAGCAATAACCATAGCAATAACCGTAACCATAGCAATAACCATAACCGTAACCATAGCAATAACCATAACCATAGCAATAACCATAGCAATAACCATAACCATAGCAATAACCGTAACCGTAGCAATAACCATAACCGTAGCAATAACCGTAACCATAGCAATAACCGTAACCGTAGCAATAACCATAACCGTAACCATAGCAATAACAACCGTAACCATAGCAATAACCCATAACCGTAACCAATAACCGTAACCATAACAGTAGCAATAACCGTAACCGTAACCATAGCAATAACCATAATCATAGCAATAACCGTAACCGTAGCAATAACCATAACCGTAGCAATAACCGTAACCGTAGCAATAACCGTAACCGTAGCAATAACCGTAACCGTAGCAATACCCGTAACCGTATCAATAACCGTAACCGTAGCAATAACCGTAATTGTAGCAATAACCGTAACCGTAACCATTGAAATAACCGTAACCATAATAACCAACCGTAGCAATAACCGTAACCGTGGCAATAACCGTAACCATAGCAATAATAACCGTAACCGTAGCAATAACCGTAACCGTGGCAATAACCGTAACCGTAGCAATAACATAATAACGTAGCGTAACCATAGCAATAACCGTAACCGTAGCAATAACCATAACGGTAGCAACAACCATAACCGTAACCGTAGCAATAACCGTAACCGTAGCAATAACCGTAACCGTAGCAATAACCATAACCATAACCGTAGCAATAACCGTAACCGTAGCAATAACCGTAACCGTAGCAATAACCGTAACCGTAACCGTAGCAATAACCGTAACCGTAGCAATAACCGTAACCGTAGCAATAACCGTAACCGTAGCAATAACCATAACCATAGCAATAACCATAACCCAATAACCATAACCGTAGCAATAACCGTAACCATAGCAATAACCGTAACCGTAGCAATAACCGTAACCGTAGCAATAACCGTGACCGTAGCAATAACCGTAACCGTAGCAATAACCATAACCGTAGCAATAACCGTAACCGTAGCAATAACCGTAACCATAGCAATAACCGTAACCGTAGCAATAACCGTAACCGTAGCAATCGTAACCATAGCAATAACCGTAACCGTAGCAATAACCGTTACCATAGCAATAACCATAACCATAGCAATAACCGTAACCGTAGCAATAACCATAACCCTAGCCATAACCGTAGCAATAACCGTAACCGTAGCAATAACCGTAACCGTAGTAATAACCGTAACCGTAGCAATAACCGTAACCGTAGCAATAACCATAACCATAGCAATAACCATAACCGTAGCAATAAACTGTAGCCGTAGCAATAACCATAACCGTAACCATAGCAATAACCGTAACCGTAGCAATAACCGTAACCGTAGCAATAACCATAACCGTAGCAATAACCGTAACCGTAGCAATAACCATAACCGTAGCAATAACCGTAACTGTAGCAATAACCGTAACCATAGCAATAACCGTAACCGTAGCAATAACCGTAACCATAGCAATAACCGTAACCATAGCAATAACCGTTACCATAGCAATAACCATAACCATAGCAATAACTGTAACCGTAGCAATAACCATAACCGTAGCAATAACCGTAACCATAGCAATAACCGTAACCGTAGCAATAACCGTAACCGTAGCAATAACCGTAACCGTAGCAATAACCGTAACCATAGCAATAACCGTAACCATAGCAATAACCGTAACCGTAGCAATAACCGTAACCGTAGCAATAACCGTAACCGTAGCAATAACCGTAACCGTAGCAATAACCGTAACCGTAGCAATAACCGTAACCGTAGCAATAACCGTAACCGTAGCAATAACCGTAACCGTAGCAATAACCGTAACCGTAGCAATAACCGTAACCATAGCAATAAATAACCGTAGCAATAACCGTAACCGTAGCAATAACCGTAACCGTAGCAACCGTAACCGTAACCGTAGCAATAATAACCCGTAACCGTAGCAATAACCGTAACCGTAGCAATAACCGTAACCGTAATTGTAGCAATAACCGTAACCGTAACCATTGAAATAACCGTAACCATAACCGTAGCAATAACCGTAACCGTGGCAATAACCGTAACCATAGCAATAACCGTAACCGTAGCAATAACCGTAACCGTGGCAATAACCGTAACCGTAGCAATCGTAACCATAGCAATAACCGTAACCGTAGCAATAACCATAGCAGTAACCGTAGCAATAACCATAACGGTAGCAACAACCATAACCGTAACCGTAGCAATAACCGTAACCGTAGCAATAACCGTAACCGTAGCAATAACCGTAACCGTAGCAATAACCATAACCGTAGCAATAACCGTAACCGTAGCAATAACCATAACCGTAGCAATAACCGTAACTGTAGCAATAACCGTAACCATAGCAATAACCGTAACCGTAGCAATCGTAACCATAGCAATAACCGTAACCGTAGCAATAACCGTTACCATAGCAATAACCATAACCATAGCAATAACTGTAACCGTAGCAATAACCATAACCGTAGCAATAACCGTAACCATAGCAATAACCGTAACCGTAGCAATAACCGTAACCGTTGCAATAACCGTAACCGTAGCAATAACCGTAACCGTAGCAATAACCGTAACCATAGCAATAACCCTAACCATAGCAATAACCGTAACCGTAGCAATAACCGTAACCGTAGCAATAACCGTAACCGTAGCAATAACCATAACCGTAGCAATAACTATAATCGTAGCAATAACTATAACCGTAGCAATACCCGTAACCGTAGCAATAACCGTAACCGTAGCAATAACCATAACCGTAACCATAGCAATAACCGTAACCCTAGCAATAACCGTAACCGTGGCAAAAACCGTAACCATAGCAATAACCGTAACCGTAGCAATAACCGTAACCGTGGCAATAACCGTAACCGTAGCAATCGTAACCATTGCAATAACCGTAACCGTAGCAGTAACCGTAGCAATAACCATAACGGTAGCAACAACCATAACCGTAACCGTAGCAATAACCGTCACCGTAGCAATAACTGTAACCCTAGCAATAACCGTAACCATAGCAATAACCGTAACCGTAGCAATAACCGTAACCATAACCGTAGCAATAACCGTAACCGTAGCAATAACTATAACCGTAGCAATTACCGTAACCGTAGCAATAACCGTAACCGTAGCAATAACCATAACCGTAACCATAGCAATAACCGAAACCATAGCAATAACCGTAACCGTAGCAATCGTAACTATAGCAATAACCGTAACCGTAGCAATAATCGTTACTATAGCAATAACCATAACTATAGCAATAACCGTAACCGTAGCAATAACCATAACCCTAGCAATAACCGTAGCGTAAACTACAAATCGATAAATCTAAAAATAGTGATTTTAACATGGATATGTCTTTTGGAGGTCTATACTTTTTTTATTGTAAAGCTTTTTTCACATTCATTTTGAAACGCTCTAGCTGTGTTGGCGCTGCTCGGATCGAATGTTCAGTTAACTAGTTATGTAAACGTCTGGTAAACTTTTTCACATTAGGGAAGTGGAAATAACAAATTATAAATACATAAAATATTTATAAGTATTTTCTGGCATCCTTTCTCTACCAAACAGTGAAATCCCAACGTCCACTTTACATTTCTCAACTCCTTCAGCTCAAATCATCCGTTCTTACCCGCCAAACCCGTTCCCGCCCATCAGATTTATACAGTCCTGCTCATTGCTCCGCTGCTTTCGACAGATCATTCCTAATCCGATCCTCGTCCTTATGGAACTCCATCCCTTACACCATTCGCCATTCAAACACCCTATCCGCTTTCAAATATCACTTATTTAACTACCTACTGTCCAGATCCATGAAAACTGTCATTAGCCACATAGTTATATAAAATATAAAAGTTTTGTACACGAAATTTTATTGTTTTTACACAATTGATTCACAAAATGAATCAAAATATTTCTGTTTTCTTTAATCAAAATTTTAAGTTTAATTTTGATTTGATTTTTAACGCTATTATTTTACCATTTTATGATATTTAATAATATTTTATAACCATCTTGAGGCTCTGAGGCCCCTAATTGTACATAATTTTTTATTCTTAAAGAACTTAAGGTCCCAGAATAAATAAAGAACTTTTTTTTTTCTTTTTTTTTTTTAAAACAAAACCATGTTGAAAGTTATGCTGCTGATATCTATCATATTTTCTCATAGTAGAGAAATAAGAAAATATCAAAATCCTAATCTACTTATTTTTTTATTTTTTTTATCGAAGTGTTTATTGAATTGATATTTCAATCTGTCTTACCTTAGAGCAATTAGCAATATGGATCAATATATAAAACCCAATATATAAATCCATGTTCTTAACTTCTGTTTCACCTTCTTACATTTGAGAAGACGTAATATCAATATAACACAATAAACAATACAATCCAAGTTGAAACTGTAGAATGTTATATATGTGAGGTTATAGGAAAGAGCTGTCGATAAATGTGAAACTCGAAGTGAATAGTCGAAATCGATCTTGTAGTGCATTGAGGGTTGAACCGATTTGGTAGAACAGTGCTTCGACGTTCTTAACCTTTTTTTAAAAATATATTCAGTTGCAGGTTGTATTTTTAACGCGCATATAAATCAGACAGAGCTATGAAAGAATTATCGGATTGAAAAAGAAAAATATCTATAGTTTTGATATATCATGTATCCGTTATCCCTGCATCTGAGCAGTAAAAAGGAGCTCAATGCATCACGATGAAAGCTACATATTTTCATTGATTACAATAGATAGTACATAATATTGGATTAGTTATTAATTATTTTTTCTTTCTTATTAAAGTCTTCCAAGTATGCTTTTTTATTTTTTAGAGTAAGATTATAATCCCTAGTAATGGTCCAAGTCGGCGCAATAAACACAATCCGAAAATTTACGATGCTACAATTTTAAATTTTTTATATTCAGAATACTCTGATTCTTATCATTAACACCTAAATTACTCTTGAGCTTTAATGACGTACCATATAGTTGCTGATCATCTATCTCATAACTTCTCCTAATTTTATAATGTGGTTTTAAAAAGATAATGCACAATATAATACATATTCGTTCTGTTTACTCTGACAATGTAATCGTAAACTACTATGAGATTATAATCAAGGTTTTAAAATTCTCTTTAAAAACATAAGCACTCAAGGTAAATGCAATGCTAGTTTCAAGTCTTTTATATGGTCTCAAGTACTATCAAATATTTTTATATCTATATATAAATGGATAGCTTAATGGACTTCTGCACTTCTGCACCCTGGCTTATAAAAGAGTTTTTCCGGCCATCTATTGTCTTCCGCTCTTATCGAATGAACAAACCACTGAAGCCTCCTCGTCTTTTATGTCAGTTCAGGATCTCTATAATGCTTCTTCTACTGGATATTTTAATGGAAATATCTTTGTCCGATGTCTCCTTTTCATAATATATATATACCTAAGTACTGTGTATGGTGAATTCATAAATGAAGAAACCGAGTGGTACGCATGATTTATGACCATCCCCTATTAAGAATACCTCTCCACAGGTTTCCTAAGCATATATTGCAGGTTCCATTTTTATAATGCTAAAACTATTTGGTCCTCTGCAAATGGCAAGGTGAACTTGATTCATTATTTTTTATTTAATAAATTCATTAGCTTAGTTATAAATTTATAGAGTGCCTATGCCTCGGGGCCAGGTTCGGCTCTCGGCGGCCCTGGTGCGAATATCAATGTTTTATAACTTAAATAATGGATATATGGCACCATTGAGCAAAGAAAAAAAAGTTCCCTAGTTATTGAGGGATAGATAAACAGGGTATCAATTGATTACAACCACAAACCAAATGCTGTATCTAGGATTCTGAATTTTATCAGTGTGACCTTGATCTTTCAACTAGGCAAATATTCAATTATTTACTACTTTATGTATAAATAATTACTTGAAAGGTAGAGAAAGTAAATGACAGCACTATATTACTGTAATTTACTCAGTATACCTAAAGTATATACAATGTACATTGTTGATATATTTACTATATATTAGGATGGTGTATTAAAAAACAAAACAAAAAAAAAACGATATGTTTTTCTTAAAATATAAAATAATGAACTACACTTTTCGATCAAAATAAAAGCTGATAGTGGTCAGGTTAAGAAATTATTTCGTTCGACTTGTCAGCAAGCCAGTTGGCAAACTGGTGGGTTGGGTTCCAGATATTTTATTAATTTTACTCAACCATCAAAAATTGGAAACCTTCATTCAGCAAAATGGTGCGGAAGACATCTGACAAATCTGTCCAATTCTGCTTACCTATGGCCGAAGTTATTATTTTCAATTACTGTTTATCAACATTGATAATATTTATTGCTATTATTTACTCATTTTTTATATTTATACCCAATGAGATAGGTATAGTAAATCTCCAGAAATAGTATAGTAATTAGAAAAAAAATGAAAAGAAAAAGTGAATGCTTTTAAGTAGCACTTGAATGAACTGGTAGCTAGAGGAAGACAAGAAAGAAGAAGAAAAGGGAGCAGATAAGAAGAATTGGTGCAAAAAGATTCTGGGGATCGGAATGCATTAAATATAATTATTAGAATAAATAAAATTAAATGACCCAAGTCTTAAATAAAGGTGATAAAAACTAGGCTACAGATACTAGGCGTACAATAAGAAGATTTGACCGAAATCTTCTCTCACTATCATACTCCAACCACCAGGTTTTTTCCCCAAATAACTCAGTTTAAAGAGGCTGTGTGTATCCCAGGAGGACCTCCTACCAGGGTCAATCATAATAGAATAAATGCAGCTAGACTCTCAACTGGTTCGGGGAGTTAGAAGTCCTGTGATCTATCCATTAAGCTACCACACGTACATTTAACTTCAGAAACTCATAAGACTGAATTTGTCAGAACATGCCGTAAACAAAAAAAAAATTGACTAAGGACAGATAAAGTCGCAACAAACTTTTATTTTTCACTCAATACAAATTACATATCGAAAATGTATTTCTAAAGTGACACAACTCAAAAATCTGTATTTTTGACTTATCATCATGTTTAAGGTCAATACTCTTCTAAGAAATGTCAAAAATTAATCGAATTAACTTCTAATCACACCTGATGCATCTTATTTGCGGTTGAATTAAAAGATAATTCCGGAACACTTTCGATATTTCACTCAATACAAAATTGAACATTTCTTTAATTCATGTTTTTGAGTTGTGTCACTTTTGAAATAGATGAGCGATATGTAAAGAGAATCCTGAGGCTGAATAGACACCTGCGAAGGCTTTTCAACATAGATCAAGGCATCAAACAAAATTGTAATTTCAACTGATGCTTGTTATTACTCCCTACACTGATAACACTTCCTGTTTTAAAGGTCTAACCAAACCCCATCTTTTCCAAAGCTTAAAGAACTGGTATAAAATACTGAAAAAATATATTCAAATATAAATTATTATTTTCACTAGTGCATTAACACGAAACTTTCCAACAAGTTAGACTTGATGAAAAAAAAAAAAAAAAAAAATCGTATTTCGCAAATGATCACGGTAACCTTGAATATACATACAACAGAAGGCATGACACCCACGTGTCAAGAACAAACCCAAGAATTTCAATCAGCCACTCAATCCACTTAGCTCCATTGGCTAAGCTTAAATTAAAAAACACAATCCATAGACTTATTTACTAAAGACCAATGAGGAGATTCTTTACTTAATAACACCACGAATTATCAGGGGAAAAAAGTGGAATGTCTGACAAAAACCAATGGAGATTTTTATGTGAGTGACAAATGACTGTTACCAGTCTTACATATAAAGACTTTTACTTGTTAAATCTTCGACAGAAAATATGAAAACTAAAAAAAAAAAAAAAATCAATCTTTCTAATCATTTAAATCCTCTGCCTCAAACCCTATCCAGTTCCACACATCCCCATAGACCTCCTCGCAAGTAAAAAAAAAGCAGTAGTCTCGAGATCTATAGTGGAATTGGAAAATGGAGTCCTGATAATGGCCAGGTTCACCTATCTTAAGAATGTTTGTAGCTTAAGCGCTCTCACTTTGGTGAGATGAACCACAGATGCAGAGAGAGAAAATAGGATATCCTAGAGCCCTGATTAATCCCTGAAATGGTGGGGAGAAAACTTACTGGGTGCCCTTAGCCTAACTGTAAATGTGAATTTTTCCTGTATTTTATTATGATATTATTACTTTATAGTTATTATTATTATTGTTATGTGATTTTTATTGCATTCATTTATTTATTTACCTTTTTATATAAAAATTTTATTAATTATTTTATTTGATTACATGAATAAATGTAAACTTCAGAGCAATCACTTATTATTGATCGTAACTATGGCAAATTGTAATATGTTGTCAAAACAAAAAAGATTTCTATAAAAAAAAAAAATTCAAATTATCAAAAAATCGATTCAATGATAAATGATTTAGGTAAATAAAAAAAAAATTAAAGTGTGTAAGATCAAAACGTTTCTCTCGACTCTTGAAATGTCCAGCATCCTAAAAAAAAATTAGGATTACGAGTCGGTGTTTTTCACAAGTGAAATTTAATTAATAGAAGAACCCTTTTCGTGGAAAGATAATTATCAAAAGAAAAAAAAACACCAGTAAAATCCCTTTTAAAAAAGTCAAATAAAACATTGGTTTAAAAACATGTAACCATTTTTTTTTTTAAATTAAAAAATGGAATCTCCTGAGATACTATACCAAGATTGAGGTGCATGCTCACTCAGAGTATCTCAGTGATAGTGAAATATTGGTAAGGAACTTACAAGTACATCAGAATATGCTTGAAATTAGTGAAAAACACTTACAAAGGGATGGTATCTCAAAGGATACTATGCCAAGAAAAGGGTTAAAATATTTGAAACTACATCACAGAAAAGATACGGTGCAAAGAAACATGGTTCAATTAAAATACATAAACAGCCCAAATACTAAATAGCTTTACAAGTACATACCCAACTATAAGCAGCCCGTCGTTTTCAAACTTTTCAATATTTAATAGACAAACCTTTCAAATTATAACAAGAGACACATTTAAACCTTCAAATTCTTCTCGTATCCAAAAACCTACGAAAAAAACCTCAACGCTTCCTAATTTGTCACAAACAATCTTATTCACAATGATCTTAATTAGTTTTCCATTTTCCAAGTATATATCTCGGAAAACGGTACAGAATATGAAAAATGTGAATATAACAAAAGTTGTAGAGAATTTAATTAAAATTAATTTAGTAAATAGTCATGTTTCGAGATATGAGCGCAAAACCAAAAAAGGGGCCTTTCGCTGCCCCCACTTCCTGTTCCCAGACTCGAAAACTCCAGTACTTTTAGTATGTTTACTTTCTAACTATCTTGAACATTTTTCCGAAGAAAAACCTCAGATTTCAGAAAACGCACTCTACACCCTTTTTAAGGCGTTCATTAACTGGACTAAATGTACCATATGTTGCTGATTAAGTCGAAACATAGAAAACCTTCTAACATAGTAAACTCCTAAAACCATTGAAATCCACAAGTTTCATAACTTCCTTCCCAACTCTTCGATTCGTCTGAAAAGAAGATGGACTCAGAACCTTTTAATATCGACTTTCATTTAACTGCAACCAATGGATATTTGCTTTACAAGCAATTGACATTTCATTACGAGCGTTATCTTTACATTTACTAAATGTATTTTTATTTTTTTTTTTTTTTTTTTTGCGGTATACAGTTGTAAATTTCTATAATAGGTTTTAAAAAAAAATAAGTTTTACTAGTACACGGTGAATTTAAACGATATTATATCTCCGAACGAGCTATTTATCAATATCACGAGGACGTCGATGGAATCACTAAAAAAGGAAATGAATGCAAACTGACAAGACACCACGAGTGGGTCGAAGTGTAGGAGTTCTAGTCAGATATATCCTATTTGGAGTATATCTGTGTTCATTTTGAACATTAATTCGACGATTGCTTGACTTGAAAATCATTATATAACTTTTTTTTTTTGTTTGGCACCATTAAATATTACGATAAATGAGAGGTTTATTTTATACATAATCGTTCCTTGCCATTCATTTCAGTAATGTTTAGGAAAATTTAGCTCCCAAAATTTTTGTATTTAGAAAACAAAAAAACCAAGGAAAAGTAAACAATATAAGTTTCCAAGAGTAACAAAGAAGTAAATGAGAAAAAAATATGATTAAGTGAAAATTGATTGGATAAGACATAATTGATAGACCTAATTAATGATGATAAATTACATGATATCGATTTTTTTTCTTTCGTTTTTTCTATTTATACCTGTCACCAATCAGTGACAATAAGAGTTGTATCTGTACTACCTGGTCTGATAAGCATGAGGGAGGCCAGTACTCAACATTACCTCTTCTTGTCCGAACAGGAAGAACAATGATAAAACCAAATAATATACCGTATATAAATAAATAGAATATGGATAGACGACAAAAGATTTATACTTATTATCAAAAACTAAGAAGACTTTTTATAAAACAATAAAAATTAATGAGATTAAATTAAATGATCATGCAAATAAATAAAAATGCGGGTAAATTTGAAGCAAGGTTACGAAGAACAGAATAACCTACCCAAATTTACGATACTACATCATGACGTCATCAGTTATAAATGCGGTCAATTTTGCAGAAGATATACTGAATTTTTTACAGCAATACCATGAAGCTGTTATATTTAAAACACCATGCAATAGCACGCACACACACACAAATATATATAAATGGAAAACTATGACAAATATAAAATAGGGAAATCTTGTAGGAAAAAAAGGTAGGAAGTGATAATAATGGTGTGAATGAAGGTTCACAAGATATCAATAAGGCCACGATACAATTGAAAAGAAATAAAAAAGGAAAGAAGGAGGAAAAAAAAAAGCATGTTCATATGGTATGGCTCTGGAAGGTAATGTGTAAATATATTTAATTATCATATAATAAAACCAATAAATCCCCATTATATATGTATGAACATATAATAGCATATACATAATATATATTAATTATTAATGCGTGGATTGACTAAAGCTGGGGGACCAAAGCTACTTTTGGACCAGTCTCCTTGGCTGGCCTGGATACGTGATATGGTTGCCCCACCTCAACAGCTGTAGCAATATACGATTTGTAGTCCTTCTGGTACCTGTCCTGGTCATACCTGGACTAAATATAAACAAGTCAATAAAATGTTTCTTAATCTAAAGAAAAAGTCACCAAAATATTTTCGATAAAAATAACAGTTCTAAACATAATCCTACTTCTCGTGTATGGATATCGGTAGTAAACTAGTATATATATATATATATATATATATATATATATATATATATATATATATATATATATATATATATATATATATATATATATATATGTATATATATATTAATGGATATGTGTTTAATATGTTTATGAGGGATCTTGAGTGTATATTTTCTAATTTAAAAAAAAAAAAAATTATTGAAATTTACATCTGTACAAAATATATACATCAATCCAAATATATTGCACTGGCATGTAAATAAGATGTGAAGAACTACTCACTAGTAGCACTTCAATAAATTCTGTTCTAAAAGGTCTCTAGACCATCTTCTTTCCAGGAATCCAGGTCTCAAAGGATTACCAAGAATGGAGTAGGAAGCAAGTCGGGAGACTAGTGGATTGGAGTGGTTATGGAGCTTACTATGGAAGGATAGGCATTTGGTCTGGGCTAAATCAGCAACGTATGGGACATTAAGATCTTTATGGATACGTTTATTTGTAACAAAGTGAGGAGCATTAAGGATTTTGCATTTTAAGGATTGGATACAAGAAGAATTAGAAGGATTAGTTGACCCCTGAGCTAAACTCTGTATGTCCAAATAGGTTTGATAACTGTAAATGAGTCATTTATAGAAAGTTGGGAGTTCTGAAAGTTTGTCAAGTAAATGTTGAAGAAGTCGAAATCGACGAGCAGTTTCCTGTCGTTAACGTCTTGTATGTGGATTCCAAGTTAAACGTTTGTCCAGTTGATGTACTAGACAGTGGATCTGTTCAACAGGGATCAGTGGAATATTGTTATAGGATACTGTAGGACAGGAAGTCGTAGGTTTATTTGGTTAGATTTGTTTGGATTAGTTTTAATTCTCCAATTTCGAAACTACAATTTTTAAAAAAACTTTTTGCGTTTACGGTTACAGACGTGAAGTTGGAGCAAGCTCAACCAGCTTTTAATATTTTTTTTTATATTTTAAAAAATTCTCACTTTTAAAGCAGCGCTCAAGAGAACTGCCCATTGAATCAGAATTCACAAGTTAGAGAATAATTTCAGACCATTCATGTCCGAGTTTATATTATTGCCAATAACTATAATGTAAAAAAAAAAGCTCTGTTATTCTTTCTCCCTTTTTTCTGTCAGTTATTTAATTTCAAGCCTGTACCACTCCTGGTGTTGAGTAAAACAACTCTTCACATCCAATTTTTTGGTTCTCATGATTATCAAAGATCTGACCTTTTAAAATTGAGCCTTTTATTTATAAAAACCATCTGATAGTGCAATATCTGGCCTATACGCAGGATGAGGCAAAACTTTCAATCATTTTTTAATCAAAGCAGTTTCGATCATTTTCCTAGTTTAACACATTGACGGGAATCTTCGACCACTCATTTTTTTTTCTTTTTTTTTTTAATTTTTATCAGATTTTAATGAAATCATCATTTCCAAGGAAAATTTTAAAGCAAAAGAAAATCCAGTTGCTCATTGTTCCCACTCAATCCTGAGTCTAATTTTAACAAAAATATGAATTTTTACATTTGAAATCAATGGAACTTTTATCAAATTAAATATCGGACATATTTCTTATTGAAAATAAGAAAGAAAAGTAACATTGTCCATATTTCCCGTGCATGAATGGATTTTCCTTCATAGTGGCGGCTGTCGAAGGGTTTTTGACAGACATTTTTTTTTTGGTGAAAAATTAAAATATCAGAGAAATTTGTTATGATACATTCACAGCATTGCATTAAAATCAGATTTTTACTAAACAAAAAATTCTGGCACGGGAAACGGGTTAGCTTCATTCAAAAAATTAGCACGGATTCTGTTAATCTGTTCACATTAAAGGTTCGAGTCCACAGTTCGAACAAACTCAAATTGCAAAACGACTTCCAAGTTCTGTTAAACGCAAAGCTTCACTTTTTCTCAAAGCACTCCAGTCGAACCAAAATAAGCAGTATTTCTATGGATAACATACTCTCCTACTATAGCACAAATTTCTTCGGTGTTTAGATCGTTTTTTCTGATATTGCACGTTCGTTATAAAAATGTAAATGACATAAGGAATTAAAGGATTATTCAAAGTAAAAATTGACGGAAATAGAAGGTACAAAAACATTCTTATGGGATCAATTATGAGAGTTGGAAACAAGAGCTGTTTTCATGCACAGCAGCTTACATAACATCCTACTATTGCAACCACTAACACATTTACTTAGTGGCATTACAACTTTTAGTTCAAGAATATTGTCAAATAAATCCATAAATTATTAAAATTGGGTAAATTAATTTAAAATTAGCAAAAACATGAATGAATCTAATTATGTTAATTATATACAACGTGCTCCTTGAATTTTATATCATTATTTCATTGATAACGTATGTTTAATTCCTATTTAATTAAATGTCTCTATGTAATTAAATAATACTAGATTAGCTTGGAGTCCAAATATCAGGAAAAGTTCATGAAAGGCAGTTTATATCATATTACAAGTTTTAAACATTTAGTATTTCAGTAGCTTTCATCACGAATCATCCAACCACTGTCTACACCACTTACGCTGATGACAAATGTGTTATCAGTAAATAATGATCCTTTCATTGCACCCCAATCACAGAATGGTTTCGAAATTGGAGAATTAAAATAAATCAAAACAAATCCTATCAGATAACCTTTACTCTTCGTCGAAAACCTACGACTTTTTATCCAAAATTATCCTTTAACAATATTCCAATAATCTCGGTTGAACAGAACCACTACCTAGGACTCCACAGGTACAAACGGTTTACTTGGAATCCACATACAATACTAAAACGACAAGAAACAGCCCGACTTACAAAATTACTTCAACATTTACTAGACAAACGTTAAAAGCTCCAAATTAATTACAAAAGACAGTGATTAGACCTATTAGGATGTAGGTAGTTGAGCTTTGGTGCTCCACTAAACCATCCAATTCATCTCATATCCAATCTTTATAATCCTAAATCCTTCGATACATCCTCAATGCTCCTTACTTTGTCACCAATAAATTTATCCATAAAGATCGTAATGTTTCATAAGTAATAAGCTCCATAACATCTCAAATCCACTTGTCTCTTAACTTGCTTCCCACTCCGTTCCCGATAATCCGTGTAGAATTGTTATTGAAGTACTTCTGATGAGTAGTTCTTTTCAAGTTTTGGCATGTTATTGTAGTCATCACCAAGACATTTACTTAATGTATTTATTTTGTACAGTAGTAAATTTCAAGAAATGGATTACAAAATTAAAAAAAAAAAATGTTTCAGCAAATATTCCAAGATTTTAATAAGAAATAATAATTTGTTGATTTAACTGGTGAATAATGAAGAATATAAATGTCAGTTCATTGAAGATACTTCCGCACAATCTGAATGTAATCTAGTCATTGAGCAGAATAACAGCATTTTAACACTTCAAAACGAATTAGATAAATATATTTGAACTAATTTTATTATATCGCATTTTATTTTTAACTCCTCCTTTCCCATTTATTTTATTCGAAAAAAGAAGATAGTGTGGAAAATAAATTGAAACGGCTAGACAATGTAGGCAACTAGGGCCTATCTCTCAATGGTAGATAAGAATTTAATCTTCTTTTAAGAGTATCTTCAAAGATAACTTCAACAAACCTAAATTTAAAAGATAAACATGTTAAAGTAATCATTACATCTCTTTAAGAATGCTACAAAGAGTATTACAAATTCTATTTCAAAAAGTGACAATATTATTTATTTATCTCGTTTCTTTAAATATACTACTTTTACTATAAGTTGTTATCTCTTAGTAATTGCTTCACCCCAGCATATCTTTGTTTTTGTAATTAACATATGAAGTTATCATTATTTAGAAGGATGGGCGATTCCTTCTTCACCTGAACCCATTTTGGATCTTATTTAAAAACCACTGGCGAATAAGAGATCCCTCAGAAATCGGATTATGAAGCATAATTTGATCTTAGGATTTATTCTTGCAGTAACCTCTGATGTAACCATTAATTTTTTTTAATAAATATTTATTGAAATTTACAACTGCATATGCAATATAAAAATATAATACATCAATTAAATATGATGATAATGAAAGAAATGGTACTTCACTTGTTTTTAAAGCAACAACCCATTGGTAGGACTTATAAAGGTTCAATATAATGAAGTACTATATTAGAAGGTCCCTAGGACATCTTATTTTCAGGCGCCTCGGAGGGTTATCTAGAATGGAATGAGAAGAAAGTTGTGATACTGGATTTGAATGTTTTGGAGTTTGCTATGAAAGGATAGATATCTGGTTGGGCTAAGTCAGAAACGTAAGGTATATTAAGATCTTTGTGGATAAGTTTTTTTGTATCGAAGTAAGGAGCATTTAGGAGTTTTCTAAGGATTTTGGATTGTAAGGATTGGATACGAGATGAATTGGATGGTTTAATGGAGCCCGAAAGCTCAACTCCGTAAGTCAAAATTGGTCTAATTACTGTTATGTAAATGTTGAAGTAGTCGAAAACGACGGGCAGGTTTTTGACTATTTCAACATTTACTTGACAAACGTTCAAACTTTCTTGTCGTTTTAGTCTTGTATGTGGATTCCAAGTAAGACGTTTGTCCAGATTTCAACGAACACCAGTGGGACATCATTAAAGGTTACTGTAGGACAGGAAGTCGTAGGTTTACGACGAAGGGTAAAGGTTATTTGATGGGATTCATTTTGATTCTCCATTTTCGAAACCATTCTTGAAGATTTAAGATATGGGATTGGAGTGTCTGAAAGGCACTGAAGGGATCATTGTTTACTGATAACACACAAGTGTCAGCAGCATATGTGGTGAGTATGGTGCTAGGGTGCGTCGGGATGTCAGCTGTATACACCGTGTAGAGGATTGGACATAAGATACTTCCTTGAGGAACACCGGCAGATTGGGTAAAGAGAGAAGAATAGGAAAAGTTGTGAGTTTGTAGAGCAGTACCAGACTCGGTTGACCAAGTTTGAATGCTTGTTCTACGTCAAGAAAGGCTCCCATTGATTTTAATGGTGTATTTTGTAAAAGTACAGGTCCTCATATTTTCAAAGAATGTGTAAAATCGTTTGTTCCACTGAGCACTGGTTGAAAGTGGTATCTTAAGAGGTTTAATGACCCTTTAGGTAATTGTTAGCACTTTTTACCCTGTTAGGATTGCCTTCATTTTGAGATGGATATGTCTTTTGGTTGGGAGTATATACTGATTTGGTCTAAGCTTTATTGAAATTCATTTTGACACGCTCTAGCCCTTTGGTGCAGCTCGGATTGAAAATTTGACGACAGGTTTCTGGTCAGAAATTTGTGGAGAAAATGTTTTGGGATATAAATATACTTTTACAAATTGAAAAATAAAGCATTTTGTATTGTATACTCTCCTTCTCATTGTATACGGTGTATTACTATATGCTTCTATTCCTATCAACTTCGTTTTTGATCCTTTCCTTGCAAGGTCAACTGAAATTGCATTACACCCAGTTCCTATCCTGGTTCCCTTATTAATGTAACTGTATTAGCCTTAGTAAATGGTTTGTAAACAATACCGAGGTAATCAACTAAAACAATACTGAAATGATTTTAAATAAAATAATATATCAATAGCATATTACAAATCAAAATAATATAAAATGACTTATTTAATCTCAAGAATCTGCTACGGAGCTTGTTTCATTTGAAACAGTTACGGTTTATTATATTTATTCTGGTTCGCTAAGCCTTTGTTATTTATTTATTTATTATGGATTCCTGTCAACTATTCCTATTCCTATTTACATCCTAGCAACAAGAATTAATTCGGCTCCTGGCTGGAAGCTCCTCTACGCTGAAGGGCACATCGGGGAGAAGCAAAAGAAGAAGAATTCCTGTTTAAATTCCCTTAAAAAATATCGAAAGTAATAAAGCTGATAATTGAATGCAAAACGTATCTTTTTTCCTCTTCAACTGTTGAGGTCAATGTCCGTATTCATTCCGTATCATCTTGAGTTGTAATGCATCTGTTCTTAATTTTTTTAGCTCCATTCTAATGCGTTTTTGAACTAAAACATTTATTATTTGTTTCAATAGGCGTTGTTAAATGGTAACCATATTACAAAGGCTCATACTTTACCAATGATTTTGCTGATTTATTTGTTTGTGTTTTATCACGTTCTGATAACCACTTGGATGAATAAAATAAAACTGCTTGGAAGTTGTAATGGTTATTATTTAACATTGCATAATATTATGAGTAAATATTTAATGATATTCAGAGTTCAGTTCACTTATCTTAAGGAATGCCAGATATGAAATTTTTATTATGCTGGAAAATATAATAGATTCAGATAACTATGCTTTACTACTTTTGTTATTTCAATATAATTCTTGGGAACTATGAATGTGTGGTGATATCTTTTCCTTTAGTTTCTTGTTACTACCTCTTTGTAATTATTATTACCACATGATTATTTTTATTAATAAAATATATAGTGTGCCTCGTTGCTTAACCTGGTCATACTAATTGAATACGTTCGTGTATAATTCAATCTTGTTGGTTTTATTTAATCTTATTTAAGATAACTATACTGGTGACCCCGAGAAGAACAGTTAAAGCCTTCTGTTGGTAAGAACTTTTTTTTCTATTATTTTAATATGAGCACACCGACAGCTGAAGAATTTCTGTCCCTTCAGAGGCAATTGGCGGCACTCGAGTTAAAGCTAAACGCGGCCCCAGCACCCAATATTAATCACGTCAGCGTAAAATTACCCCCTTTTTGGGCCCCGGACCCAACTTTATGGTTCAATCAGCTTGAGGCCCAGTTCGAACTCGCCCATGTGACAGCAGACAAAACTAAATATAACCATCTATTATCAGCACTGGACGGCAACATGCTGACCGTTATTGCCGATGTTATTAAGCGAGACCCCCCCCCGTCTTATAACGAACTTAAAAAAGCTATAGTCTCCCGTTGCAGCGATTCTGAAGAACAACGCTTGCGAAAACTATTATCCGGCCTCGAGTTAGGAGATTTAAAACCTTCTATACTACTAAGGAATATGAAATCCTTAGCCTCTCCCAATACCGGCGAGGATATTATAAAGCAGCTATGGATCCAGAGGCTACCCGTAACTACACAATCCATACTACAAGTTATGCATACCGCTACTCTTGATGAATTAGCTACAGCCGCAGATAAAATTTTAGATGTATCTCAACCTCAGCCATCCGTATCCAATGTAGAACTACAAAGTCAAAAACCACCCTATTTACACAGAAATCGCGGCATTAACACAAGAAATTCGAAATCTCACTAGATACCACCGCTCTCGCTCCTCTTCTAGATCACGCCGGCGTTCTCCCATCTTACGTCAGAGACCGTTGGAAGACGGCTTTTGTTGGTACCATTCCTCTTTCGGAGACAGGGCACGGAAATGTGTAGCTCCCTGCAAGTACATTTCAAAAAACTAAATAGCCAGGGTTCAGCGGCGACCTGTTCCTGCCACGGCCCCAATTGTCGCCTTTTCTTAACTGATACGACGACAAAACTTCGTTTTCTCATTGATACAGGAGCGGACGTCTCTCTCTTGCCTCCGAGATCTTCGGATCGCTTGAACCCTGTTCAACAACACCTTTATGCAGCTAACGACTCCCGTATCAATGTCTACGGCAAACGAAAGTTGACGCTCACATTCGGCCCCGAAAAGCATTTCACCTACACTTTCCTTTTAGCCGATGTCCAGCAGCCGATTATCGGGTCGGACTTTTTAATTCATTTTAATCTTGTAGTTGACTTGCCCGGCCGACGACTTATAGACGGACTCAACATGACATGTGTTTCCACCATCCAGCACAGCTCACCACATAACCCAAGTACTCCTATCAGCAAATTCAACCCGACGTCACCTATAAGCTGCCTTCTTCACGAATTTGGTCAAATATCCGGTCATTTCCCGCCTCAGCTATCCCGTCCATTTTCCACGCAACACCACATAAAAAACTATAGGACCTCCAATATATTCCAAACCCAGACGGATAGGACCAGATAAAATAACAGCAGCTAAGACAGTATTTGACAATATGCTCGACTTGGGGCTATGTCGACCTTCAGATAGTCCATGGGCCAGCCCACTACATTTAGTAAGGAAGAAAGATGGCACTTGGAGACCTTGTGGGGACTACAGACAATTAAATGACATAACTATACCTGATAGGTATCCCCTACCTAATATTCAAGATTGTACTAATTTTTTAGAAAACAAAACCATCTTTTCAACCCTGGACCTGGCCCACGCTTACCAACAAATTCCAGTTGCACCAGAAGACGTTTGCAAAACTGCCATTACAACACCATTCGGCTCATTTGAATTTCCCTACATGCCATACGGATTACGTAACGCTGCACAAACCTTTCAAAGATTTATTAACGAAGTCCTCCGCGGGCTAAACTGCCAATTTACATATTTGGACGACGTCCTAGTCGCCTCGTCATCTATGGAAGAACATATAAACGATCTCCGTAGCATATTCCAGCGACTTACCGAACACAGTTTAAAGTTGAACATTTCCAAGTGTGTTTTCGCTCAGGAGGAAGTACACTTTTTAGGTCATAGAATAACAAAAGACGGTTGCGGGCCTCGTTTAGACAAAATTAAGGCTATATCCGATTTTCCTAAGCCGAGGACAGCAAAACAACTCCGTACCTTCCTAGGAATGGTGAACTTTTATCGTCGGTTTTTGCCTCAGGCAGCGCAAACACAGGCTCCTCTACACCTACCTCATGACATAACCGACAATCAGTCTATAGAATGGACTCAATCGATGACAGACGCCTTTGAACGCACGAAAAGCGACCTTTGTAGAGCAACTCTTCTCGCACACCCTAGACAAGGTACACCGCTCACGGTCACAACAGACGCTTCGGATACAGCTATTGGCGGAGTAGTCCACCAGATCCACCATTCGACGTTGGAACCATTGGGTTTCTTCTCAAAGAAGCTTACACCCACGCAGCAGAGGTACTCTACTTATGACAGAGAGTTACTGGCCTTGTATGAAACCATAAAACATTTCAGATATCTATTGGAAGGCCGCCCCTTTACCTGTTATACCGACCACCGCCCGCTAACTTACGCGTTTCAACAAAAGACTGAGAAGGCTGCTCCAAGACAATCCAGACAACTCTCGTATATTTCTCAGTTCACCACGTCGGTCAAATATATCAAAGGCGTAGAGAATATAGTAGCCGACTGCTTGTCACGGATTGAAGCACTAGCGAGCAATAGTTTACTGAACGAAACTGACATCGCCAAGGCTCAAACGGAAGACCAGGAACTACCAAGGCTCCACGACTCATCGACCAACTTAGTCCTAGCACCAACCACACTGCCAGGCAACTTTTCACTCTACTGCGATACGTCCCTTGGATACTTACGACCTTATATTCCCAAATCCTTAAGATCGGCAGTTTGCGCTAAATTTCACAATCTTTCACACCCTGGCCGTAGAGCTACTCTTGATCAACTCCGAAAAAGATTCGTCTGGCCACATATGTCTAAATTTGTCACGGACTTTGTAAAGAACTGTGCTACATGTCAACAAACAAAGATACAGCGACACGAGAAATCCCCTCTTCAGCACTTCACACCGCCAGATGAACGCTTTGCCTTTATTCACATCGACATCGTTGGCCCCCTACCGTTGTCGAACGGCATGAAATACCTCTTGACATGCATCGACCGTTTCACTAAGTGGCCAGAAGCCATTCCAATTGCGGATCAATCTGCACTGACAGTCGCAAAAGCGTTCTGGACCCACTGGATTAGCCGTTTTGGGACGCCTGTTCAAGTTGTAACTGACCAAGGTCGGAATTTCGAATCCGAACTTTTCCGTTCCTTAGCAGCTATCTCAGGAATCAAACTGGTTCATACAACGGCATATCACCCGCAGTCCAACGGACTTATAGAGAGGTGGCATAGAACACTCAAGACAGCACTCACCTGTAAGCTTTTGGAGACGCAAGACAGTTGGACGGAACTTCTTCCCGTCGTACTCCTCGGCCTTCGGACAGCCATCAAAAGTGATCATAATGCCTCTCCAGCCGAGCTCGTTTACGGATCTTGGCTACGACTACCAGGCGACATCCATAGCCAACTGGCACCGAACAAGATGGAACCTCCTGACACCTACGCTCAACAGTTAGGACGGAGAATGAGATCACTACGGCCTTCTGCCCCGACCTGGCACACCCAACCAACAGTGTTCGCCCATCCAGACCTCAACGGTTGCAGCCACGTTTTCTTACGAGATGATCAGATTAGACCCCCATTAACTCCTCCATATACAGGCCCTCATCTAGTTATCTCCAGGGACGCCAAAACATTTATCATCAGCAAAAACGGCCGCAACATAGTCGTTTCAAGAGATCGAGTGAAACCTGCCCATATACTCTCGGAAAAGCCTAACACCCCTTCACTACCTTCAAGCATTATAAGAACACCGACAACGGACAGCAATAATTCAAAAAATCCCATTCGTCAAAAGAAGCGCGTCACCTTTTACCTTCCTCCGGTTTGCACCAGAAGCGGACGTACCACAAGTGTACCTGAACGATATCGTTGACACTGGGGGGAGAGTGTGTGGTGATATCTTTTCCTTTAGTTTCTTGTTACTACCTCTTTGTAATTATTATTACCACATGATTATTTTTATTAATAAAATATATAGTGTGCCTCGTTGCTTAACCTGGTCATACTAATTGAATACGTTCGTGTATAATTCAATCTTGTTGGTTTTATTTAATCTTATTTAAGATAACTATAAATGGAATATTGCTATGATTACTTCCATTATACATACACTCCTTTATTCCAATGTTATCTCTTCATGTCAATGATCGTCTTTTGTTATTTAAAAGTTCTTACGAAAAAGCCGATAATTTAAAGAGATAAAATACAGTGATTACCACTTAATTAATACTGAATAAATAACCGATTTCGCCAACGTTGCATTAATTTTTCTTGAAAAAAATCCGTTACATAGAAATTAGAAGATATAGGTTCCTAATGGCAATAAAAAATAACATACATACATTTATACAATAAAATCAATTCATGATACATGATTAAGACGACACACGGCGTAGGTTAACCACTCCTACGCCCCCAGTAAGAGCTGCGGCTAGTGTGTGTGTGAGTGTGTGTGTGTGTGTGTGTGTGTGTGTGTGTGTGTGTGTGTGTGTGTGTGTGTGGATGTTGGTGGCCTTGTGTGGTATACTCATATATACAATACAGAATATACCATAAAACATTGTTATAAAGAACCAATGGAAATATTAAAATGTACATACATATTTAAATTTATATTTTTTTAAAATTATTTTTTAAACGGTAAATCAGAAGAAATTAATTTTAAAAAGACAGGAAATAATAAACATCTGTAATAATGTAAGAAATAATAAATATCTGTAATAATAATAAGAAATAATAAAACATCTGATTGTTTCTGTACCGATTTCTTTACTATCTCCATCCACTAATCCTTCCAACAGTTACCGCTTACCTCATATGTTTAGTGGTTCTCATTTAGTCTTTTTCATACACTGAAAATACATCACGGAAATCGTTGGATCGTTGGACGAAATTGGAAACTTCTATTTGAATAAAAATGTTTCATATCAGCGCACTAACATTACGTGACATTTTCAAAAAATGAGTGAATTTGTTTCAGCAAATAGAAAACCAGCCATGAAAAAATATAATCAGCGAGATGTAAAGAACTTGAAACGATCCTATAAGTGACGCAATTTTACAAGAAACTTTCCTCCAAATGGATCATGATCAGACTTAACCCCTTCAACTGGAAGACTCAATGGATCCAAGAATAGACATTCATTCATTTACAAAGAAATCTGTGGTGAGTCTAGTTCAGTAAATCCTCGGGCAGCATTAAAATTCTAAGAATACAGTAAAATGGTCGAACAATATCTATCGAACAGCTCGAATTCAACAAACCCAAAAATATCTTTTTTTGATTATGTTCACTTTTTAAACGCTGAATGGATGGAAATATTAAAATAAATTATTTTAAACGATTAAAAAAAAAAAAAAAAAGCAGGTGTTAGGGACTTTACATGAAAAGAAGACATCATTCCCTCTACTATGGTTTCTTCGGAAAATCCACTTCCATCTGTCATATATATGCATCGTATGGAGACAATTTTCAGCCTCTAGTTGAACAATTAACTAATAGTAATCAATTGAGAAAAACAAGGTTTAAGTCCAATATTATAGAATTAATTAAGTAAAGTTATATTTTAAAAACCCAAAACTTGAAATAGTCACTTTCAAAAGTACACTAATGGTTTTAAAACAAACGATTTCCTATGAACTAGCAACTAGATGCGGAATGCTCTTCAGAATTTGGCTGTAATTTGTGATAGAACTGGTTTATCAAATTACTCCGCGCAATACTTGCTACAACCATCCTGAAAGATGTAGCAATGGTTTCAGAAGTTGTACAGAGAACTATCAAGCTAGTAAGACCTCTGCTAAAGTTTGTGGCGAAAATAAACGAAACGTGTCCATAAGTACTCAAATAAACTCCAGGCAGCTACTTCCACGATATGAAACAAATCAATATTGATGATAAGCGACCTGAGGCGACCCGACTCATTGATCCAAATGAGTAAAAATTTTATGAATTATTTTTCAAGCCCTCTGACTGAAAATTAGCTTAGAAAATAATAAAACTTTTTATGTTTTCACATTTTTGATTCATCCTAAAACCTCATCTGTGCTACCTCATGATTGCCTTATTTCAGTCTCAAATTTTTACACAATTTATTTTACTTAAATTTGGCATCAGGTTTTACAGATTCTCAAACATCTTATTTTTTAACAGTTTCAACTTTACCCTAATGTAAATCAATCTGATACGTAGCTCATTTAATAAAATATATAAAACTACTATAGTGTCATTGAAATAAGAAAGAAACAATGTTCTAAACTATGAGTACTCTATAACAATAGATCATTCCGCTAATCTTATGAGGCCGTAAAGCACAGTATACTGAGCCTGGAAATAGTTGACGCTACGAAACAGAAAATGGCCAGATGCCAGAAGTACAAAATTAAATTTCTACTTTCGAAATACCACCTAATATAAAATTCTAGGTGTCTTCAGATTAATTTATTCTAATAAAATACAACTATTCCAGACAGCTGAATAAATATAGACCAAGGCCGTTGTATCCATTGGCTGGTTATCGTTTCATTTCTATTTCAGAACTGATCGCGCTGATTACTGGGCCATTGGCCTAGGACTCAGGTATCAATGAACACGTTTTATAAATGTGAGATGAATAAACGTAATCTGATTAAAAAAATTTTAGGGTGTTAATTATTTTAATAATATCGGTGTCTGAGATCTCCTTAGAAAAGCCCAAGTACGCCTACTAAACTATCCGAAAAACAAATTTTATAGCTAACTAGCGTAAAACTATCTCTTTCGAAAGTCGAATTGACAAATAATTTATTCACTTATTCAGAAAGATCAAAAAATTAAAATGAATGAGTCTTTTATTTTTATCCCTTTCTGTTTTTCAACCAGTTATAATTTTTATTCAAAAGGACCCGATTACAGTTATATTATTTATTTTCATCTCCGAATCGAATTATAATCTCGAATTAACAAAATCTTATATGACAATTCTGAACCATCATTACATTGTTCAACTATGCCATATTGATTTATGTTAATTCAACATGTAAGATTTTTTCTACGTTGAACCTAGCCTTGAGATTCGATTAGGGCTTTGATTTCAGATAAAACAAGTTACCAAGACTGAAATATTTGTATTTTTGTAAAAACAAAATCAATTATTTGTGAGTTAGCCAATAACGACCAAATGTTACTACATATATAACCAAAAACAAAAAGTAGTTTAGGACCGGTCTAGATTAATTAATTTAGTATAAAGCAAGGAAAACACACCAATAATGTATTTACTATATGATATTTATTAATTCATCATAACTATAACTCATCGAGAGATTTTAAAGAAATCTGTTGGATAGTTTTTTCACGCCTACATTTATTCATTTTTATGCATAGCCTCGAGTTTTGAAGATTAGGAACTCAAGTCCTGAGCGACGGTGGTGCTCTCTGTCAGCTTCAACTGGATTTTGACACAAGTGATGTGTCAAACATTTTTAATTATTTATTTTTTGTCTCTTTATTATTACAATTGTTTATATTCTTTATACTTTTATTTTCTAATGCACTTTAGATTAATATTTACTATATTTCGTACCATGTATGGTTAGAGAATTTTATTTATTTTAATTTAATTTAATTGTACATATTGTAAGAGCTGATTCTTTGACATCCATATTATTCATCGCCCTTTAGGGAGGCAGCAATATTTATTTAATAATAAAATAGTTGTTAAAAAAAAAAAATGTTTTATTTACTACACATGGCTATGCGTTGCAAAATTGATACCACTAATACAAAGATGTTTTTTTTTAAAATAAACAACTTTCCGTAAGCCTAACTGAGGGATAATGTAGAAGATACACTACCCGGAGAGATAGGTTGAGTGCTCCTAGTTTACTAATAGAGAAGATTGTCCGAGCCGCTTCCTGCCAAGAGCTATGAACTGACCTTCGCGCGACACTCAATTCTCATCGCTCTTGTGTGAAAACCTCAATAATACCATATTTACCGAATTTCAATTTGCTTTGAAATAGGTTTTATCAGTAAAATTTTAGGAAGATATAATAGTATTCATTCACGTTTTCTAACGCGAGTGAATTGCTGTTTACTGCAGTATTATTATGATAATTACTTTTACATACTAAATATATTTGTAAATGATTGTTAAACATATATAATTACATGATAAATTATGAATGTAGAATATTACCTATCTCTTATATCACTAAGGGAAAAAACAGTTTTAGAAACTAGGTAAATTGTTTACCTCTTGATCAATGGCTCTATTTCTTTAATAGTTTTATAATCATTATATAATACAGAATCAAACAATTTTTTGCTTTCTCCACAAATATTCTAAAACTTATGACTCGATTGTTCGTATACTATTACATTTTTCATATTTAAATAATAATTAGCATTTATAAGTTGAAAAACATTAGAATGATTGTTTTTTCTTATTATAATGATAATCACATATACATTCATGGTTCATGTACCGTGGTGAAACTTCAGAGGAGCGTGGGTTTGAAAAAGCAGTTGTTGATGATCGAACCCTAAAAATGGAAAAATCATACGATTTAAGAAAAGATATTTAAAGCAAGAAATACATCTCATGGAATGGAAAAAGGAAACATTGTAACACTGTTGTCTTGACAGAACGTTTCACCGCCAGTGGTGAACCACACCATGCCATGGGGGGAGGAACCCCATAAGCGTTCATCCTAATTTTTTCAACTTATAAATGCTAATTGTTATTTAAATATGTCTTGTGTGATGTCAAAAATTTAATAGTATACGTACAATCAAGTAGTAAATTTTATAATATTTGTGGAGAAAGAAAAAAATCTTTATTGTTTGATTCTGTATTATATAATGATTACAAAGGAAATATATACAGATTACACAACTATTAAAGAATAAGAGCCATTGATCAAGAAGCAAACAATTTACCTAGATTCTAAAACTGTTTTTTTTTCTTAGTGATATAATAGATACGTAAACCAAAACACTTAAATAATGTAGACAAATGGAATATCAAAAGATTATTACCATTATTCGTTAGTTAAGAAAACAGCGAAGAATAATTTGGAAGAAATAGAACTGCTATGTCTGGGGATTAATAGTAAATCATATAATTTTAATTTGTAATGATTACATTTGCTTACAGTGCTTTTGGAGAATAACCATTTTTCTTTTTTTTTTATTCGCTTATTGAAATTTGCAACTATAAACATAGATCTTGATTTCGAAAATATCAAGATAAAGATCCCTCATGTTATTTTTCGGTCAAGGATTGCAATGACGTCTGATCTTAAAGCAAATGAAGTAAAAAAAAAAAAAAAACTCTCAAAAAACCTCTTCACCTTAAAAAATAAAAATTCCATAGTAACCCAAAACAGCAATTTAGTAAATAGATGCATTTATCAAAATTGGGCCAACAACTGATATGCAGAACTATTTATTTTCTCTTTTTGCGATATTTTCGGTATTGATGTTTAACAAAAATCATCCTTAATGATAAAATAAAAAAATAATAAAAAATTGCACACACATTAATAGAAAAAATTAATTTGATATACTAATATGAGGTATGGTGCTTCAAATGTGTTTTTGATATTTACACCAATGGAAAAAATTGAAATTTTTTATTTTTTTTTAAAACTACAATTTGAATTCGAATAATTACAATCTGCCTCACTCAAGGGCAATGAGTAATATGGATGACAGAAACTCATTCATACAAAATGTACAATGCTATAAAATAAAGTAAAAAAAAAAAAAGTATGAAAATTAAAATAAACAGCATTTAAAAGTAATGCTAGCAAATCTTGCTAGGAAAGTATCAGGAGTAGTAGGGATATCTGCAGCGTAGAGGATATATAGGACTGGACCTAGAACGCTACCTTGTGGAACCCAGCCTCAATCGGGTAGCAGTGAGAGTATTCCATTCCGCAGCGAACTCGAAAGGAACGGTTAGTGAGGTAGGATAGAAGGACTAGGAATAGCGACTGAGGTAAAAAGGTTTTGAGTTTGAAAAGCAAACTGCATGCCATACCCGGTCAAAAGCTTGCGCTATGTCCATAAATGCGCCGGAGGAGTATTCTTTTTTTTCAAGTGCAGAGGATATATGGTCTACTATACTAAGGCCTTGTTGGACAGTGGAATGCTTAGAGCGGAACCCTAACTAGTGTGAGGGAATATTTGGGGATTTAAAGATGAGTAGAATGTGCTTAAGAAGGAGTTTTTCAAAAAATTTTGAAAGGATTGGAAGAAGGCTGATCGGTCTGTATGATGATGGAAGGTTTACCCGATTTTAGGAAAAGGATAATGATAGAATGTTTCCATTGTTAAGGGAAATAGGCTGTTCGGAGGATGCAATTATATAGGTATGTAAGGAATATAATGGCTTTGTGGTGAAGTTGTCTGAGGATCTGTAAGCTAAGGAGATTATATCCGAGGGATTTAGGGGATTTTTATTTTTTTTAAAAGGAATTTGACCTCAGAGGAATAAATTGCCTTAAGTGGTAAGGATAGAAAAATCGGTGAATCAAAGGATTCATGGACCGTTGTTGTGTGGGTGGGATTAGAATCAGGATGGGGAACAAATATGCTGGAGAGGTGCGGGCCAAATTCTTCAGCTCTGATCTCGTCAGAAGCTGCCCATGAACCATCTTCTCGCCGGAGGGGATGGGTTGATATTTGAGGATTTTTTTAGTAGTAATCCAGAGGGAATTATCTGAACCAGAGAGTTATAGGATTGGGATCTGAAGGTAGCCATATTTTTTTTTAGGAGTTTTGTAAGATAATTGTAGAATTTCCGATCGTCAGGATGCTTGGTTCTTTGCCAAATGGCTCTGGCAGATTGGATAAGGTCTTGTAGGTCTTGGGGTAAAGGATTTTTCTTTCTATCTTTGGAAGGGGATCGAGGTAAGAATGTTGCCCAGGCTGCTTGCTGGATTATGTTTGTAAAGGAATTAGTTGCATTGTCAAGGTCCTGGGAGGTTTTTAAGGATACTCTGAGGTCTATAGTGTCGGAGATTATTGGGCGAAAGTGGTTCCAGTCTACTGGGGGAGG
This sequence comes from Euschistus heros, assembly GCA_003667255.2. NCBI lineage: Eukaryota > Metazoa > Arthropoda > Insecta > Hemiptera > Pentatomidae > Euschistus > Euschistus heros. The sequence continues at coordinate 1,456,394 of RCWM02000232.1, forward strand.
AGGTTTTGGAATCGGAGTGACGGAAAGGGTTAGAATTAATGGACTATGATCTGAGGAAAGTTCATCCAGACGTTCTATGGAGTAATGGAGGAATGGATCCTAAGCCTGAATGTATGAAGAAATCAAGAAGGTCAGGGTTGCGGTTAGGATCCGTGGGCCAATATGTAGGGTTGCCGGGAGAAATGAAATGAAATCTTCGGGAATTAAGTGCAAGTTGCAATGCTCGCCCATGGGAGTTGGTGGTTCTTGAACCCCATTGCTGGCGCTTAGTATTGAAGTCAGCACCTAGGAGGAAGCAATGACCTATGGAATTAAAAAATGAGTGGAAATTGGTTTATATGGGGGGCAGTAGGCCGCTGCAATCGTGACGGGGAACGAGAAGGTTTTGACAACTGCTGTAGATTGTAGGAATCCATTTGCAGGTAAAGGGAATACATGGTTACCATTACAGAGAGGTAATGGTGAATGATGAAAGCAGTTCCGGCATGGGATCTACCATCAGGGTGGGTTGATCGAAATGTTCGGTATTGCGGTACATTGATGAAACTTTTAATTTTAACTATGGATTCTCTATAAGATGTAGCAAAAAAATTACAATTAGGCTTTTTGGGAAGAAATTAATTTCTTGTATTATTATTATTCTTTGGGCTTCCACCTTAAACTCGTCACCAATTAAACAGATTCAGGATTAATTTTATTTATTTCTAATAATTAGTTGATTTTTTGTTGTTTTTTTTTTTGTTTTTTTTGTATGGTTGTTTATTTAATGTCTAACGTAGGTATTTTTTTAAAGTATTTATTTATTTATTTGAAGGTTTAAGGAATCTTAATTTTACAATATTTAGAATCGTCTAAGTGTGATAACCTTCGTTAGGTGTCTTGTGAAAACAAAAATTAATCAAATTAAATTTAATACAAAAGCAAGGAGACAGTTAACATCAGTCAATGAGGCTAAGGGGTTTCAAGTGTTTACTGATTCTTCTTAAGTTTTTTTTTTCTTTTTTTGTCCCGTTGATACCTCTTGAACAGGACAATTACATTGCCCTTCATATGTTTAATTTTAATTGACAGATATAGAACTAATATTAAAGATTACTGGTATGTTAAGTATTAAACACACGTAGTTCATTACTCTCACCGCCCTAACAAAAATAATATGAAATCAATATAAGAATATTTCTAACTGCTCCAACCATTGAACGGAATAAAAAAAATTACATTAAACAATATGTTATAATTCCGTAAAAATAAAAATCACTCACTCACTGTTGGGCGCTACAGTCTTTGCAGGACCTGGGCCTCTGCCACCGCTCTTCCCCATGCCTCGCGGTCTCCAGCTTGACTCTTCCAGTTTCCTATTCCCATCCTTCTTATATCCTCCTCCAAGTCCTCAATCCACCGCCGCCTGGGTCTGCCCCTTTTCCTTTTTCCTCCTACTGCACCATTTAGCATCATTTTAGGCAGCCTACAGGGCTCCATCCTTTCTACATGCCCTAACCATCTAAGCCTGCTCTTCTTAATAACACAGAGGATATCAGGCTCTTCGTACAATTCAGCTGATTCGGCATTGCTTCTGATTATCCATCTGTGTTCTTCTTTAACGGCTCCAAAGATCTTTCTAAGGACTCTTCCCTCCCAAACCAGTAGAGCTCTTCTGTTTTCCTTGATTAGAGTCCACGTTTCACTGCCATACATTTATTATAAATGCATAAATCTGAATACACTTTAGTCTCGATTAACCGCCGTAGTTGGGACCGAGGTTGGCTCAGATAACTAAATCCTCTATAAATCGAGACCCCTAAATAGTAAGGGAGATTACATGAGAAAAAAAGGAAGAGGATAGATTTAATTAATACAAGTACTGTTTAATAACAATATAATACTTATTATTCATGCAATAATAAGCCAAAAGTTTTATGGCTTGAAAAAAATCAGAAATTGTCTTTTGTTTAAGTACCAACAATCAATAATCTATCTGCCGCATAATTCCCTAAGTCTAAAAACCATCGAATCTGATGTTAGTATCAACTCTGCCTTCCAGATAGTAAAGTGTCTTCTCCAACTAGTATTCATGAGAAATTGTTAATGAAGATTCATTCGTATCCAAGTAGAACGTCCCCTTCCACTTCCAGCCTCCCCGTAGTAGTACTCTTGCATATATTACCTTATATTTTGTGAAAAAAAATAACACATAATAAAATTAAATTTAAAAAAAATATATAAGGCTAGATTGTTCGAGACCTCGGTTGGTTGAGATTAAGTTAACCGAGTCCCAAGGGTACAATCGATGAAAAAAAAAAAAAAAAAAAAAAAAAAAAAGAAACCTGGTATCAGATTAAGATCTATTAGAAATCGGTAATATTTTGTAATAAGGAAAATCTATTTAATTTTTCCCGAATTCCATAAAATAAGAATTTTTTAAATTTTAATATGCCATAATAACTGATGTAATTTTTTTTTATGTTCCTATTTTTTAAATGTTAAAAAAAAATTACCTAATATAAAAAATAGAATAATTAATACAACTTTCTTGGCTTTTAACACACATAGCTGATTCAATTCTAGGGTATGTTAGACGTCAATTAAACAGACTAGTTTCAATGCCCAAAATACTCATATGAGTTCCGTGGAAAGGATTATATCACAGACAATAGAAAGTGCGGAACTGACTACTGAATTTACATGACCACCTGACGGAACTGATAAGGAAAGTGACATTGCTACGTTCCACTCTGGAAATACGGATAAAGATACCGTGGGTATCAGCCCGGAGTACCGCCTATACTAATCTGCAAAAGGCCTATTCTCTCATATGATATAAAAAAAAAAAAAATTCAAAGTAAGGAGTAGAGGAATCATTGATTGTCGGCTATGTCACGATTGAAAGAGTGGACAACTTTAAATTTCTCAGAGTAAAATAAGTAATTATAGCAAAATCTTTAAACCAATGCAAGTACCACAACAACAGTCGCGAAAAATCATCAATGCAACCAAGCACCAGAGATATATGATTTTCCAATATCGAGATATCTGAAGTCGATAAAGGCAATGTTACCGTGGTGTGTGCAGCAGCTTTTGTGAAATCTCTAGACCACATGGCTATAGCGATCAGGAAATAAAATAAAGTAAAAAAGAAACTATGCCAAGAAGAAATCTGTAGCATTTGGAAAAACTGGTCGATACTTGCCCAAAATCAGATAAATATTCTGGGCAATGCATGTTGGTGTCCTACCCGTGTAAAAGTAGACAAGTAGTAATGTCAACGGTACTTTAGGGTCTAAAATAATATTACTAGTGTAAAACGGCCATTTTATATTGAAAATTTATCAATACCTGTTCATTTACTTTACATAAAACCATAACTCGCCCTTCTGATCTTCACCTAATTACCTTCCATAGAACATTTTAACAGCCCTTTCTACTCGGTCATACTTTTGGATCTCCTTACCAACACAAGTTAGATAAAATAGATCTATTCAGCCAACTACAATACTTCACTCTTCCATCCTTACCATATTCATATCTCTCTAAATCTTTTAATCATAATTATTTAATAATTAATAAAAAAGACGGGAAACATATAAGATATAAGGTACCATGAGAATATATTTTTTTTCAATTGAAAAGATAAACGTTTTTCAAAAAAATAGAAAATAATCATTATTGCAGTTGCTGGGGCGCCGAAATATTTTTGTTTTATTTTACAGCTTCATTATAAAAATTGTTTTCATTTAATTCACGAGATAAAAAATATATTAAAAAGGTATTTTTAAATGTTATACTTTAAAACTTTTGATTTGCCATTTCTTTTAGAGTATTTTTTTCATTATAGCACTATCATTTCTGTACCGTTTGGGAAAATCTAGAAAGTCCAAAATCATAGGTTTTCAGGGCAGCGTTTTGAAGTTTTTTGTTTTTCGTGTAAATGGAATTTTTTTGAATAATTTTTCCAGTCGCGATTATTTCTTACGGATTTACTATATCCTGCACGTTTTCTGACACAATTTTTAGAGGCAAACTTTTCTATTTCTACTATAGAGGTTATTATTTACTATTTATTATTTCTTAATAGCTATACAAGAATTTACTAACGAATTTTTTTTTGTCATTTATTTACAAAGATTTACAACAGTAAAACAATATACATCAAGTAAATCTGCTGTATTACAAATATAATAATATAACAAAAACTATTAGTAGCACTCAAAATTTACGAAGCTAAAGTGAACTATTTAAATTTGAAATGAAAATTATTGCTTTTCTTCTCGTTTCTATAACGTTTCTAAGGATTTATTAAATGTTTATTTGTAAAAATATTCACACAGATTTCAATGAAATAACAAATCAGAATACATATGAAATAATTTAACATGTGTGAAAAAATCTGTTGCAGGGTCTTGAACACCTTATGGAAAATTTAGGACTAGGAGGCCTCAAGTTCGAAAAATCGCACAACGAATCGTTGCACAAGACCCCAGATGGAGAATTCAAAGAACTCCATGATGCAGAAAGCCTCCATAAGCACAACCACACAAGACTACGAAGAGCATTCAGTGAGTTCTACGTCAGAGTTCAATAAATGATATAATTCAATAAACATATCATCTAGTGTTGACTCTAATGAAGGTGATCAACAACGCCAACACAAACATAACCTTCGATTCAATATGACATAAAATATAATAAAAACATTCTCGTAGGAGACAACTGGGCATTATGTACTTAAACTGTTCTGTGGATTAACTTTTACTTGTATGTATATTTGAATTTGAATTTTCACCAAGTCAGTTAATATGTTGAAAGAATAACCAATATCATTTAATACCTAAAATTAAATAAAGCAAGAAATTTTCTGGTATTAGAAGAGATATATTTCTAAAGTTCATGCATACTAACATCAAATAATTGTTCCTAAAAGCTCCTACATTGATAAAAGAATGGCGATTTGGAAAGTCTATAAAATGATTTTTTTTAAGTTTAGAAAGGATAGTTAAATAAGCTAGAATATAGGTAGACTTCTTATTCACTAGAGCAAATTTAAGTAGAAAACCTCTATCTATATTCCGGCAAAACTCTTGACCGCAAAAACTTGTGGTTTGTCACAGATTAAAATATTACACCATATATAAAGTGGAAGGAAAAAAATATCTACTTTTACATAAAACAATAGACGTTCCCATTTAAAAAAACGAAGTCGTGGTGTATATTAAAAAAAAAAAAATGTCAGATTCTTAACTATGAAAAAACAATGAATTGGGTCCTCAATTTGATTTCTTTTCTTAATTTAATTATTTTTCGACTAATCCGGGATTTACTAGACAAACGTTCAAAGCTCCACAATTAATTACAAAAGACTTACTTACATGACAGTTAATAGATCTATTAGGACATACGGAGTTGAGCTTTGGGGCTCCACTAAACCTTCCAATTCTTCTCATCTCCAAACCTTACAATCAAAAATTCTTCGTAAAATCATCAAGACTCCTTATTACATCAAAAACAATCTTATCCATAAGATCCTAATATTACATATGTTGCTGATTTGACCCAAAGCAGATACCAACCGTTTCATAGTAAATTCCATACCCACTCAAATACATTAATCTCTCAACATGTTTCCCAGCCTATAAACGATGATCCTCCGAGGCGTCTGAAAAGAAGACGGCCAAGAGACCTACTGTAGAATTTTTTTTTAAGTGTTACTACCAAGCAGTTCTTAACGTGTTATTGACATATTGTAATAATTTTCCTCAAATTTACTTGTGGTATATATGATATATAATTGTAAATATCAATAAAGTATATAAAAAAAGAGTTTAATTTTGTGATGTTTGATAACATATAAACATATTTCGCCACTATGTTAAATTCTGCTCAAGGTTAAAAAAAAAAAAAATTAGGAAAAACTTCTGTCCCAGCTGCTTAATAAAGATGAACTTTATTAATTGGTCCAAACTTAGTAACCTGACTTGGAGTGAGTTTTTGATTTTAAAAAATATTTTTTCTTTAGTGATAATGAATTTTACAAGTTTGGTTGGTTTTTAATCGTTGGTTCATTCCATTAAGTTGAATTTATTTTGTATTGATAAAGTTTACATTTAGTCGATACATTTAAATTTCTAAAAAAGAGAAAGTATGATAATGATCAACACGATTTCCTATTACGCGGAAAATATTCCTTGGATTACTTAATTATTTATATATATGAATAGTCTGTTGCATGTGGAATAAAGACTTAATATACATAATCGGTTATTTACCAGGCGATTCATATTCCTTTTGGACAATATTTCCGGTAAACTATATCACCTAACACCATCAAGATGAATCTTCCAACATCAATATAATAATTACTTAGAATTTAACTAAATTAAAACCATTTTGTTTTCAGAACCAGAGGACAAATGCCTCACACCCCAAGATCTCCTCTACTACTACGGACTCCAGGCTGGCCATGGCGTCTTGATAACGAAGGACAACTTCCTCTCCATGTGCCCGGCCATAGTCTACCAGCTGGACAGGAGGCTCTGCAGCCCGAGGGCAGTCTTCAATCAAGCTCCCGATCTTGGGTTCTTAGGTACTTGTTTACACAAGGTTTCCAAAAAAGTTTGCCCCACAAACTCGTCGATCCCATACGCCGGTATGAAATTTTTGAAACTATCTTTTCAATGTTGATGGCACCAATTAACAGTTCTGCACCGTAACCTAAGTATTATTAATTTATTTTTAATTATTGAAAATAATTCAAGCGCTAACCCAATCGTAACACATGGAGGGGACAATAGTACAATGGTATGTTTTTTTGTTAAAACTCAAATTTGTGGTTTCAATAAACACAAACAAACTAATAAACAGAAAATTATCATAATTAAAAATCTTGTAGGAAAAATTGGGTTTAATTTAAAAAGCATCATTATAACAGTTAATTTAGCCTTTCTTCCATATTATTTTACTTTCAGATTTTCTCTAAAATATAAAATAAAAGTTAAAATAATTTTTTGCTTGATGGTCGAATTCCGAGAATTATGCAGCATAAAAGTGACAATTAAAATTAGAAATATTCAGATTTAAGAAACTAAATCAATAATAAGATTTAAACTTAATATTTCTTACTTGTCCTTCCATAAACTGGGCGAACAGGTTTAGTTCGGAGATCCCTACCCTATACCATAACGAACATATGACAATGATGATACAATAATTGCACAACTTTGTTTTAATGTTCTTACTTAGTCCAGTCGAAATACCCCCCCCCCAAAAAAAGGGGGCCTGCCTTGCGAAAGGTGGAGTAGTAGATTTTATGATTTAGTATGGTCCAGAGGGGTCCTGAGAATAAAATATCAAAAATGTGACTACATTCGATAAGAGAAAAATTTTTTGGGTACAAAAAAATCCCTAAATGTTTGTACTTTTTTCAGATCTATACAAAAATGATTTAAATCGAAAAATGTGTTATATACAAAATTAAATTTTATTAAATTGTGCGTCTAAAAACATCTCTTAAGCTGAATTTGATTGAGGCGTTTAGCTACAATAGATTGTCAAAAAACGACGAATTTTGCCAACTTTCTCAAAAAGTTGGTTTTGGGTTATGTTTAAGAGTCTATATTACAACAATGGCTAATCCAATAAAAAAAATGTATATATTAATAGTTGTAGATCATTAGATTCTATGCAAGATAGGATTTTAAAAGATTCTGATTGCTATTCCGAGATATGTCAATCAATCGTTTTAGTTCGGTTTGCCATTAAAGCGTGTTTTTTTAGTTTTTAAACTGTGATTTATTAAATTATTAAAAACATTCGTTTAAAGATTATTTTGCCACATGACCATAACTGTTCTTGGCTGTGTCCATAACTGGTACAACACGCCCATTACTGGTATTTTTAGTTCTTTGTAAAAAAATTAAAAAAATGTATTTGAAAGGAAGCTTTAGTGTATTTGTCAATTTTACATTAAATATAATAAGCTTTTGAGAATCTAAGTATATAACAAAAGATGTCATGTTACAAGGTGTATCAACGAAATTCCCTTTTAAATCTACAAGTTCCCTTAACAATGACCATGACTAGTGATTTACCCCATTTGTCGCTAGGACCTATTGTTTGGGAGTCATGATGGTTTGAATGAAAAAAGTCACTCTTTGCCTACATTTTTGACGTGTTAGGGCTTTTTTGACACGCTCTAGTTCTTTTGATCAGATTTAAAATTTGATGACAGTAAATTTGTCAGAAATTTAATAGAAGATATTTTTTGTTCTATAACATTTGCTGCCAGAACCTACTGTTTAGGAGCTATATTGGTTAGAATGAAAAAAATCACTTAGTGAAGTTTTTCTTTCGCCCACAAAATGTGTGACTTTGTTTCACACTCAAAAATGTAACATTTTGAAAAATTCTAGACCTGTTGGGAACGAAAATTAGCCGAAAATTCCCTCATCACAAATTTATTTAAGGATGTTTCTGTTATGTAACATTTGTCACCTGTGACCTACCGTTAGGAGCTATATTTGTTTCAATTAAAAAAGTTACGTTTGAAACCCCTAATTTCTCTCAACTTTGTTTTTTTCGAATAATAATTCATTGCTAGTTTAATTTAATTATTAAAATAAGTTATTTTAATCTTTTAATTTTAAAATGTAAATTGGGAAAAGCAGTAGATTATAGACAGACAAATCCATGATTTATTGTTTTTCCAAGTCTGGGAGATTTTGATTTTTTTTTTCTCTTCTTTCCATTTATTTCTTGTTTTACATATTGTCCAAGTGGGTCCATATTATTTATTGCACTCTTTGAGGCAAATTTTAATACTTACTCCATGAAAGTTTTTTCTACAAAAGAATAAAAAAAAATAAATAAATAATTTTCTTAGAAACTTACCACGTATTCCATCAAGAATTATACAGGCATAAAAATATTACAATGACCTCGGTAATTCATGAATCATTATTGAATATAGTAGGGATACATAAAACCTGTAAATATGTAAATATAAAACTGGTGTTATAACACTATTAAATCTTTGTAACTAACATCATATTTTAGGTGAAACAGAAGCATGTCTCATTCAATGGTTTACTAATAGTTATGCATGATGATAAAAAATGCACTAATGGTTCAGTATTGGGTATATTAAATTATTTTGAAGTACCTATTAATAATATAAAATATTAGTTATTTATTTACATAAATTTGTTAACTTTTTCAGCTTGGGCCTACGCTATCGCCAGTGTGTTAATCATGTCAGTCGTCGGCCTCCTGGGAGTACTATTGGTGCCAGTTCTTGATAAAGCTTTCTTCAGTAAGTTGCTAAGTCTTCTTGGGGCTCTTGCTGTTGGGACTCTGTCAGGAGATGCACTGTTGCATTTACTTCCTCATGTAAGCCAAATGTAAAATACAATATGACCTGTAAAGTATATAATTTTTTCTAGTTAAAATAGTTGACTCCAGTCTAACATTTCATATCTGTCTTAGGAAATTTTCAAATGAAAAAACAAAAAAAATTCTGCAATGCACTGAAAAGAATACTGTTTTTAAAGAAAAACATCGTTGCAGAAATAAAAACTAAGTTAAATAATTTTAGAGTGGTTTCTACTAACAAAACAAATTAGAGTGGTTTATTAACTCCGAGCAAAATTCACATGCGTTAAACAGTTGCTGTAAATAACTTCGGCGGCACGAGCACATGCATGTGAATTCACATGATCTGAAAGCTAAATGTAAACGGGGAATAAACTAAAGACTCATACATTACATTTGACCAAAGAAAAATGTAAGCGTCATTTGACATTACAAAACAAACATCTTTGGGGCTCCATTAAACCTTTCAATCCGTCTAGTATCCAATCCTTACAATCCAAAATTCTTTGTAAAATCTTCAATGCTCCTCATTATGTTACAAGCATCTTATCCATATAGATCGTACTGTTCCATAAGTTGCCGATCTAGTCAAAACCAAATAACTATCCTTCCATAGTAAAAAACCCGTCTAAAAAGAGGATGGCCAAGAGACTTTCTTACGTAGACCTTTCATTAAAATTGTACTAGTGAGTATTAGTTATTGGCTTTTCGTAGTAATCATTTTTCGCACATTTTTATATAATTTAAACTGTTGTAAATATCAATAAATAATTAAAATAAAATAAAACTAGATGTTGTATTATGGCTACGAATAACTGACTTTGAGTTAATGTGTTAGCTTTTCAGTAATCGCAAGTCACGACGTCTGCATACCCTTGGTTTAAACTAAAAAATAAATAAATAAACCTTATTCAATCTGTAAACTCCAGAAAAATAATTATTTGAAATTCTCTTTCAAAAGTTTTTACCATTGAAATAGTGGGCGAAGTTGTGAGGCGTACATTTTAATAGCATTACTACTCTACATGTAAAAAATAAATAAAACTACAATTAAAGCTACGGGCAATGTTTTGGCTAGAAGGGGTTTATTTAAGGTTGAGTAACGTATACACCATCGTTTTCAAGATCTGAATGCTTACGGTACTTATTCAAGATACTATTATAGGCTTTAAAAAAACGAAAATAAATAAGACAAAACACTTAGAGTAATATATGGGTTTTCTTATCTTTTAACGACTTTCTTACCGTTATCGCTGTCTTTTGAAATTCAGTTTAAATTATTAGCAAAAATTGTAATCTAAAATATACTTTCTATCAAAAGCTATAAACTATAAAAATATAAATATATTCACGTAACCATTTAAGAAACTCTTTCTTTTACGTCATCTGGTAAAACCTACCTACAACTCTATAAAAATGTTTAAAATGTTTTTTCATATACATGTGTATATAAATATGTTCATAGACATGGTCTGTAAATATTCCCAAACTTTGTATCGATTTAAACCTTCCACCACCTTTCAGTGTGCTTACCATAACGCTTTAAAGTATTATTATCACAGTACTATCACATGCAAAAAAATTTATAATAGACCTTAATAAAACTTTAATTAGGTTTTGACCTTGTCTGAAGTGTTTTAAAGTAATCAATGAATAAACAATTTGTTTTTCTTGAATTTATCCTCTTTGCAGATTAAGATCCTAAAACTGAAAAAAATGTAGATTATTTGTTAAATTTCAAAGTATACATTAGGATATTATACATAAGAAATTTCTAAATACATAATGGACAATTGATACTTATATTCATTCCTTTTTTGTTAAATTAGAATATATTAGTTTGGAAAATGATAGTGGCCTACAATGATTTTGGTACATCAGATAGAGACAGATCTTGGATTATATACAGAGTAATGGATTATCAATGGTATTTTTATTTTCAAGGACCCACAATGTCCGGTAAAGGTCTTTGTTACTAGATACACTTGTTTATTGTTAAATCAATATAATAATGAGAAACAATGCAATAATATACTTATAAACAATTTAAAAATGTAATGAGAAAAAATATAGACGACATAGCAACAAAGCTGAATGCGCTGGAAAAAAGATTTTTAAAAAGAAAGTTTGTTGCTGATTAAAATGTTTCTAATAAATTTTACATTGTACATTGACTCTACTTTTTTCATTTAAAAACTGGCCGTGTTTATTCACCCTGACTGCACCCCTGACCATTTCATCTCCTTACTAGTAAATTTTAATATGATAATAAATAACAAAGCTATCTTTGATAGATTTTACTTAAAACGTTTGTTTAAAGATGTGCCGATTCTCGATTCCCCCGATTCTTGAAAAAAATCGGTACGTGAATTGATGATTCAAAGCCGATATTCTTAGGTACCACCGATAATGCTAATGTTAGCGATAGTTTCGTGATAAATAATGTGTAAGTATTGTACATTGACTCTACTTCCTCGTGGAAAAAAATAAAATAAAAAATAAACTATAAGGAGCAGTTTTTCATTTAAAACTATCCTTTGTAAAAACCAAATATTTCTAAAGCTAGCATAACGTCACAATTTTGAAGAAAATAAAAATACTGGGGGAAAAAATGAAGGAATAGGATAACTATTTCCAAATGGTAAAACCAACACCGACGAAAAAAATGAAGTATACAAAATGGATAGCACTATTTTATAATACTTTTTTGTTATTCTTAAGGTATTTTTGTAATCACAAAATAGAGATAATTCTCCATTTCATAACATGTCCATCTGGTTTTTGAAAACTAATGCACTATTAAAACATCATCCAGAGAAATACCAATATATCCTTTCATTAAAAGTGTTTTGTTTTTTTGAAACATATATAAAAAATAAATTTGAAAATTAATAAATAAAAACCAAAAACCTTTGGAATATTTATCTTCTTAAATATGAATTTCCCATCCTTCCTGCCCCTTTTCTTTTTTTTTTTTTTTTTTTTTTTTTCCCCTAATCCTTCCAGCCCTTGGAGTACGTACATCAGCAGCTAAGCCCAACAACAACAAGAATTCGTAAAATTAATTCTTTTTTGTTTGTTCATTGTCTCAATATTAACTAACTTGTAAATTATTTTTTGTTTTTTTAATAGATTTGGTTTGGTATTTTAGCTCTCTTGTGAATTATATTTTGTAATAACAATTTATTTTTAAACTGAGGTACTGGCTTCGAGAATCGATTAAACAATTTTTTAGTATCGCTACCGATATTAAGAATCAAAATATTTTATTGCAGTCACATCACAATTTTTTTTATATAGTCTTCCGAATAATCTACAATAATCAGATAACGATATAGTCTTTAACTGACCCACCTTTGTAAATAGGGTCTATCGTGTTTAACTGTATATATTATTTATGATTTTTTCCTGATTAATGTTCCATTAGAACAAAAACATGTTCAACCAATTTATTTTTGTTTTCAACTTAACAATGAGTTTTACTTAAATTTTATTTTATTTAATCAACCTAAAACCAATAGACAAAAATAATCAAATTTTTTATGGTCATCTCTACTAAAATGAATGAAATTGATATAAAAGGTAACAAAGTAATAGAGAACAGTGCACTACTTAACAAGGAACAACTCTTTTATATGAAGAAAATTTAAGACCTAAATAAGAAAATATTCTATCTACCATCACGTAATTAAATAGGCTGATTTTAATAAAAATAAATTACTAATCACTAGACATAAATATTAGACTTAAATATTCTTTATAGACAAACAAGTTTCACCAAAAAATTCATGTATCCTCTTAAAATCAAAACCAGAATTTTCTTAACGTTTTATCCTGTGAATGAACTGTTTGACCTATTAATTATTCAAACAGAAATTTCTGTTTTTTTTTTTATATTAAAGTACAGATGTTCAATTGAAATCTAAGTAACTAAGTGAGCTATAGTATTTGTGGTGTTGTCAGTCCATGTTGATGATTATGAATTTATGAGTCTTAAATGATTATGAAGTCAGTCCTTCGCAGTGACATCAATTTTGTCTGAAAGGTCTAAAATAATTTTGGTCTAATCTCATTCAGTAATGGATTTTGTTTTTGTAACTTGTACTTCTGAGTTTATAGTGGTTTGCCAGGGTTAATAGCTGCAATAGATTTATCTATTTGGCACCCTTCGTTTGTTTATTGCCAATGTGTATTCCAGTCTCTCATTGTGTCATTTCTAAAAAATTTCCTCTTATGTAATTAGACACCAAGGAATATTATGATACTGACTTTGCTAACTCGGCATGTTTGTTTCCATAATTTCTAGTAAGTCCTTTAATACAAATTCATATTATAAAAATTTCCTCTTCAGTTGAATCGGAGAGATTTTATAGATAGATCATGTGCCCATGTAAATAATATAATAATATACCCCTGGCTGTCGATAAGCCAAAATTTAGCACTTTTGGAAAGGGGATTTTTGTTTTCCAAAATCATGTAATTACTCTAAAAATGCAATTTGCACTGAAATAGATACATATTAAGAAGCACAAATTAACTAATTTTTCAAGCAGATATTAAAAATCCTGCTTTGAATGTATAATAAATAACTCATTTTAAACGTAATTTTAAATATCAATTTCATGACAAGCAGTCTTATATTCTATAATAATATAATAAATAAAATAATATAGAAAATAAAATTAAAAAAAAAAAAAAAAAAAAAAAAAGGTTTAGAAAATATACTTTTCCCACTTAAAGAAAATATTCTCTATAAACTTTAAGACTGAAAAATATTAAAAGTTTGATTCTTACAGGCACTGCAAGCACATCCTGGTGGAGAAGTAGTCATTACAAGAGCAGGATCTACATTTTTAACTGTTCTCTTATTTTTCGCAATAGAAGCTGCTTTTCATGCGAAAGGAAACAGAGTGAGTACACTGATATTAAGATATAATATATAGAATAAGTCATTTTGGTATATCTCATAATTTAATTCATCAGTTATGAATCAAACTGTATTATTTTCAATAACATAGTCGCTTCTTCTATAACTGTCAGACATATAAACATGGAAAGCTTCTACACAACCTTACACATAAAGTAAACTAAATTGTCCACTAATCATGCTAAAGGTGTAAAAAAGCGGAGTATATAATGAAAAAAAAGATAGTAATAAAACTGAAAATAAATAATGAACTGAATTGTAGCATAGTATGTCTATCAATGAAATATACTATATAAATTAGATCATATTATAATTATAAGATCATATTATGTAAATATCTATAATCAGTAAACTACTCATATAAAATTGTATTGGACTTAAAGCATATGATAAACTATGAGGGCATAGTAAAGAATGAATTAACTTTTATTTAAGAAATATTAAAAATATGAAAGCTTGTAATTTAATATGTTGATAGATAATTTATAGATAACTACCTATTTGGTAATTTAACATAAAATAACATTTCAATGATCTGCTTATTAAATTATTTACAAAGGAGAAAGAAGTTATAAGAGAAGTTACATTTATAAATTAAAGCACTTGCATAAGACTGACAATGCAAAAACACTAAGCTTCAAAATTACTCTTCCCTTCTCATTAGACCAATAAAAATCTTATCTTTTTTTTTTTTCAAGACTGAAGGTTTTATCTAAGAAGCAAAGCTTTTTCAAAAGATTTTAAGCATTTGAGATTTACAAATAGGAAATAATAAAAATTGTTTACTAGAAAAATCTAATAGAAGCCAGGAGATTATTTTTACTAAAAAGTAAAATCAGTCTAAGAATCTGTTAATTTATTTTTAGTCAAAAAGGAAAAACACTATTTCAAATAAAAAAGGGAAAAAATAATTTAGTTTACTTTTCATATTTTCAATTAAGTTAATCTTTCAAGTAAACATAAATATATATATTTTTTCATAGTTTCTAGTTTTCATTAATTTATAAATTATGTTTGTTGTATAAAATATGAATACATAAAATTTTATACATTTTTGAAAACAAGCTGTAATTTTAATTCAGTTCTCCCAATGATTTTTTTATTTATTTTTTTTTTCAAAAGTTTAAGATTATAAAAAAAATATAAACTCCTAAATAAACATTTTGTACAGCACTAAATACTTACTGACAAAACAGACCAAAGTGTTTCAAAGAAGTAATCGGCCTTTTATAGGTTTAGTGGTTTCTGAAAAATAATTGAATCTTTAAAAGGTTAACTACTAACCCCAAAATTAAATTTCTGGTTTAGCTGCTAATTTATCTATAGTATTAGTTAATACTTAATATAACATTATGTTCCCCCCTTCAGAAAATAAAACAATATATACTTATTATGATGTAACCAGATTTTTTGGTATTTATTGTTGCATTTTTTATAATTTATTCGTTTTTGTCTATAGAAAAAGATGAAGAAAATTGACGACATGGAAAACACAAGCTATATGATGGTCCCTGTGAAAAATGAGGGACATTCACGTATGTTAAATTAAATTTTTGTTTTAATATGCTCATTAAAAATTTCTCAGATAGTGAATTTTCTCTTTCCCTAATATGCATATATATAGCAGTTATATTCACTTGGAAAAAAATAATTTAAAAAAAAATTAAAGATTGCACATAATTACAAATTTAATAGCCACAAAATTTTAAATAATTAGTTAACCAGATACTTGAATCCTTTCAGATAGTGATGGGAAAGGTACAAGTGTCATCTGGATGATAATAACTGGAGATGGACTCCATAACTTAACTGATGGCTTAGCTATGGGAGCAGCCTTCAGACAGGATGTCATGACAGGGCTTGCTACAGCTTTGGCAGTTTTCAGTCATGAGCTTCCCCATGAATTAGGTAAATATTAACAGTGTTAGTATTCTAAAATATAGCTGTAAATTGATATTTTTTCTGTCTCTAATGTCTTTTTAATTATATATATTAATAATCATAATTTCACTAAATATTAAAATATTTAAAAACTTTAATTCATACTCTATCCTTTCATAACAAAAGTTTTGTTAGATTCTTGTTAAGAGATTATTAACAAAAGAGGTTAATTACACAACAAGTTTATTTTTTATCAAAGTAAAAAAATAATATGAAAATTTATCACCCTCAATCTGATGCCAGCATTTTATGGCTCTGTCAGTTTACTGTATAAATAATTTATAATGAACCGATAACAGTTAATGGAGTTTATAATTATTAGCAATGAGATTTATTCAAAGAAATTATAAAAAATTATTTCATGGGTTTAAACTATAACCTTATTGTTTTAAGAATTAAGTTTTACATGATAACATTTCTATTTAATTAGTAGATTTCAATATTTATCTGATTATATCACAAGGAATGTTAGTTTAAGGATAATAAAATATGATTGATTACAATAACATAATTAATAAGTTACCACAAGAGTATTATTTTAATGACTATATTTAAATTGAATGTCCTAAACCTTCTAGGTTCTAAAATATAACTTATACAGTGCACACCATATCAATGAACTCATTTCAAGACTTTGGCCTTTTCCATAAATAAATAAATAAAATATTGTGATACATATGCCTTACGGTTCGAATTCTACCAGACTTAAGTTTTTTAAAAGAAAAATCATGAAACTTATCCATTGAAAGAATTTAGTAGGAACCAATCTTGACTTAATTTTTATTAATCTTAAATTAATTATTTTTTTCATTACATATTTGTACTGCCTATTTGTTTTTGAGAGTTACAAGTTTCAATTTATGTTTTTTCATGGAATTAACATAAATTATGTTAACAATAAATCAGTTATCACTGCCATAGTTATCATTTACCACAAACAGGCAATTTATGTAATATTTTCATTAAAAACTTGTTTTTTCTAATCTTTTGCTCTCCATTTTTCAGGTGATTTTGCTCTCTTGCTACAGAATGGAATGGATCTAAAAACTGCTGTCATTTACAACCTGGCATCATCTGTACTGAGCTTGATAGGAGTCATTTTGGGTCTGTTATTAGCAGATTTTTCAGAAGCTGCACTATGGATTTATGCAGCAACTGCTGGATCATTTTTATACATTTCTCTAGCTACTTTAGTAAGTCCTTGAGTTTTAGAATAAAGAGAATCTAATATGCATAAATATAATTGATTTAGATAAACAAAAACTCCTTCAGATTAAACTAATTGATAGCACCTTATATTGCTAAAACTAAATTATAGAAGAATGCCTATGGCTCACCTAGCATTTATACATTAGTGATACTAATTCAATAAAACTGCACTAAGAATCCTTAGAGATCTTTCCCCTCCATCCTATTGAATATAAACAAGTGAAAGCTATACCTTAATTGAAAAAAAAAAAAAAAAGAATGACGCTGTAATTATTGGAATTAAAGAATTAAAGAATGACGACTTACTCATGTGGCTCGACAGCCCAGATCTTGGCCACCTCAAGAGTCTTCTGCTATTTAGCTCACTGTATCCATTCTCCAACTAAAATTGGATCCGTGGATCTCCAGAATTCTTTTGGAATCTGCAATAACACCATCTACCCGGTGCATCTTTCATCATCCAGCACTTTTTGAGCAGTGCAACATTGCGTTTAGGACTATCTTTGGGGTCTTGTTTTCTCCTACCCTTGCCAGGTGACCTGCCCAGCTCAGCCTCTCATTCTTTATAACTTTGACATCAGCACCGACAAATAAATCATCCAGTTCTCGATTTTTCTTTTTCCTCCTGAGTTCTATACAGACCCTCATATCCTTTATAATAATTTTAACTCGAATACATGGAGGTCCTTCTTATCATTTTTGGGCAAAGCTCAGGTCGGGCTTGTATATGTGAGGACTGATCTTATAAAAATTTTAATGATATTTTATTTTCCTTTTGTGAGCCTGCTCTGCATATGCTTAAGTAAGCTAACATAGTATCGCTTGGCTGCTACTATTCTGCACCTGATTTCCAACAATGTGTCATTTATAATAATAATCTGTTTGTGTGTGTTACTTTGTAAAGGCAAAGCAAGGTTTCAATCGTTACCTCTACTTCTGTAGTCAATTGCCAACTACAATCAACATATACTTGTCCTCGTTGATTAAATGAAAAAATTATTAAAACTTTTTTACATTATCTACCAGTTATATCATCTTTCAATGGAACTTATTTCATGAAATGGCTTTTAAAAAGTAATATTAATGAACCATTTACAAACATAATTCATCTAAAAAAAAAAAAAAAAATTGAAATGTGTCACTTACTTTTTACAGATTCCAGAAATGCATAAACAAGTAACGAGTTTATCACATCTCTGTATACAGTTGATTGGGATGTTTCTTGGAGGCGGTCTGATGTTTCTCATCGCCATTTATGAACACTCATTTCATGAATTTTTAAAAGAATTAGACTAGCATATAGAAATCATAAATATTTATTATTCAAATAAATTAATTTGAATTGTTGACGAATGTTGCAATCAATTAAGACTGATGATAGTTAAAAAGAAACCCTGTTTTTAGTATGTAGGAATATTTGTTTTTTTTCTCTTTACAGTGAAGAGATATTGAATTTTAATTGTATTAAATATCAAAGTATTCATAATAATTATTAAATGAAAAAATATTTAAATGCTTAATGTATTTTACTAATATTTTTAAGGGACCATTAGAAAATAATAATATTAATATATAAAGTTAAGTTAAATTAATATAAAATATTTATGTAATACATTTTAAAATAGTTAATTTTGTTATGTAAAATTAATTACTTTTAAATATATATATATATAAATATTATATGACCAAATAGTGATATAAGATTGACCAAGAAATTTATAAAAGTATAATATGAACAATTGAGTAATCTTTAGCAAACCTATAAGAAACTATTCTTAGATGTTAGCAAATATTTTGTGAGAGCTGATAGCAGAGCTTCACTGTGATAGTATTAAAATTTTATGTTACCATTTATTTGTTATATATCGGTAAAAAAGCTTAACAGAAAATGTATGCCTTGCGTGATTAAAATTAACATACTCCTTGAAATAATGTATGTTTCGAAATCATTGAAGAACTTTTATCAGTTCATATAAACATTTATCAAGGACCAAGATTTCTTTAACCAATATAGATTATGTGATATTGAAATTTAAAGTAGTATAAACGAGGAGTTCAAAAATGGATTGTAGTCATTAAATTTTAAAAGATGTATAGAAATTTTAGTCTTGTTGAGTAACTTAAAATTACTATTGAGAATATTATTCAATATTCAAAATAATTAATTAATTAATTTATTAAGTTATTAAAACAAATTCTTAAAGGGAATCTTTTATTTTATATATTTTATTATGAGATTTATCAAAATTAAAATTTTTGGGCTCAAACCATTTTTGAAACAAAATGCCATTTATGTATGTTTGATTATTACATAAATAAAATGAATGGCCAATAGCTGTTTTATTATAATGTATATATGAAAAATATATAAATAATATATATGGTGTTTTTTCAATTTTTAATGATAGAGTACACAATACATTTTATGAAACTAAGTCCATTATTAAACTACAAGTAATAATTTTATTATTATAATTTTTATTTTTACTTTTACCTACATCATAACATTTGGAATGTATTACGACCAATGAATTTTCTATAAGTTCTATGCAACCTCCAAACATTGAATGGTCCTGCAGTCATTATCCTGCACTAACTTCTTTTAGATATTTCTTAGGGATATAATCTTCCCTGATACTTACAACTAAGCTTGCACATTTAAATTGTTCAAATTTTATTACATTGGCCTTGCCACATTAAATGGTGATAGCAAACATTATTGGCGAAACTTCACAAAAGATCCTGTGTTTTTAATACAAATTTTCAGGTTACTATATTAGGAAGCATTTTATTCAACACAAATTATTAGCATTCCTTTTCACCAAAATGAAGAGAGCAAAGTACACAAATATACTATAAAGTACAAGGGACTTTATAGCAAGGCTATGTCTCGATTCGCACAGGTCAAGCAACCAATACGGTTTACATCTCACAATATCCCATTACTTCAATGTCCTTTTTGTTCTTCTTAATCTCAATCCAATTGGATATTATATGGAGTATTATGGAAATAAAAATATAAAACAAAAACTGCCAATATGGGAAAGTGGAAGTTTTAACAAAGCTTAGAACAGTGTATCAAACTAGGTAAAAAAAAATTAATGTCAATTATGGGCGGAAGGCTTTTTAAGTTAAGATAAGGATGTGCTATTAAAAAAACAAAAAACAAACTAGGATACAAAAGTTTCTGAAGCAAACATTAATATTTTTATTTTATTTTAGTTTTATAGTTTCAATAAGAGTGATTTTTGTTTACTTCATGTTCACCAGAAATTTACAAGATGTATTCATGCTTATAATAAAAAACTCTTAATTTCATGTAACTGTTGAAACCATATAAACTGTTTTTAAATTCTACAAAATGTTATATAAGAAATTTGTAAAAACAATTTCAGTTTCACGGTTATAAAATGCACTGTATAATTTATGAGTCCCTAGATAATTAGGAAAGATAAGTTAGCTCATTGCACATCAAAACAAATAATGCCCACTTTCAATTAAACGTGATGGGATTTGATGTACTGGTTGCTTCCTCTCAGTTTCTTCCTCGATTCCTGTAGTGCATGATGTGATCAGTAGGAAACTCAATGACAAATTATAATGTTTAATTAACTGGTTGGCAGGTTTATCTGATAATATCCCACACGGTCCCTTCCTTCCACAGACACTATTTTCTGGGCTCCCTTTCTATTGCCCCTATTTTCACATAATCTCCTTTTGACTAGAACAATCAACTCAAACATATACCACAAAACCACCAGTGTTTAGCTTTTTATTGTAAAGGTTTCAGTTCATTCGACCACCAGAAACAAGCTAAGAATGAATGAACGCCTTCGAAGTTCCACCAAACAGAAAGTAACAATTTCTTCCCAAACCGACCCATACCAACCAAACTGGGACAATATTTCGACGGATAACTGGATTTTCTTCTATGGGACTTACATATTTTTCTTGTAATAACGAAATTCTTCCCATAGCTTTCAACTCGTTTGATATCTTTAATCCTGAACTACCTGGAAACTATCCCAGTGTTAATTATTGAAGTTAATTCGTCTAAAACGGACGAGAAATGGGAAGCAAGATCTGAAACCGTTTGATTAAACCACAGCTGAACTGTGTCTATAACAGGCGAGAAACAAAGAAAAATACTTAAAACAGTTAAAAGGTGCAGATGATCCAGGAAAACTCTGATGTTAATCATCCAAGTGTGGTAATAAGAAAAATAGACAAATTCGTTAAATATTCTAGTGGCCTCAATCTAAAAATAAAACACCAGGAGTATGCTTCGCTGATGGAAAAGTGAAATTGACAAAATTAAATTCACCACTCGAACAATTATAAAGGACGATATCAAATGACCCAATCTAATGGAAAAATGTCTTGGCAAACTAATAAAAGTACAATACATGTTTCCAAATGTCATCGTTCTTTGCAGCATATATGAGCGAGAATAAGGAAAATGGCAACATTCTTAGAGCAAGGATGAATTTATTATCATTCGGAATTATCCCGACCACTAAAGGAAACATCATGAATTTTTTCAAATTTATTTTATGGTAAAACTGAAGAAAAAATCAATCAACATTTTTGATATTATGGAAATTAACGAGAAAAGATCGCTGCATTACTAACATTGTTCAATTAAAACAACGAACTGATTCAATTATTCACAACTACTCTAGAAAAAAGCACAAACAAATCCATTTTCATAAGCAAGCATCTATTAAAACGTAATTGGTTCCCTTCTACAGGTTCCAACTGCGTAATATAATACCAGTACGTTTCAAAAGTCCTGTCGTTTTTTCATTTATTAAGATTTATTTGGTATGTACCGTCTTTGTTATAATTCTATTTTCAATCTAACCTTTTCCAATGTAAACAATATTGTTTACCCAATAGGGTAAAACTAATATAAATATAAACTAATATTGTTAAAAATAGGGATTACCTTTTAATCCAGTCACTGCTAAACGTTAAAAAAAAAAATATATTAAAATATTGTGAGTTGAAATTCAAATTCGGTCAATTTTATCAATTTAAAATTGGCTTGAAGTCAACCGAGGCCC
Source organism: Euschistus heros (assembly GCA_003667255.2). Classification (NCBI taxonomy): domain Eukaryota; kingdom Metazoa; phylum Arthropoda; class Insecta; order Hemiptera; family Pentatomidae; genus Euschistus; species Euschistus heros. The sequence continues at coordinate 1,478,897 of RCWM02000232.1, forward strand.
TTTGAAAAAAATTCTCCATGTTTCGCGATAATGCGAAATAACTGACAGCAGATTCAAAACTAAAAAATAAAATAATTAATTCTAATCACTAGAACTCTCTGAGCGTAAAGCTCAATTTCGGTTTTCCAAATTGCATCAAGGCGAATATTTCCCCACCCGCCATATTTTCCCGACCTTCCACCCACTGATTATCACTTTTTCATACCTCTGGACAATTGTTTCAGGTAGAAATGTTTTGATAACCAGTAAAGCTTAGAATTGGAATTAACCAGTTTTTTACCAGCAGAGATCAATCATTTTTTAAAATCGGTATTTGGGATCTTGCATCACGATGGGATAAAGTTATTAGTTGTAATGAAGATTATTCTAATGAATAAAGTTATTGTATAGTTATTGGTTCATTGAATTTTTTAATTACCCAAGAAAACGACAGACTTTTGAAACGATCTGTTAAACTCGCCGAGAGCCAAACCGCCGGGCCCCGGGGATTTCATCCTCCTTCTGCACACCTGCTCACCTAACCAACAATGGTTAGAATGCAACATGATTCATTAAGGAATTGAGGATAGAAATTCCTTAACTTTTGTATGCATGTTTATTTTAAAGCTCAGAGAAAAAAGTTATGGCACGAATCACACTCGGAAGTTACATAAGGAGACATGCCCACTTTCAAAGCTAACATCATTTAATGAGAATGAATTTTAAATCCATTTAATAACAAAAACATCTGTATTTCAGCACCTGTTTTGAATTTAAGGAAAGTCACTACGTATTAGTGTACAACCAAAGTCTATGAAAAACAACATTCAAGTGTGAAAAAAACAGGTTCTTGTTGTAATAAGTTTCATAATAATGCACTCCTTCCGAAAAATAATCTTGAACTTCAAGTCACTCAGTAAAAAAAGAAAATTTCCGAAAAATCAATTTTATCTTATTTTAATACTATAACTGAAGATGAGTAACGAATTGTGCATTGATCATAAAGAGAAATAAACTTCTCTAAAGTTTGTAGAAAATGTTTTTATTTGCGTTATAAAAAGCAACAGATAAAGCAAAGTTTTCAAATCCAGCTTCATTCAACAGCAAATGGATGATACCACAATATCATCCAGACAACTTGAAATGCATCTGGCTGTAATTGGCGGAATAACTGACAGTAGATTCAAAACTAAACAATAAAATAATTTATTCAAATCAATAGAACTTCAAGTCAGGAATAGATACTGATTGGTGCTGAACTCTCTTATGCCTGAGTTTCCTTATTCCCGGTTATGCATATCGCATTTGTTTGGTGTCGCAATTTGAGTCACAGATGCGAATAAAAAAAAATCATTTAAAGGAAAATAAGAATATATCATAGACAACATTAAAATTAGCATATTTAAAGTTGACAACCGTCCTGCCTAGGCGCGGTTCCTTAAATATTTTTAATTATCTTGGCAGCCGCAAGAGGGTAAGAAAATGACGATAGCGCAAGTGATTGAATTGTACTCTCTTAAATCTTGGTTTTTATTTTAACTAAACAAATTTAATCGATTTGTTAAAACCGTATGAGGAAGGTTTTTTTTCGTAGATGTATGAACAATGCTATGAAATAATAAGAGCTTTTAGTTTTAAGCATGTTTATGGACACCACTTAAAAGTAGTACAATTTACATTAAAGACGATAATATTTATCCATAACTTTGAAAGATTTAAATGGTGCTTCAACTTGTTTGCAAGAATATTTAAAAAAAAAAATCATATTTGTTAGATTAAAGGGTAATTACAACAGGAGCGTAATCGAATTGCGTTCTATTTAATATGACTCGGATCTGCCTCACGCCATATTCTAATGAATGCAAACTGGACCAGAAATATGTGCGACTTGTTTGTGGCTCGAGGACAAGGTTATACGGTAAAAACGAGTTTCTTGTTTGCGATCGCCATCCCCTACCCGCTGGGGGCTCGTCCGATATTATGTAATAGTCGGAGTATATCCTCAGGGTGCCAACTTGGCCGCAATCAGAAATGTCTAGGCACAATGAGTGGACGATACGCGCGTCGGCGATGGCGCGCAAGAGCGACAACCCCATCCGACAACTGGTTGAAGGACTCAAACTGGAACCTCATCCTGACAAACCCATGATCGCACTATCAATAGGTACGTCGAAAAGACATAATAATCAAACTTTAAATCAAATTTTTAAACTCTTATAAAACATTAGTGACATCTTGAGATATGAAGAGCTCGAGTTATTTTGACTGAACCAGTAAGGTCAAAAACTGCGTGTTTACTTTAATTTTATTAAGACTGAAAAATTTTCAATAGTAAATGTTAAAATATAGTGCAATGGACATTTCAATGATGAGGGCAAGTTAGTACAAAACATAAAAAGTATCACAGGTTAGGCAACTCTATAGTCATTCTGAATGGTCAACTCAAGGTTTTTCAGATTATATATATATATATATATATATATATATATATATATATATATATATATATATATATATATATATATATATATCCCAACTTTCCTGGGCGTGAAATTATAATAAATGTTATTCGCCAATTCAAATTAGAATAGATTTTAAACTGAAGTTTAAACTTATGTTCAAAGCTCCACCTGTTGTAAACTACTAATAATAAATTTGTTTATTTCCAAAGTTTCACTTAATTTACCCATTTCAGTTTTCTGACTCCTGCAATGATTTCATAATGACGATAATTGCCGTTAATTTTGTTAGCCCTTAATGTTTGCTGCCAGTCTCTAAGAATTACGATTCAGTGATTATTATGATTCATTATTCATGAATCTGTAGAATTCTTTATTGATCTTTAGAATTCTTTATTGATAATGTTAATGGTTTATTTATTTGATTCAGCAAATTTAATATAAGTTTTCTTAAATAATCAGCTTTCAAATAAGTCTAATAATAATTGAAAAAATTTAACAAAAAACATGAGTTATAACAGTTTTTATTCCCAGAAAAAAATAATAAACAAATTTATCCCGCTGTATATTGGGTTACGTGAGGATGAACCAGTGGAAACCACACCAAATTGTCGTCGATGCTCAGCAGACATTACCAGCAGTGGAAAATTAAACAGCCACAGGTTTCATGTTTCGTGGGTTAAATATTTCGTAAATAAATAATCACAAACTTCTTTTCTTTAAATAATAACAGCAAACTAATCCTCATTATTTCTTCACTTCATATTTCATTTTATTAATATTATGTGTATTTTAGCACAGTATGAATACAATAAGATCTAAATAAATTCTTAGCTTGGTGAATCAATAAAAGCGATTTATTTTTTTTAATAAAATATTTCAGAGCAAAACCCCCCATTGGATTATTTACTTATTTCTAGTAAAGCCAAAATTTTGTTCTTAAGATATAAGGAAAAATCGGCGCAATTTTAATCCTAGGTGAAAAGCTCTATTATGGAACGTGTGGTTTTATTGCCTGTATGCAGTATATTTCTCGATCTCTTAGATTCTGTATGATTCGTATAGTTTTATTTTATTTTTCCCGAGTACTAAAAATAAATCGGTTAAATATTTATGGAATCATTTTCACTAGTAGTAATAGTAGAAAGATCGTGGTAACAAAAACGTAAGAAGTGTCTCTGGAAGTCGGTATTTGGAGATAATATGCTGAGAAGAAATCATACAAGTTACCTCGACAGATTTTTTTTATTCAAAATCTATATGAAATTCTCAAAACATTGATTAATTTATTGTTCCCATTTTTAATAATTACAAGTATAATAAAAATTTTTTGTGTACATTCAAAGTCCATTAATATGATTAAAACACCTTTCCCAAAAGTTCAAACTTTGAGATATAAAAATATTTTTAAAAACCAAAAAAACTTTTAACATAAAAAATATAGATCCGAAAAGGTAAACACAGTATCATTGTTGCTAAACACGCACATCTGAATACTATTCCGGGTTTGAGGATTTACTAGTTATAACAGCAACATGCATCACAAGCAGTTTTCGTACAGATATGATACTTCCAATGAATCGTCAAAGATTTCATATATTTATCGTTAAAATACTTTGTTATATTTATGTATTCAATGAATAGACGAATTAATGAAACGATAAATACATCAATGAAACGATGCATAATCATAAAATTGTTAAGAGAAACTTCTTCCAAAGCACACGTGGCAAACACTGTCGTGAGATAGGGCGCTTTCACATCTTATGTCAAAAGGAATGATCTCAAAATTGGGACTGTTGAGAATATCAAAATCCATGTAGGTTCACTAATAAAAATAAGCATCGAATATTTTGGTTAAAAAAATTATTTTGTCAAAAGCTAAATCAGAAGAATTGCTAAGGATATCTGAACCAAACAACCTTTATGTGATAAAAACATATTTTAAAATATAGTATTAAACAACAAGTGAAAAAAAATAAAAATACGATTGAAATAGATAAATAATACATTATTTTGAAACTGGTTTATTTATATTTTAAAAATTAAAATATTTGTAATTCAGTCAAGAATGTGAGATTTTAAATCTGTATAATTCCATAAGAGGATTAGAAATTGTGAAAAAACTTCATGATTTGAAAATGGCTGGAGAAAATCGATACGTAGTGCTAAAAAATAAACGGCTTCTAATATTCGAACAATATATTTTTATGATGAAATAATTTTCTTTTGAAAATGAAAAAGTTCTTTAAAAAAATATACATAAACTAGCATCCTCATAAGTAAAGATAATTTCAACTAAAAATTAAAGATTTATTTGTTTATCGATAAGATTCTTGTATTTTAGCATGTAGTTGAGCATTATTTCTTCAATGATTTTTTCACGCATAGCAGTAATTATTAATCTAGTTATAATTGCACTGATTAGGTGGTTGAAGATTATGTAAAAGCACCATTAGACATAAAATTTTTAATTTTAATGTATGTATTTTTAATTGGTAATCAAGATGGAAAAATACTATTAAGAAACTCTTGCGGAAAATAAACTGCATTATCAGTGCTTATGACAAAAGGCCCGTGGATCATATTTTTCCACACAATATAAAAAAGCAAAGGATCGACATTTTGATTTAGTAATAATTTGTATTTGGCAAAAATAACTTTATTGATTTCATCTGGTTGGATATTGATTTCGAACTATAAAAGTATATGACAGTGTGGCAAACCTCGGTCCTGCCTCTCAACATTGTACATTTAAATTTTAGTTATTGTAAATTTTACCATTGCAAAACCTTCCTAGAATTATAAAAAATATGTATTTAGATGTCGGTACAGATAGATTCAGTACCATTGTAAACTCTATTGTGGAATGGCGCTATACACAATCGGTCGATTTTCAAGCTTCACTAGGATCCACATATCGCACACCATATTTAAATCTTTTTTAATAATTTTCTTGATAGTTTAATAAGTAAATTTTATCATCGATTTCAAGCTCTTTTGTAGCCTCTCGTGTAGAATGGCACTCGCCACCTATCGGTCAATTTTCAAACTTCACTGATGTCCACATATTATCTTTTTTTAATAAAAAATAAATTAAAAATCAGTAGATTTTAATATTGCTAAACCTTCTAGGAACTATGAAGATGATGTCATTAATATTTAGTACAGATTGGTTCAGTAGTATTCGCGATTAGTGATCTCAAATGAAAAATGGCTTGTCCTGTTATATAATAGTATAAATTATTATTATAGTAAATTTTCAAATTGTAAATCTTTTAAGAACTATGAAGATGATGTAGTTAAAATTTGGTTCAGATAGGTTCATTAGTTTTACAAAAACGCTATAGTCGCTTGCCACATATTTATAGCTTTTTGGATAACAATTTAATTGAATAAAGTAATTTTATTATCAATTTCTAGCTATATATAACACCGGATCATTGTAACCTCTCTTGAATGGCGCCCGCTTTACTGCACACCACATATTTATCACTTAATAAACAGTAATTTAATAGAAAATATGTAACTTTTATTATTACTAAACCTTCCTTGAACTATGAAGATGATGTAGTAATATTTGGTACAGAATAGTTCTATAGTTTTCGCGGTTAGTGATCACGAACGGAAATGAATTGGATTGTCGTCGAGGCTTCGCCCTCTCTCATAAGTGAAGATCTTAGATACTTTTAACGAATAATCGATTTTTTTATGTATATCAATAAAAATCTTGTATTAAAGTGAACGATTGAAAATTATATTTTTGATGATATTTTCACGCATAGCAGTCATTATTAACTTGGTTAAATTTAGATTGATTAGGTGTTTGAAGATAACATAAAGCATAATTAGACATCCAATTTTCAATTTTAATATATGAGTTGGTAATCCAGACGGACAGAGACTATTAAGAAACTGTTGCATACAATGGACTGCATTATCAGTCCTTACAACTAAAGGTTCAAAATCCATATTTTTACACACAATATTAAACAGCTGAGGATCGGCATTTTGATTTTTAATAATTTTCATTCGACAGAAATAATGTTATTGACTTGATCTGGTTGGATTTTAATTTCTAACCATAAAAGTATGTGATAGTGTGGCAAAACCCGTTTCTAACACTCAACATTGTACATTTAGATTTTTATAGTTGCTAAATCTAGAACTATGAAAATGATCTAGTTAAAATTTGGCATATTTCACTCCATATAGCTGTTTTAATAACAATTTAATTGAAAAATAGTAAATTTTATTATCAATGTCCAGCTCTATGTAGCACTGTACCTTTTAACCTTTCATGTAGATGGCAACTGCCGCCATTTTTGAACTTCATTGTTATCCAATTATTATTTATTTTTCAATAAAGAATTAGTTGAAAATCATTAGATTTAACTATTGCTAAACCATCCTATAAAGATGATGTAGTCAAAATTTGGTAGAGATTGGTTCAGTAGTTTTTGGCAATTAGTGATCACAAACTAAAAATGGCTTGTCCTTTTATATAATAGTATAACCTTATACCGCCATATGGTAGAATCGTATGGAGCTAACAGAGAGGTGTGACTTGCAGATAATATACAAATAATATTGCGACTGTAAATTAAGATACAAGCTATCATATTTTTCTTGTTGGATCAAACTGCAAATTTGATTAAAATCGGTTCTGTAGTTTAGGTGTCAGCATGGCCCAAGAACGCGACACGTAATTTATATATATATTAAGATAGGATATTAAGAAAAACACATATTTATATATGTCTGTGTGTATATATATATATATATAAATTTTTCATCACTGTAGAAAGTTTCAAAACCGAAAATGAATTCTAAATTCTCCAAACCTTCGTCGTAAACCTACGACCTCTTGTCCTTCTACAATATTCCAGAAATCCCTGTTGAACAGATCTGCTATCTAGGACTCCATGTGAACAAAACTTTAACTTGGAATCCACATACATGACTAAAAAGAATATAAAAAGCTCTTCGTTATCGACTTCTTCAACATTTAGTAGACTTACGCTCTAAGATGCCGATTAATTTCAAAAGGCTCATTTACATGAAAGTAAGTATTTCACATAGAGTTGAAATCTGGGGTTTCACTATACCATCTAATTCATCTCTTACCCAATCCTAAATGCTTAATGCTCCTTAATATGAGGGTCATTCAATAAGTAACGAGACAAATTACCACTGCACAAAACAATAATCAATCAGTACAAAACTTTGGTTACTTTTCAACATAGTCCCCAGCAACACATATACACTTGTCCCATCTTTCTATTAATTTGTAAATGCCCTAAGCATAAAATTCGATGGGTTGATCTCGAAGCCACTTTTGCACCTGATTTTTTACCTCTTCGTTGGATTGAACATGTTTCTCTCGTAGACCCTCTTTAAGGAGTTTCGTTCGAATTGCAGATCTTATCTTGTTTTTCAGCATGTCACTGTAGTACTGGCTGTTGATTGTTCTTTGGTCTTCAAGAAAATCACAATAAATTGGCCACTGGAAATCCCAGAATACTGTAAGCATGACTTTACCTGCAGATGAATTTTTTCAGGAACTGAATTTTTGAGTGGGAGAAGTCGTATGCTTCCACTCAAGGCTCTGTCGTTTCGACTCTGGCTCATAGTGGTGGATCCATGTTTCATCACACATTACGATTCTGTTGAAAAAACCTTCTCCTACAGCCGAATGTCGATTTTTCAACAGTTAACTGATTTGAAGTCGGGTTTCTATGTGAGCGTCCGTGGTTGTCTGGGCACCAATGTCGCACAGGTTTTCTTGTACAAGACCGGTCGTCCACTACGTTAATCGTCGGAAAGTTTTGTACGATCATTTTGAAACTGTTCTACCAATTTGTAAACGTTCGAACAGTCAAACAATTGTCCACGTTCACTTTTAACAATCTTTCATGGTTTTTACTTCCTTTCTCACCTTCCGCGACAAAAAATCTGATCACGGCATGTTGTTTCTTCTCGAGCGGACCCGACATCATTAACTTATTGAATGGCCCTCGTATTTCATAAATAAAATTATCTATAAAGACCTTAATGATCCATATGTTGCTGATTTAGCCGAAAACAGATACCTATCCTTTTACAGTAAACTCCATAACCATTTATAGTTTCTAGTTTCTCAACTTGCTTCCCATTTTATTCCTAACTACCCTCCAGGGCGCCTGAAAAGAAGGGGGCCACGGGACCTTCTCAAATAGAACTTTTATTGATGTGCTACCACTGGGTAGTTGCTTCACAAGCAATTGTCATATTACTATTTATACTGTTAAATGAGCCGAAGATCGTCTCAAAGAACGTAAGAGCCTCCTGGATTTTATGAAGTTAAAATATTCAGAACTACAGCTGTTAATTCTCATTCTCAATTTGAGGACTAATTTAGGTCTTAATACACAACACTATACTCATACTCAAGGATGACGCTTTATTCCTTCTCACAAATAAAATGGCCGCTACATCTCCTTTGTACACAATAACCTTCCTCTCACTGCTGACAATATACAATAAACAATATAACATTTTCTTCACACAATTAATATTATTTAAAACTAACTATAATATAAAACTTGATTGGCATAAAAATAACTACACATTTTTACAACAGCTGGACTTTTCCCTGAATTTTTTTTTTAATTTGTCAATTTTTTGAGGAGCCTGATTTCTTCGATTATATTTAAAAAATGCACATATTCCTTAGTATCAGAAGACAGCGCCTTTTTAAATTCAATAAAAAGTGGACTACTTTTTATTGAAATTGCGCCCCCCCCCCTCCAACGTCCTTCATCAATTTTTTCCATTTGGAATAGCTCCACGTTCAATAGTGACTTGAAGACGAACTTCACCTGAATGAGTAGCTGGAACAGGCAATTTAAATACTCATTAGGAAGAGCTATTCCATATCTATCAAAAGATAATAAATGGCAGCTGATAGCCAAGTCAATGAAGGTTTCGTGTCGCAACTTATTAGGGGAAAGCAGAATTTTCGCAGGGTGAATCAAAAATTCTTGTTTTCATCTAAAATCTGGTTAAATTTACAATCAGGCCCTATAGAAGAAATCTTGGTAAAGTTCCGTAAAACAGCCACGCCAGCACGCAGGGAACCCGGTACTGTGGTGAAATCCTCTTTTTTTTCGACACATTTTTCGCTATAACTCCGAAAATATTTGTCCGATCCCAAATTTCATTTTCCAATCTAAAAGCTGGTTAAATTTACTATCAGATCTTATATAATATAACCAACATAATTTGTTCCGTAGAAGCCAAGGTATAAGATTTTCATGAATAACGATTTTTACTTGACTGCAGAGGTTTATAATAAAAAAAATTGGGCAGTTGTCCTTGTGTCATCTGCTTTAGCCTTACCTTATAAGAATACTAATTAAATAGCATTTTCAAAATTTCTCTTTAAAATTTAGAAGTCAGATTTATCGATTTATGTGCGTAAATTAATTTACGGTTTTCAAGTGAATTATTACGTGAATAATTAAGTAAACGAAAACAGGGATGATAAACATAAAATGGAAGGATGTTTTAAAATAAAATTCATGTACTCCAATTTAATATCTTGTATTAAAATGTTCAGATCCGCTAAGTCAATATTCAAGAGCAACGCACATGCTTAGACTGGCCGACCTTCCCAGAAGTGCAAGAACATGGAGTCCAGGACAAATTATTCAGAACAGAATTCTATAACTATACAATCCCAGCGAGGAGAGCACCATGTCAGAGCATGATCATCGTAAAGTAGTTAGTTCCACTTGATCAATAATTCATTCCGTATATATTCAATATCGATAAATAAACTTAACAAAGCAGTTATGATTCCAGGATCTAGTTATATAAATAAAAAAAAAGAGAAATAAAATGGAAGTCAGGTTTTAAGAAGACGGAGGAATTTTCCACCAGTTAGAACCGGTTCTACAAGAGAGACGACCAGCAGCTATTTTGAGATATAAGAATAAAAACTTCGCTAAATTTAAAAATGAAGTCAGCCATGACATATATCGCGATAGGCACCAGCAGAATAGCTAGTGGCAGCCATCGCATCCCTTACCTGAACCAAGAATAATACCAAAATATTTAACGCTTGCTATTTCTGTTCAAAAAAAAAAAATGTTTAAAAGTTTTTTATGTGATTAAAAACTATATATTAAATATGTTCTTTCAGCCAAAAAGAATTTAAACCATTTCATTGATGCAGTACCAAGTAGCCAAATCAATATCACTGAACCATGGTAAATAATTTGTAATAATTCTTAGGGTGCATCAGAATGTTTTTTTTAATCATTTTGAGAACACGGAAAGGTAATCTACAGACGGTATTATTGTTTAAAAAAAGTACATTAAATGATTAAAAAGAAAAATGTGAATTAGTTTTTCTAAGTTCAAGCGCTAATACAGGCTAAAATAAACCATTATCATTATCACAGCTATTGAATGATTATTTAAAGGTTTAATATCCATCTCATCAAAATTAATGGTTAATGATTAATAGTTGTTCTTATTAACATTAAATTTAACTTTTTTTTAATACTACACTTAGGATAAGAAGAGAAGTTTATTCTACAGGTTGCCAAACTATTCCAACCAGAGTGAGTTGATTCATCCAAACTGAGGGAGTTGATTCATTCAGTGGTTCCAGCATAAAATAAAAGTGGAGGGACCCAAGCCAGATTTGAACCTTTCCTGCTTATGATTCCAGATCACTTACAATGTCCTCTAATAGCAAGAAACAACAATTCAAAATATTATTCATTTAAAAAGTTATGTCCGGAAAAGGTGAAAAAAAAATTAATTGAATTTAGTAACTATTTATTGTAATTACTAATTGGTTCAATAAATATTATAGATTATTTTTTTAACTTTTGAATAACAATAAAACGGGGGAGGAGGATCAAAGCAAAAAAATATATACCATATTAGTGATTCACAAAAATGGTCATAATCAAATTTTTAGTAAATATTAAGTTCAAAATAGATAAAATTTATAGACATTACTAGAAAAAAAAATGAAATGAAGTTTAATTGGATTCCTTAAGAAGCTGTGCTATTCTCCAAATGAATGGAACATCAGAGGGTATTTCTCATTTCACAAGATATCTGCAGGATCGTATATAAAATAGTCAGATGGCTCACATTTTCTTGATACCAAATATTCTTGGTTTTCTTAAATGTTTGGAAATTTAAACAATATAAATTGCACAACCATGTCCAAAAAAGAAAAGAAATAATAATAGACAAATGAAAAAAACTCCAATGACAATCCATGGAGGGTCTTAGGTTCAGTAATTGATAAAGGATGAATTGTTTCTAGAACAATGGTAGTAAAATAAAGTGATTTTATCAGGTTCGCACTCAACTCCTAGGTTTACTCCAATTGAGGGTATCCACTTCATAGAAGATGGGAATGCCCTATGAAAGTCGTCTTATTCCTAGGTCAACCCTAATGTAATATAAAAAAGTTAAGAATTATCAGCCTGGGGAATCAGGAGTCCTTTTCCTTACCCAATGAGCAGCCATACCTCCTCAATCATACATAATTAATAAACTATCTGTAGTCAATATGATTAAATCATATTATAAAATTAGCACAATTTACAAATAATATATAATAATACATCATTTAAACAGATAGAATTTTCTAAATCACTTCTTTTTCCTTAGGAGATCCAACAATCTTTGGAAATTTAAAACCTCCATCAGAAGTTTTAGATGCACTGATTGACAGTGTTTCGTCTCAAAGGTACAATGGTTACGCTCCTTCTGCAGGTAAGGTTGAAAAATATTTAACCGGTGAAAAAACAGATTTAAAGCATAAATTTCAAATTCAAAATTCTGATCTATTCCCAGGTCATGAAGAGGCAAGAGCTGCAGTCGCAAATTACTCTTCACATAACAATCTACACATTAAACCAAAGGTAATTGCTTAATTTGTTTTGTTGTTTGTTTATCTGATATATATATATATATTGTTATGATTTTCTTCAATCATATAATAAATATTTATTATATATATATATTTATTAAAATTATATGTCCATAATTAATTGACTTTAACTCATTATTAGGGTTCTGTCAATATTCTTTTGAATTATGACTGGAAATATTTACACAATGTTTTATGCATATTTTTTATATTTATTATTTTATATATAAACATATTTAAATTTACCTTAATTTAATTTTAATTCAAGTCCATTACTGAGAGAACCACTGAACACTCACTTATCTTGCCCAGACTATTCTTTATCTCCAGGTTCCATAATCTTCTAAGACTCCAGACACCTAGCTGCTCCTTGTCTCATAACCAACTCATTCTGTCTTCTTCCTTCTCTGTCCTAAAACCAACTGCCCCTTTTTCCTACCTGCCTCAAGGGCTGGTACTACCTCTCCAGGTATTGAAGGTTTCTCTAATCCCTGGGCTCCTTCCTGGTTTGGACCCTTACTTCCAATATTTGCTCTTTCTGGACTTAAATTGCAAATATCATTACAATATATATATATATATATATATATATATATATATATATATATATATATATATATATATATATATATATATATATGTTTAGTAAGGTTCTTGAGGTTCAGTCAATAAATAAAAACAACTATTTTGGCGATGTTTCGAGACTATATTGTTCTCATAATCATGCCAATGTTACTAGTGGATATGGAATAGACTGATAGATATATATATTTCAACTCAACATAGCACAAAGAAAACCTTAGGTCAATAATGATAAAAAGCTCTGTTTATCTTCTAATATTTCTCCTTTCTCCTTTTTTTTTTTTTTTTTTTTTTTTATGAGTAAAACATTTTTATACTCATATTTTAAATATTTACTTATATATTTCATTTTTGAAGTAAAGTTCCATCTAATTGCCAAGGAAAATTCTTCAAGAGATTAATGTTTAAAGTGAAATGATATTAGTTATATTAGATATAATGATATAAAGTGATATTAATCATGAATTTGAACTAATTGTATTTTCTATTTGTTCCATTGCAGGACGTAATTCTTTGTTCTGGTTGTTCTTCAGCTCTTGATATCTGTGTTGCGGTAATTGCAGACCCAGGACAAAACATCCTCATACCCTGCCCAGGTTTTCCATTATATAAGACCCTCATCGAAGGACTTGGCATTGAAGCAAGATATTATAAATTACAGGTTTGACATTGTAATTATCAAGTTTTATTGTTTCTATATGCATAACCAGTAATGTTGCCTTGTCTCTTAAAAAGTATGGAGAATTATTTTCATATATAACATTTATCCTTCAAATGTATTCAATATAATGATGATTTCCAAAATAATCTGTATAAATCTGTGTGTAATGGAAGGATACTATTCTGATTATTCTTATATAGAGCTTATGTTATAATTGTCTTGAAAGCACTGACATAAACAACAGTGCTAAAGCTGCAAAATATTTAGTGCTGTGGCATATACAGAAACCTCTACAAGACTATAACTTCCTCCAATGGACACTCCTCTTCAAGGGCAATTTTTAAATGTCTTAGTCTGAAGTAATTCTTTATGGTGAAGAGGCCTCAATCGAAGAAAAAAATTTCATAAAAAAAATATAAATTTATTACTCTGAATGTACACTAATGAAATGAATTAAGAAAACCACAAGTAATAGTTTTATCATTTTTATACATACCTAAATTTAAAAGATTATTATAGAATTAAAATTAATTGTCATTAATAGACCTACTTTATTACTCCTAATTAATTATAATGGCTGGATTGAAAATTAAATTCCATTATGCAAATATACAATGATTGTCATATGTTGAAGTTATTTTATTATATTGTTCTACAAAGAATGTCCCGTTAATTAAGGGATTTTTTCAGAAGAGTGAAAAGAAAATGAGTATTTAAACAGAAGCATAAATTCAAGGAGTACAATGTTAGAATTCAAGGAAGATGAAAGCAATATAAATTAATAAGCCGTAAAGAAAATGATAAGGGATGATGTCAGAAGGACAAAAGAAAAAAGAAGTTTCTCTATACTAATAAAATCAGGTCACGGGTAAATCAAAACATAAAACTCACCTATTTTTATTTTTTAACATAATATATATTATATTTGGATATTCCCAAAAGTAAGCATTTCTTTAATTACTAAACATAATTTCTACTCAAAAGAAATATTAAAATTTTATTTGAACACCTGCTTTTAGATTTCTAATTTTTATTCATACTAGCCTCAAATCCTATCGAGTAATACATTGCAAAGAAGTGAAGATAAATTATAATCTATTTCTGAATCTACAATAATATCTTATAAGTTAACCATTTTATAGTAGGGTCAAATAGGGTACAGTGTAACTAGGGGCACAGTGTAACATCATGATTAGCTCTGTAATTTTTTAATGTGACTTAGGTGTCTCTCCATTTTTTAGTCAGCCTCATGTGCCACTATTTTAAGAAGCTGTCAAATAGCAGGATAAATGTAAGAATAATCGAATTTGTGTTTTTTGTAAAACATTTGTGAACAATGATTTCTGGTGACCAAGTTTATGTTCCCTTTAATATTCAACTAGTTGGTGTTCGAATAGTAAACAAAGTTTATTGCAATTTCAAATCAACCTAATTTTAACAAAGTTTTGTTTCAAACAGTAGGGTATGGGGCACAGTGTAACCTAACGTGTTATGCTGTGCCTCCTTTGATTACATTTTTTTTTTTCAAGGTGTGTTACATTGAAAATAGTCCAGAATAGGAAAAGGAAGACATATATTGGCCAACACAATGCTAATGACATAAAAGAGGGAGAGATAATATTCTCATATTATAAATTTGTTTATGCTTAATTTTTATTACTAAAATATTTTTTATGGTATAAATGGAAGTTAAATGTTTTCCATTTTTCATATTTTATTTTGTTTAATGTATGTTTAGCGTTCCCCATGTTGTTATACTGTACCCCTATGGATGTTACACTGTACCCCACCCCAGGGGCATACTGTAATAAATTTGTGATTTTGGGTAACTAAAAAAATAAATAGCTTCTAAGTATAATTTTGATATTACTTCAAGTATAATATGCACGTTATATATGCTGTTAATTTTGCAGCAAATACGAGACAAAATAATGAACTTTTTTTTTCTAAAAATTAAGATTACTTTTTTGTTATACTGTTCCCCAATTGATCCTAGTCTGTTACATCATTATACTTATTTTCACTGATATTTCGGGTTTGTCAATCTGTCATTTCTTCACCCAATGTAATGCTTGTTCAAATCATAATCTACATTTTAAAGTTGACACTCAAAAACTTGAACTGCATTTAATCCTTAAGTAATAATAATTATGTTATTTAATTATTATTATAGTATTATTTGACTTAATGTCAAAGATCAATTTTCCAATTTTTTTTTTTGTTATCTTTTAAGGAAAAGCTTGATTGGGAAATTGATCTAGATGATCTTGAAAGAAACATTGACAGTTCAACTGCTGCAATCATCGTTAACAACCCATCAAATCCTTGTGGATCAGTATATAGTAAGGAGCACCTTCTAAACATTCTAGAAGTAGCAAAAAAACACCATTTGCCAATAATTGCAGATGAGATATATGAACACCTGGTAAGTTAACCCAAATAATCTAACATAGGAATAAAGTTTCACCAATAAACTATTAATAAATACCCACATTTTAGGTTTTTAAAGGAGAAAAGTTCATACCCCTAGCATCATTATCAGATGAGGTACCAATTCTTTCATGTAGTGGTCTAACAAAAAGGTAAAAACTATTGCAATAGCATTTATTATTTTTAATATAAAACAGTTGTCATTTTTATAGAAGAATTTGAATTTAGTGAAATCTTAGATTAAAAATCCATCATTTTTATACTGTCAGTACATATTTATATATATATATATATATATATATATATATATACATATATGTATATATATATATATATATATATATATATATATATATATATATATATATATATAAATATATCTGTATGTATATATATATATATATATATATATATATATATATATATATATATATATATATATATACCAACACAATATTAAAAGAAATCTTAATGATATCAAGGAATTTGAAGGTATATTTTTAGAGATGGCCCATTGCTTCTATTGGAATTCGAGTGACATTGGCAATGTAAGGAGCTTTGTTTATAGCTTTATAGCAGTCAGAACATGTAGCTACTGGTTTTTGTTTACCTTTTTTTTTCTGCTGTTTTTTGCAAACAGGCCAATGTGTAACAAAGTGTTTTTTTAGAAAATGAAGCCAATATTTACTTTACTTACAATAACATTGTTAACTGTAAACTTTGGAATCCAATTATGCTGGAAAATATATAGCATTTATGGACTTATAAATATAACACAAAAATATGTTACATGTAATAAGATTATAATTGTAATATTGATAAAATTACAATCATATAAAATTACAAGTTCCTTTTCATGAGGGTTTGATTCCTACCAGAGTCATTGATGTTTGTTTTGTGGTGGTCCCATTAGATGATTCTCAGCCTTCCCATTCTGGCTAGAATAGGTTGGTAACCTACAGAATAACCCCTCCTTCCTCTGCTGGTTGGAATACAAAAGTACGTTAAGCCTCAACAACTTAACAATAAAAGTTATTATCTTTACAGAAGTAATGATTAATTTTGCCTCCATCAAATTGATACATACATGTACATCAACTCACATTCTGACATATAAATAACAAGCATAAGGTATAACAAAACTGTATATGATTGCAGGTTTTTGATACCAGGGTGGAGAATGGGTTGGATCATAGTTCATGACAAAAATGAAATATTCGACAAACAAGTAAGTTAAAAATGTTATTTTTATGTTTCATGTAATTTTAAAAACATAAACAATTAAGAAAAAACAAGCAAAACCTTTTTTTTAGATAAGAGGAGGCCTTCAAAAGCTAACTCAAAGAACTATAGGGAGCAGCACACTTATTCAAGGAGCTTTACCATACATATTATCAAAGACGCCAGATAAATTTTATGAAGATACAATTTCAGTGATTCAGGTTAATATTTTTAATTTTTTTTTTTTAACAATGGCTTTCATTTAAATGACGTAATTACTTTTTTTTTTTTTTTTTTTTTAACTTTTTTTTTAATTTTTTTTTTTTATGTTTCAGAGGAATGCACAATTAGTTTATAAAAACCTATCTCAAATAGAAGGTCTGAAGCCGATTATGCCAAAGGGCGCAATGTACATGATGGTAAGCTTCAAAATAATAAAATCATTTCATATTATCATTTACTTAAAATATATAAATGTCTAAGGCATGTAGTTAAGAAAATTCTTGAAAGGATACTTAAAAGCCAAAAAGTTTCTTGGATAGCTGTAATCTTGGGGGGGGGGGATCACCTGATTCAGTGACATATGAACTATCTCACTATAATCATATATCATTCCTACAGATAGCAATAATAAAATATTAATGCATAAAATTTACACTAAGTACACTAGTTAGTAATTAAAATAAAACTTAAATTTTGAACTTCATGGACTACATCAATAGCACGAAATGGCTCTACATTTCAGAATTAACGAAGTAAACTTTTTAATTCATAGAATTGAAAATTTTCAAAAACCATACACTAAGTAGTTCAAGATTAGCTCTTTTTAAAACTTAAGACTAAAAGTCTATTGTATAAAAAGCCAATGGTTTAAGACAGATCAATGTAAAAAAATACCTTTCAGTAATGAATTTATTTTCAGAATGAGGGATTTTATAAAAGGCCAAAAAACTATGGTTAAAAAGATTTTTAAAAAAACTAATCAATATATTTTGATATAATATAAATATATAAATTATGTCATAAACTTCGATGTATGTACTAATGTCACTGAGGTTAGGATATCTCTTTTATAGTGAAATTAACCAATTTATTTGTTTAGTAAATGAAAATGATAATTAAAATATAGCATTGAAGTAGTATTAAAATGAAAGAAAAACAAAATAAAAATCTCTTGTAGATATGCCATATTATTTTTTTAAATATAAAATATTTATTTAAAGAGTCCTAAGGCTCTAAACATTAATAAAATCAAAATTAAGCAACTCATATTAAATAAACTATCATATAAATTATAGGTTCTCAGGTGTGATTATAATCAAGGCTTTCATTGTTTAGATGAAGCAATGTACAAGTATACAAATATTTTTTATTTCAGGTGCGCATTGATCTTAACAAATTTCCTTTACTCAACAATGGTTTGGAATTTGTTACTAACTTGGTTTCAGAAGAATCATGTTTTTGTCTACCTGGTGAAGTAAGTATAGATAATTAGAGTAAACTCTCCATTAAATGTGTATTTTGAAAAATCTCCTATAATACAATTTTGATTTTCTTTTTCTGGAAAACAGAATAAGCTAAAACTTTATTGAAACGTAACAGGGAAAAATGCAGTACTGTATAGGAAATGAAATGGTAACATGGATGGTAGGTACTACCCAGGAAACAATGTTTTAATGTTGCTTTAAAAATGGTTCCTTAAAAGATTTAACGATTCTTTATAGCATTTATTACATTTATAGAAGGGTTTAACCAAATATTTGGAATACTATCGTAAGGAGGAAAGAGAAATTTCTGCATTATTTCATGAAATCTGTGACTACAGTTGAGGTCAATGAAGGAAACTTTGTTTTGTTGAAAAATCATAATGCCAATAATCCAGGCTATGAATCTCTTACTAAAGAAAAAATCATAGGTAATAAAATTATTATAGTTTTAGGGAAAAATATATCTGGAAAACAAGATGATACATCTCTTTCTAACAATATGATATTCAATCACAAATGAAGAAAAGTGGTTTTTTCATTAAAAAAAAAAAAATTAATAAGTAAACAATATTTTTTATATAATTTGGAATTATATGTTTTAGAAGAGTTGTGGATTACAAAAGAAATAAGTTTATAATGGATGCAACAATACCCAGTCCTCTGATCAGGGTCGCCAAGAGCCAAATCGGGCCCCGAGCCAAGTTAATTACCCAAACCCCCCAACATCATTTGAAAAAATGCCATTTATTTTTTTACTGATAAACTTCAATTTTTGATCAATTTTGTAATATGATAAATTATCATAGAATCGTTTATATCATATAACACTTGTAATGATGTCAACTTAAGGCATGGCCATTAAAAACTTAATGAGAGATTCAACAAAATTAGCAACTTTGTGTTAAAATTAAAACAACCATGAAATTTTATGGTTTTCTAAAATTATGAATTCAAAAAACTACATTGACTGGGTAAAAGACTTCAAATTTCATTTTGTTAACTAATAATTATTATTAACTTGTTAATTAAACTGATAAAACAAATAATAAAAATAAATTGTAATTGAAAAATATTGTCGATTTACAGTTCTTTTTTGTTTTTTTTGCATGAGTTGTACCGGTTATTGAAATTCCCAAAAGTAGTCATCTTAATCTGCGCCTCCCAAGTGCCTCAAGGTGATTTTGCTCTTTCCTCCTTCTCCCTCCTGTCATAGGTCCTGCTTTCGATAATCTGGAGTTTACTAATCTAATGAATATTAATCTGTACAAAGTGTAATTTTTTAAAAATCTAATTAATAGTGTCACTCATACACATATTGTTGGTTTGTTTATTTGTGCTTAACGTCCTTATGTACTCCAACTAGGGCACGAAGGATGGGTTATCCTACAGGTTACCAACCTATTTTAGCCATGGTGGGAGGTCAAGATTCATTTTGTGGGTCTGCCACGAAATAAATTTAAACAGCCCAGGTGGGATTCAAACCCACGACCTTCAATACTGAGCACGCTGAGACCTTCGCCCCAACTCGCTCGGCCATTGAGTTCCCCCTCATACCCATATTGATATTATGTATTCTACAAATAACTGATAATTTTAGTATTGTATTTATTTTTCAACTTCCAAAATTAAATATGATTAATGAGTAATAAATAATCACTAAAAATTAGAGAGGTTATAGTTTTCTTTTATAATAGCTAAAAAATAGTGGTTGTTTATTTAACACAAAACTATAATGGAGGACAGTTCTTTCAAAACTGTATCCCCTTTTGGTTGTATGTATATACATTTTTTTTTTTTTTTTCTGATTTAGGCTTGCGAGTTGCACACACTAATATACTTTTTTATTTGTTTGTAGACATCGATCAAGGATTCAAATAATATAAGTGGATTTAACAGCAGGGAGAGAACTAATGTAGGTTTTTTGCTCTTTTTTTTTAATTTTCTGAAGTGGACATTTTCAGTTTTGAAAGAACTGTCCTCCATTATTTTTTCCATTTTAATAACAGCTTCGAGAGTAAACTTGCCTCATCAACTGGATTTGAAAATTTAATTAAAACAATTTCATTGTCTCTGACAATCTGCAACAAGAAAGTATCCTATAACTCCTGACGACCCAAATTTTGGATCAAAATATCATTGAAAAACACTTATATCTTTTTTAAATAAATAGTATATTTAACCTGGACCAATCTACAGTAAACATGCATTGAATTCCTAGCACATATGCAACCACCATCTGATTATAATAATAATAGTAAATGCATCATAAAAAAATAATAATTTAACATTGTACCAGAAAGAAAATATATACTAGTATTGTTCTATAATATGCTTCCCAAAACTATACTCTGATTTTGTAGTAGCCAATAAGGTAAATAGATTTAATTTAATAATTTAAAACTATAAACAAGCAAACACACTCTTACTTTTGAATAATGGTTAGTCCTCCTTTTCAAGTTCATAAAAGTAAAACTGAAACAAAATATGAACTAGAATCAGTTGATTGTACTTTATTCAAATGAAATTTCAATTCAATTTTTTTTTTTTAATTCGTTTATATAAAGTTATTAAAATCAACTCTTAAATTTCTATTTTCAAATAAAAACTCAATTTTAAACATGATACGATGCAATGTATATATAGAGCAGTCATAAATATCTAATTAAATGTGTAACAACAATAATATTTATTTTTGGTACAGTTAGTGTACATTTGGAAATGTATATAAATACGTATAATTAAAAAGTTTATTAAAATGTTTCAGTGTTTCAATGCTCCTGGATACGTAAGACTGACTTTAAGCCCTCCAGGGGGAATGTTACAAGAAGCATGTACAAGAATAGCTGCATTTTGTAAACGACATTGTGTGTCATAGTTTTCAGAGCCTGATTAATTGATCCAGGTTTTATGTAGACAAAATGTTCAAACACTGAATTTTTATTAAAATATATTGTTAATAACTGTAAATCAATTTTAGAATTTAGTTATTACTGATTATTAGTATGGTGTGAATCAAGAAAAGAAGTATATACACACCATTCACAATAGTCAACAATGTAAACTTATATGATTTTGAATCTAGTCATGCAGAATACACATTTATTAATAAAAAAAAATAATAAAAAAAAAAAAAAAATGGCTGGATTTATTGATCCATTATAGTAATGAGGAAATAAAAAATAAGGATATGAATTTGAATTATAAACTTATGCACTTAGAAGACAAAATTATATCTTAAATATAAACATTGCAAATGATTTGTAATTAATAGAGTTAATTATTTATATACAATATTAAGGCTATAAAATCTGTTAGAATATCAAAGTACATTGATTAATATGAAATTATATATATATATATATATATATATATATATATATATATATATATATATATATATATATATATATATATATATATATCCATTTTTTAAAAGACTTTTAGGTTAAGAACTTAATTAAATGAAAACATTTTATTTTTGTGATACAAATAAATAATTATTGTAATTTAAAGTAGAACCTGTAGCCATTAATAAGTTTAAAAAAATTTTAATTAAAACTTAATCCCTCACAAAAAGTGTACAATTATAGTCTGAGCACTCGCTGATGGCACTTTGAGAAAAGAGAGGGAGGGAGGTGTGGCTGGTCAAGGCCAATGAGAGTGGTGCAGGATTACCGATTCTCTCCTCAACTACTTAGAGAGGTTCATTACAATTCTGCCTCTCATATAGATTACATTGAATTTTTGCTCTCTGTGTTGAAAATTTAAGTTTGTGGAAATCAGTTTACAAAAATTTTATTCAGGGAAAAACAGCACATCAAATCGTAAGGTTCTCACATCGCAAGCTCGCGAATGAATGGTTTCATGCGTCCGAAAATAAATTACAACAGTTTCCCACAATTTATTTTTATTAAAACAATAAACATTGACACATTTTTTATTTTACTTTTTACTTGGGATAGATAGAAAAAAAAAACAACTTTGTTATGCAACTAGGTCCCTTAGAATAACAACTATGAATAAAAAAATGCAGCAATCGTGTCTGGCTATGAGACCTTTGGTGTACATATTATATTGCTAATAAACAAATTAAAAATTACATTCAATGAATATTAAGAAAAAAAATACATTGGTTTGAGATAGGACAAAAATATTTAAAATTTAGCTATTAGATGAACAAAAGATAAAATAATGCTAACTATGATCCTTAAAATGGCTAAAACAAATTTTTAAAAAAATAAATCAAACAAACAAAATAATTAAGGGAAAGATTATATAATACTCAGTGAAGACAGGGGGATCCGTGTGAGGGGTAAGAAGCTTTGGCAATGCTGCTCCCCCTCCCCTCGCTAGCCAGGTGCCTTCAGCCAGTGCTCAAGGTATAAGCATTCCACATAATAATCAATAGTTTCATTAAATGAATAAGAATATGTATGTACAAATAAAATAAGTTAATATGTTTTATTAGGTTTTCAAATGATTAAACATACATTAACTAGCAAATTAATAAATAAGAATAAAATGTTGTTTTAAAAAAGTTTTTCATAAATAAACCTTTAATTTCTCCCTTAAATACTATTTCTCTTATATTCTATATTTTTTTATACTTCAACTACATTTTTCTTTTACTGCTATCATTATGACTCATGCCTTATTTTGTAGCCCAAAAGAAAGATTAGATAGTAGGCTCAAAAATCTTTTTTTTTTCTTTTTTTTTCATAGCCCCCTTCATTAAAGGTATTTGTACAGTAATATTTTTAATCAAGTATTAATTAAATTTTATATATTTTGAGAGAAGATTGATAATTATGATCTTAATCATTTATTTATTCAAAATTTGGGATATAAGATAAATGCTAAAAAAAAAAAAAAAAATAACTTGCAGTCCTAACATAAATTATATATGGCAGTAAAACTAGAGTTATTTATAAAGCATTATATCTTCACATATACAAGTAGTATTTTTTTAAAGACAGTTGTTAATTTCAACAAATAGATAAATATATAATAAGAAATATATAGTTGCCTGTAAGTAATATCAGAAGTAATATAACTGATCAGCAATGCTCTCAAGTAGAAAGAAAAAAGCATGTCCAAGTAAAAAAAACTTTCATGGAGGGCTGATGTTTTCATGTGACTTCCAGGTCTTCTTCAGGGGTACCAAACCACACATGAGTGGAGACAATTCATGAAATAAACTTCACCCATCTCAGGATTCTCTCAGGCTCTATTGTACAACAGTTGCTGGGAGCTTAAGACATATTACAAGATTTCATTTTCCATCCTTTAGAATTAGCAGGATAGAAGATGAAATCTTCCATTAAAATAATTTGAATAAGTATTTATTAATCTTCATCTAAAATAAATGTCCATCTGCAATATTCAGTCCAAACTATATTTTTTAGCTCAAAAGGCAGCAGTAGCTTTCCAGAAATGATTTCCAATGTATCTAAGTGTCTCTTATTTCATCAGGAAGGAGAGGTCAACAAGTTGCTGCAATTCTCTTACTAGTATGCTGATACCACATATAAAAAAATCAATGCTGATCCATATATAGGTCTCTTGTAACGGAGAGATTGCCTAGTTACACATTTATTTAAAGGATGCAAGGCACAACATTAATGGTAGAAATAAAAATTCATAGATAAATGAAAAAAAATATATATTTTACAAGTATGATCTGAAACATGTAGATAAATTTACAAGATTTATGTATATAGGAAAACAAACAAATTACTTTAATTGATTATTTACTATATTAACCCTCCAAGGACTAGTAATTTTTTTTTTCTATTAAAATAAGTTTTTTTATATTTTTCTTTGTCCTCATTGACTCAGAGGTTAATGAACAAATCACAGCAGCGAGTAGGATGTTTGAAGCGGTTAAGAGAGGCTTCCTTAATAGTGAGAGGTGGAAAGGAAAACAAGAGTTGCTGTATTCAGATCTACATTTCTCCCCATTCTAACATAATCTTCGGAATCATGGACACTAACAAAAAAGCATCAATCCAGAATTCAAGCGATTGAAATGAGATTTCTCCGAAAGATGGAGGGGAAAACAAGAAGAGATCGAATATGTAACACCACCATCAGATCAAACCTCAACGTTAAATCTGCCAATAAATTAGTAGAGGAACACCGGTTGAGATGGCTTGGACACCTCCTACGAATTGATCAGAACAGAGTTGCCAAAGAAGTCTATAGGGCAAAAGTAGAAGGAAAGCAAGGAAGAGGACGAAGTTAAAAAGTACTTCCAAAAAAGAGGACTTGAATGGAACTGCAGAAAACAGCTAGTAAACGATCGACTAAGCTGGAGAAGGCTCTATAGACTTCCTCCTCACACTGCTTAAGCGTTTCAATGAGGAATGACTATGAAGATGATGATAATGATATTTTTCTATATTATTGGACATGCTAAAATTCAGGAAAATTATTTTTTTAAAAAATCAGACATACAGTTTGCTCATAATTGGCCGTGTACATATGATCATGCTAGGCCTTCCCCAAGATTATTTGTTCAGTACGCTATGGATGTTTTAAATTTTGGAATTTCATAATAGAGAGGCTTTTATTAACTAAATACATTTTTATTTTAACTAATATATATCACAAACAAACAATAAATGATTATTTAATATATTATTGAATTTTTTTATGAAACCCCATCTAACATCTAACAGCAGCCATTACCTGGAACATTAGTAAAAAAACATTACTAGTGATACCTATCAATGGTAACATTGCTCCCTGAAAGGGTAGACAGGGTAGAATCGATTTTCAAAATTTGACCAATTTCAAACTTTTTTTTCAAATGAAACAAGTGCTTCAATCATCACAATTTTGGTCACCAATCAACACTAGTACCTCTTGGAGAAGGGTTGCAGAGGTATAAAGGAAAAAAAAATTAGGGTGGAAGAGCAGAGTGTCCTTTTGATGGGGGTAAGTTTGGTGTGATCATATGGACAAGCCAGTTCTTGGAGTGTTTTTTTTTTTTTTTTTTTTTTTTTTTTTTTTCCAGCTTTAGTGGCACCTCAGCCTTGTGGCTCATTGTGCCTATGCCGTTTTTATCCTGTACTATTATTATTACGTACAGTCCTAGTGTTTTCATGTACCCTATAATACTAATAGGGTCTATGTCCACACTCGGATCTAGGATGATTTCTTCCCCAAAGTGAAGAAACCTTCTCCTTGCCAGCATATCGCATTGGAGAGTTAACTACTCCAAACTCTTAAAATACTTTTATAGCAAAAAAATACTAAGCCTATGAATATAGGTAAACCATTGATGACAATATGATTACAAGTGTCTCATAAAAAACATCTTTTCTTTCAAAATGTCCATCGAGTGAAAAATATAATGACCAATATACCGAAACCTTTGTGGCTAAAAAAAAAAAAAAAAAAAAAAAAAAAAAGAAAAGTGCAGTGTCTGAAAAGACCTTTTATATAGACATCTGAAAGACAATAATTTTTTAATGCCTTTTAGAGGTGAGGATGAATCAATATGAAAAAAGTTGAAAGGACTTTAGATGGGAGTGAAACGTTACCAGATGATGGTCGGCTGGATATTAATTTAATATTCATTAATGTTAAACACACAATAAGCTTTAAACTATTTGAAACTCATGACTTCTGTATCATGTTTTATCATATTGAATACAATTTATTTTTAACGTATCAAATAAACATGAACTAATTGTGATTACATGTTATGTGCAAGGAGAAAAAGCAATCTTTAGAATCTAGAATTTAATGTAAATAGAAAATAAAACTAATCCCATATACAAAATCACATTTGAAAAATAGATGCTAGCCACAACATAAGCTCAGGCACAAGAGGAGTGTTGTCAGTCCTCTCTTGCCATGTGATTTAACATCAGCTCTTTGAGAGCAGTGCCTAAGTAGTTAATGGATGCCTATGAGTTAATGGATTAAAATGAATCAAGATTAGTCAATTACTCATTTTGGTCAAAATTCTACTAAACCACTTATTCACTGGGATGACAGATATATGGTTTGAACAAGGATCAATGGCCTAAATGGGCTTTGGCAACAACTATCTTTTAGAAGCACAGGATAAGGAGAAAGTATTTAATATTTTATTTTTATATGAAACAAAATTTTGATTTCTTAGACTTAAAAAAAAAGAAACTTCATGATACCAGTAATCGTTTCATTAAATAACATTGATATATTAAAATCAAGAATTTATCTCTTCTTCAATTGTTGATAAACCCAATAAATCAACCTTTCTCATAATTTCGATGATGTTAGAAGAATTAGGACCATATTTAAATATAAAATAAAAAAAAGTATTTTCATTTACTAATAAAATAATAAATTACTTAAAAAATAATGAAAGACATATCCAGCAATACCATCTGTGTAAATAGCCAAGTAAATTTCATACAATGAGACACAAGCAAAATTTAACTTGGCTTAAACAAGAATCAAAATTAAATCCAGTAATGTGATTGCTTAAAAAATTTATAATTTTATTTTTTATGAGTAGGATAAATATTAAAATGATTATATCATCCATCCTTTACATTCTTAATAAGAAAATTAACTGAACTTAAATATGTGTCTCAACTTGATTGGGGCAATAGATAAACAAAATTTTATAAAGACATGTTGGAAAGTTAATAATGATTCATATTGACTATAAGAACAATTTTAAATTTCAAAATACATTCTATACTTCCATTTTTTTAAATTTTTTTTTAATTTGATGAAATACTTAAGATATATTAAAAATCAATTTATAAATTCTGTGCAAATCAAATATTTGCATAAACTGACAAATCAGTAATATAGGAGTAACAATTAAAAAATAAACTATTTAAATATTATAAAATCATTAACAACGCATATTATATGTTATATATAATATCACTTAATACCTTATTATTGGATTGTGCAAATGTAATTAGAACTTTCGTTTCTATAATTTCAGTCCTTCCCAAAAACGTTTAAGGATAGCTAACTACATGAGGCACAAACACTTAAAACAAATCTTAGCGGTTATGATTAGAATTCTCACTCCTCCCCCCCCCCATTAGTTTGATTGAAAGTTGTATAGTTTACCTTAATATTTAAATGTTTATATATTAATACTTATTTTGTCAAATATGGATATAATTCGGTACTTAAATTTAAAATATACTTGGTAATTTTATACCTTATTAAATTGGTCCATTAAATGTTGGTTCAAATGCTGGAGTTGGTAACATTCGTGTGATACCTGATTTGCCTTGAACAGCTGTTTTATCTTTATATCGTTAGTCTTCTCTGGTTCTTCGTTTTACTAAATATTATTGAGTTTCTAATTCAGTAATTTCAATGGCCAGTCAGACTCAAGGAATTCAGCAATTATTGGCGGCTGAAAAAAGAGCTGCAGAAAAAGTCGCCGAAGCAAAAAAACGTAATTATTTTATTTGCATTTTAGTAGTTTTTTAAATATTTAATATTTTATAAGTTCTTTTAAAGTTCATTTTTAATTGTTTATTTATCTTTAAGTTACTTGTAAAATCAAGTGTTTCTGTCTATTGAATTTAACATTATCATGTCAAATCCAAAAGTGGGCGTGGCACATATATGAAGTCGTAATAGAACACATTTATGCCCATATTTAAGTCTTTAATTAATATTTATTATCATTAGGCAAAGCTAGACGTCTCAAACAAGCTAAAGAAGAGGCCCAAGAAGAAATAGAAAGATACAAGCAAGATAGGGAAAAACAGTTCAGAGAATTTGAAGCCCAAGTAAGTCATAATGGTTATTCTAATTTCTATTTATTACTTTATCGATTATTCCCTGTTTAAGTACCTGTTACTTGAATTTGGTAATTTTTTTTATTTTGTTTTAGCATACTCAAATTATTGCTCTAAAACTGTCATCGCTTCTTTTCAATCGGAACAAACTTATAGAAGAGTCTTATTATTATTATTATTATTATTCTTGCATTTGTGTTTCACTTAACTTAATTGAACTTTTAATCTATTTCATTATTGAATTTGATAAATTTGATTTGTTCTTTCAAAGATTAGTAGTAATCAATTCTGTATCAAGTGTAGTGTGTACGCTGTATAAGCGTCTGTTAATTTTAAATACGATTTTATCTGAAGTGCTGTTCACGTATAGATTTACTGTTGTATTAGAAATTTTCATCACAAATATCCTTTAAGGCTGGACCCAAATCACATCTTCACAATGAGCCCCTTCCCGACCTTGATATCTTGATGTTTTCATTCTTTAACCTTTCTAGTTTAATTTGAATTACTCATTCATTATTATCAGGGTAAATTCAGCAAAATTCCAATTTTTTTAATTGGGGATAATGTTATAACAAAAGTTAAAGCATTGAATATATTCCAACATTGTTATTAATGCAGTTTATTATTATGATGTTGACTTACTGATCTATGGAATAAGTAAACTTTATGCATTTTAAATTTTTTATTAAAAGTTATGAAAGCTTGTAGACATGAGCAGTTAAGTATTTGTTTATCTCCAAAGCCAGGAGAGGGCAACAGCTGTTATTCATCCAAAGCTGTTATAAGTTGATGTCATATAATACATAAACACTAACATAACTTAAGTGCAATCACTAAGTTTCTATAAGCTTATCTTTAGCAATAGAGAAATATCTAGGGCAGGTTGCTTCCTTGTGATAAGATATTTTGGGTGTAGCTGGTACTGGAACTTCCATAGCATATTGTCACTATATTTTATTGTTTTAATAAGTTGAAGTTATAAATTGTTATATTTTCTGTAGCTATGTAGATCTAGATTATTGATGCGTTTATTTCTTAGAGGTTGTGAATAACTACATGCTCTAATATAAATACTTTATATAGCACCATAACTGAGATCCATCTCACCCCAGTGGTCTAATGATTTTATGCATCTGAGAAGTAAATAACAATTGAATGATCTGGATTCAGCTTATTCTAATTTAATTTCCATTGATATCAAGAGCAAGTTCAATTCAAACCAAATTATTATGGTAATAAATAAATACTAATGTATGAAATTTCCTTCAACTAGAGTGTTCATATGTGTTTTAGTAATAAAATTATTAGGGGGGAAAAAAAAAAAAAAAAAAAAAAAAAAAAAAACCTCAACTTAGTTTTTATTTTTCAACTAAGTTTTTTTACTCAAAATTGTTGAGGTGATTCAATGATTATTTATGTATATATACAAAGATCTCTTTTGAATCTGTCAAGGAACGGCATCTAACAAACTTACAAGATATAGAGACTCAAAATAGGACGTAGATCCATGCCCTCTAATTTTTGGCCCTCCTTGAAATAGCTTCTTTTGTTTGTTTTTTTCGGTGGTAATTTAAATATAAGATTTTTCGGTGAAATAAATCTTAATTTCAAATATTTTTTAAAATCCAAAAGGCCTATTTACGCAATAACTTTCAAATTTTTAGTTATTTTTTTAACCAAAAAATAACAATTTTTAAATATTAACATTTCTCTCTTGATCTTTTGTAATTAGTTTTGGTGATAAAACTGTGCGGTGTGAAAATCATTTATCAAACTTAAGATATGAAATAAGTTATTTTAAACCTATTTTATTTTTTATTTCTTAGCTACTATAGAGCCTCTTGGATGAAAAGATAAAATATGAATAGATTTTTTTTCAATTTTGAATCACCAAAAATCTAAATCAGTGTCAGACAGTTCGTGAGGTCCTCTGTTTTGATTAATGTTAAATGCTTTTTGACATTTGTAGGATCACAAATAGTAATAGGTGCAAAGTTTTTTAATGATAAAAAACTAAGGATTGCTCGTGCTGATATTACATTATAAAACCATTACAGTTTTCATTAGTTCAAATTTATATATTGTAGAATCAATTTTTTTCCATTTCAATAAATTTTTAATGAAGTTTATTTATATAAAGATTTATTGTACAAACCCAATTTTTTTTTTCCCTAGCATATGGGCTCCCGGGAAGATGTTGCAGCAAGGATAGATGCTGATACCCGCCAAAAAATTGAAGAAATGAATGAAGCAGTTAATGCTAACAAAGAAGCGGTTTGTATCAGTATTTTAAAGGCTAACTTAGACATTTCTCAAGGAATCAATCATTTGTTTCAAATATAGATCATATTTATTTATTAAATTTTTTAGTGGTATATGACTTTTTTTCAGTAATAGACAATATTTATTTTTACTTGAGGTACGCATGATGGTATAAAAGGATCAATCCTAATAATATTTATTATTTTTATTATTCTGGATTTGATCCTGGTTAAGTTGAATAAAAAAATATAACACTGAATAGTACCTAACTTCTGAAACCAATGCTCTTTGATTTAACTAAGTGAAACATTGTTATTTTTATTAGTGTATAGTCCAGTCCATGAGTGCTGAAATTCCATACATATTTGTCGAACTGTCGGTTTTTGAGATATATGTTATTGAAAATTGATAAGCTTTTCAAAAAAAACAATTATTTTTACCTCACTTTTTGTCAAACCGTCAAACCTTTGCTTTTAGTGCCTTCCACAATCATTTCTCAGAAAAAAAAATGTAAGAATAAAAGTTTTAGAGCATTAAATTTCATACATACGTTTCTGACACTTGAAGCAAATGTTTGACAAAAATTGCCTGCTAAATATGTATGTTTGGGCAAAATATGATTTTAACATTTTCATTGGCTTAGGTGTATTATGGGACTTGATCAAAATTTCATATAAAGGATTGATAAGGATTTAATATAAAGAAGATGTAATTATATTATATATTTCTTTAGCATAACTCCTATTTATTTTCATTTGTATCTACATGTTTCGGAGACATGCTCAATCTTCAGGCTTCTCCTAATCAGTGATTACCTTCACATGTTTCTAGCCTTACTATATAATTTATAATTATATAACTAAATGTATATATGAAATTAAAGTAAATTTAATGCTCTACAACTTTGATTCTTACATTTTTTTTCTGAGAAACGATCTTGGAAGACACTAGAAGCAAATGTTTTACAAAAAGTTAAACAAAAATAATTTTTTTTCGAAACATTCATTTTTGAATAACGTATACCTCGAAAACCATTCGAAGTTCGACAAATATGTATGGCATCAATTTGATAGGAAATTGAATTAGCTTTAATTTTGATTTGTAGCATATTTTTCTAGAGTCAACAGTTTTCGAGATGCAATCAAGCGGATCAAAATCAAAATCAAAAATTGGACCTTATCTTTTCTCCCCATAGTAAGCTCACCCCCAGGGGCGGGGACTTTCAGTATGTTTACCTTCTAACTATTCCTAACGAAGCTGTGAAGTAAAAAATTATCACATATTTCATGCACTCTACAATATGTTTATTGACTGAACTAGTATTAATTTTTCTTGCATAAATAATATTCATCT
Source organism: Euschistus heros (assembly GCA_003667255.2). Lineage (NCBI taxonomy): Eukaryota > Metazoa > Arthropoda > Insecta > Hemiptera > Pentatomidae > Euschistus > Euschistus heros. The sequence goes on from RCWM02000232.1 coordinate 1,511,050, forward strand.
AAACCATATGTGCCTTATATGAACCATGTTCGGCTAAAAGGGGGAGAGTAAAAAAAAAAATTAAAACTCCACTTGTTAACTTGTTCCGTGTACTATTACTTAAGGTGGTCTCATGGCAACTAGAAAGAGGGTTTTCACATGTTTTGGAGTTTAAGAATCCTCTCCCAATGAGAAAGAATATTGACTAATTGTAAGTAATTTACTTTTGGGATTTACTTAGATCTAAGGTTACTGGAAATTTCTCCTTCAAGCCTAACACCCTTCATATGTTTTCCTCATATATTTAGTTACTAGTTTATTATTTTTCATCATCTAAAAATGCACCTATTAGCACTTTTAGAATTTAAATATAAAAAAGATTAATTTTTTAGAAGAAATCTTTGCCTTTAGTGATGTAATTTATTTATTTATTTTTCAGGTTATACAAAGAATTTTGGAATTGGTTTACGATATCAGACCTGAAATGCACAAGAACTACAGAGCCCCAAATTAAATATAATTATAACGAGTTTTCTGTATCTCCCTTGATTCCCTTAAAAAATTTCTGCATTTGTAGTTATGGTGTTTGGAAGCCTTAATATAGAATACTTTCATGTAAAATTAACAATATAATTTGTTTCCCCTAATCTATTATATTATAATAGTACATTCCATTTTAATATATTAGAATTATGTTATATTGAGGTATAGTAATATCTATTTATTCTGAATATTTTAGGTCTTCTTTTACTATTAAATAGTGATTATTCTTTAAATGAAAGTTGTAATTAATTAGTTATCATTTGTTTTAATAAAATCAGAGATTTATGGTTGTTAAAATTGTAATTACAGATGGAGTCTCAGAAGAAATGTTTATTTGTTTATTATTATTGACACCTCAGTTGCTAGCTTATTTATTTAAGTCAGCAATTAATGAATATATTTTCATAATTGTGAATTTATATAATTACATATATATGCTTATTAAGTTGTGTCAACTAAAGGGACATGTCACTTTTATTTAAATTCTTTTTTTTTTAATTTCAAATATGATGTCTTTCTCTTTCAACTTCTTGCAGTATATAATTAAATATGCTATATAAAACAGCTGTAACCTTCTACATTATTACATTAAAAGAAAACTCCTGAGTTGTGAAAAGTACCCACTGTGAAAACACTGGACCTTTTTGCCAGCCCCTAAGTCTTACTAAGTGATCAAATAATCTTTGAAAATAATTCTTCTTCATCCCTCAAATAATTTAGTTCTTTAACTGATGAAAAAATCTCTTTTGGTAACAATTCTTATTTAAAAATTAACCTACTGCTCTCCAACTTTGCCTACACATTACTATAAAGTGTTGACAAAGTTGTATTTATATATCGCTTGTTGTCATGCACAGTCTAATTTCTTCTATCATCTATATATCTATAAATAGATTATATATCATGTGCATCAATATATTGGCAAGATCAGTCTAACACTAATTTCTTGTCTCTTGGGAAAAACCACTTTTAAGATTCAGAGTCATTCCAAAATATACAGTTATTACTTAAATTCAATTAAATTTTGCACACTCTGTGAGTGATACTGTCACGAATTACACTTAACTCACTTTCTTCATTGAAGAGGGATTGAATTCCTATGAATTTCGAGATGTGATAGTGCTATCAGTGATGTATGGTTTATTCTTAGATAAACCTCATAAAAATGTCTGCTTTTCCAGGATATAAGTTATAACTGTATGAGCTCTGATATTCATCCCTCCAAATTTTTAAAAATGACTGAAATCTTGAGAAGCAGTCTGGCACAGTTGATTTTTATAAAAATTTAAAGTAGAGAGAGAAAAAAAAACTTTATTAAGTGGTGCTGCCCATTTTAAATGGGTTGCTAAAAACAAAGCATCCTTAATCAATCCAAATTTGAAAATATTTAATATTTAACAAAAAAACAACCGTAATAGTCATTACTTTAAAAATATAAAAATCTACATATTAAAATGATCAATCCCAAGCGGAATATAAAATTACAATTAAAACAAAATTTAAAATATTAAAAGATAATATATAACCTTATTGATAACAATAATAAGATCTTGCTGTGTCAGTAATTTTATTGAGCCCATACTATATAATTTAAAGAACATATTTGTACATTATAAAAAAAAATGAACTACATATTAAGACGAGCTTTCAGTTCATAAGCTGTTCACCTGGACCTAATAATTTTATTCTTATAGTTACTCTAAAAATATTTTACTTATGTGTAGACTATCCTTATGTAAGGAGGAAAAATAAAATTTATGAATGGGCTAAATCTCTATTACATGTATAAGCCATGACTTGAATATTTTCTGTCAATAGGTTCCTGTCACTAATTCTATTGTCTTGGCAATAAAAACACCATCTATTCTAATTTTTGTGGATATTTTCAAGACAAAGTAGTAATTTTTTTTTTTTTTTTTTTTTTTTTTTTTTTAATTTTGCCTTGAATTATGAAAGTGACAGCTTTTTTTTTTATGGAGTAACATCTTTCTACTTGATTGTCAGGTTGAGGCCTGGTTATTCATATTAGTGCTTGCTTTATGTGGTGACTTCATAGCTAGGAGAATCACCATAAGCGGTTCGTCTAGTTGGATAGTTTGCCATTATGAAGAACTTTGTTTCATGAACAGCTCAGTAGGAGTTCCTACTACCTACTATACAAAATGGTCGTGGCAAAAGAAGTTATTTATTAATATCATGAGAATAAAGAAAAAAAAAAATTGATAAAACTGGAGAAAAATGTAAGCTTTGTTAATTTTTTCTTTTCTCTTTGTATTAAAATCCAATCAAAACAAAAAAAAAAAAAAACCATTTTGTAAAGTCACTAGAAAAGTAATCAGTTCTAACTGATATGGTAATCTCCTTGGAAAACAAGAGAAAGCTAGGTAGCTAATTGGTTCCCAATTATTCCCTAATTTTCCATGGTACCATAACTACCCGATAAATTAAACAATGATTCATAAATAAATATGTATAAAAGTGTACAGAGATATGTAGTTATTGAAAACTTCAACATAAAAACCTACCATGAATTTCATGGAGATATTTAAATTTTGATTCTATTGAATATTTTTCACCAATACTTATATATTTGCATATTTTAAGATGCTGTGCCGCACTGCATTAGGTTAGAGGTACTATTTTCCAAAAAAAATAACATAAGTTTCTTAATGTCTAATAAATGTTTTGTAACAATGGTAGAGTGGTGTTCTTGTTAACAATGTGTCAATCTGTTGGTTTTTTTCTGTCATTTGCCCTTTATTGTACATTGCTTACATTTCACAAGGACATGTTTAATTCTGAGATATTGCTGCAAGTTGGGACATTTTGTTGGTGTTATTTGTTTACTTCTAACAAGTTATAAGTCGAGTAACCACTTCATATTAATGTCATAATTATGGTGGTAATATATCTTACAGGTAATTAAGGTCTTCGAACTCTTAATATTTAGATGAAATAGGCCCATAAAATGAAAAGCAAAAACAATAACATTATTTTCTTTATATACACTATTATTTGTTTTTTAATAATTATTATTTGTGATTTTTAAGTTTAAATCTTAGTGAGTAAAATCTAGGTTTTTTTAGTTACTGATAACATTTTCATTCATCAATACTTCTTATCTTGTCTGGGTACTTTAATATCAAATTGTCAAACGGTGAACATTGTGATAAAATTGTTAAAATAAAGCTAAGATTAATTATTCTGTTTTCATTTCCAATTGGTTATTCTAATGTCTTCCTTTATTTTTTGTTCATTTGTTGTTTGTAATTGTAATATATGTTTTTAAATAATTCCATCTTAACTTTTATTTATCTTCTTATAATAATAAATCTTTATACTATTTCTAAAAACAGTTTTAGTATATCGAAACTTAAATCTCATATAAATACATAATTAATTTGTTTTGTAATGGCCGCGAAATTAAGGTGTCCAATCATTTGCTTACTAGTTAGGTGTAATAATGACCTTTATATAGTCAAGAAATATACCAACAAAATAATGTAACTTCAAAAAATTAAAATGAATACAGTTTTTAACAAAATAAATAGTAATTACAACCTAAAAACTAATATCGCTATGTTTATTCAAATATACATAATTTTGAAGCTACTTGATCGGCAAGTTACTTTACAGTTAAATCTAGTCCCTCCTTTGGCGGGCTTTGGGTTGTAGAGGTGATTGTTATCTGCTTTTGGTGAAAGATGAAACTGATCATTGAATTAGTGGATAAGTAATATTGATAACGAAAGTTGCTATAACACAAGTGAAATATCATCTCGTTCTTCCCAGTTTAATTATTATTCTAGTTCATTTGTAAATCTTCGGATAGAAAAGTTAAATCTGCTAGTTATAAGTAGTTTTGGTCAATGGTACCTCAGTTCTTCGTAGACAATAGGTGCTTTGAATAAACCGATATTGTGTGGATCCGTCTTTTATTGTCAGGTATTGTAAAATATACTTTATATTATCAAATAACAATGAACATAAATTAATATATATATTCTTTTTTTCATATTTTAAACATAATTACTTACTTTCACAGAAACAAAAATATGGTGAATTCTGTATATTTTTTGTGTTTGTTTTGAATATGTTGTAAGTTTTTTTTACATCAGACACCGTTTTTTTTTCCAGGCATTTAAACGTTAAACCATTTAAAACTATTGCTGTTTAAACAAGTTTAAATCCCGAATAAAGTCGTTCAAATCTTCTTGCGATTAGAGTGAGGTTGTGATGAACTTGCTTGGTACGAAAGTGGGTTTGGTTCTCAGATTGCTGTGTGCTTCTTCTTCAGTGTCTGCAAGGTCAGAATCAGAGCTGTCGTTTACGTTCACAAAATCTGGACACTACAGTCCAGGAAGATCTTCACTATGAAAGACAAGCCTCATTGTAGATTTTAAGTTTGTTTTAAGTTATATCAGTGTTTGCAACAGTTAGTCTTAATACTCTTACAAAGTGTCTGGTCCTGCTCTTACATTCAAAAGAAAATAATAACTGTTTATTTTGTCTAATACATAATTTAATCTTCATTTAGAACAACTTGACAATATAAATTTTACTTTTTCTTTAGGTTTATATTATAACTGGGCAATGTTGCACTAGGAAATAGGTCAAGATTAGCCAACCTATAATTTTGTGTTTGTTTTTACATAAAAAGTTATTTTGCAAAAGTGTAAAGCATTTCGTGGGCAAACTCACCAAATTCTACGGAGTCGAAGAGTTTGAAATAACCTACCTTTGCACAAACAACACAGGAAGATCATTTTACTTCCCCAACGTGATTGATGAAGCTTTGTTAAATGTAGGAGACATCATTTATATAATTGACCCACCCTATATTGAACTCCGAGGCAAATATACATTTATGGATGAAAATGTCAGAAGTTTTTAAATTTCATTAGGTATTTCCTAAGCCGGCGAAGAGTTGGGAGACCCAGGTTGCGGTGGTCGGACTGTGTGGCAGGGGATTACAGGTCCATCGGATTAAGAGATTGGATAGCGGCATCCCAGGACAAAACATATGGCGATTGATGTTGGAGGAAGCCAAAACTCGCTTGCGGGTTGTTTAGCTAAATTAATAAATTTAAAGTTTCGTTTTAATGAATTTCATTATTACGATGTTTTATTCTAAATACTGTAAAATCTAAATATACATATGTCATTTTCTCGATAAAATATTTTCATATTAGTCCAAACAATCCTTTTCTCTGTCGCTGTCTCTTAATTTAATGATTAATTTGCAATTATTGCGTATATTTTAAATCAAAAGACCTAGACTCATAATTATAATAGTTTGAAACAGATTTGAACGCTATTGGTTGAGGTAAAAGCTGTAAGGAAAAATATTCGTTAAGCAGGAGTTAACGTTCCAAATTATAGGAACAGCAAATGGCATATGATGTGTACCATTGTTTCAGCCAGTCAAAAGCCTACATATGATGTTTATGATACACAATATGTGGTACCCAGCCCTTTTCAAGATCACCAACTTTACACCCGGAATAAATGTCATAACACTTTTTTACAAGTGGTTTAAAAAATCGTCTCTACCTCTTCAACGTCACTTCACCACTTAACAAAACTTGTCACGATGATTTATACAATTTTTTGGTGCATTCGAAAATTTATAGCTACCAATAAATACAACTTGAAAAACTAGGAAAACACTGAAAATGACCAGGAGAACAAACACTTGTCTTATTAGACTCGCTGACAATCCGGTACTGGCTTCCCACTTAAAAAACGTGAGATCTATTCTTGTATGAACATGTTTGATCATCAATGGAGCAGGGTATTGTTGCTGTAATGTGTTTTAATCTTATTCCTCTTATCACACAATGGGTAGCACTAAATAATTTTGTTGGATCACCTAATGACAAATCATATGAAACTATAATAAGGATCGCTAAAATTAAGAAATAAAAAAATGTCTGTCAGAAAAAACCCCCTGCTTATAGGAAAATTTTGACAGCATATTCTAATGCAGAATGTGAAATACTAATAGATTTACTATTTAATGTTTTTGAAAAAAAAAATCATGTTTACCAATGCTATTTCTACTCATGTTTTAAAAAATATAATAAAGTGTTAAGTGAAGGAGAGGGGTTTGCCAATAGGTATAATAAAAAATAAAAAAAAAGAGTCTAAAATCAATAATAATGAACAATAAAAGGAATTAGTCGTTGGTATATATTAAATAAAGCAAGTTGACCATTTAATAATTTTACTTCCTTAAATATTTAATCCATAAAAAATGGTTCATTAATATTACGGACCTTAAGTTTGTAAAAGTGATCTTGCTAAACTGGGAATAGATTTTTATTTAGTGAATAGGATGGTGAATGTTAAAACATAAATGTCGAACTTATTTTATATAAAAGTTATTATTTTTTCGAACTACTGGAAGAATATTTTGCACCCGGTATTTCTTTTGTTTCTTAGATTGTACCTGTTATTTATTATTTTTAATATTTGAGCTTATTACATTATTATTGTATTGCTCATGACAGACCTGTATTCAGAATGAGATTTTACTATAATCCAGAGGATAAGATAATATTGCGACAGATTTATCAACCTCGTATCACCCCTCCTTCACCTACCCGCTACTGACTGATTAGTCTACTTCGGGGAGCCATGGACAGTCCCGAACTGTTACCGTCAGGTTTGTTTGTTTCTTTTGTATTTATTTATTAATTTTTTTTTAAAATTTATTTGTTTTTTAATTTACAAATATATCAGTATATGTGTCTCTACACATATGAATAACACGTCTGTCATTTCTGGTAATATATTTAAATTATGGTATTAAAAAAAAAAAAAAAGTGTATTTTAGTAGTACTTTTCTAAAACCATGATTCTTATATTTTGGCTCATCCGGTTTGACTTGGATCTAGCAGGTTCTGGTTTGAACTAATCGGGAGAAAAAATAAACGTTGAAAACGATGACTTTCTACTTAAAAACTGGTGTTGAGTACGTTTTGGAATTTCTAGACCACAGACATTTCTATATTATTACTACTGGTGAAAAACCAATTGATTGTAATATTATTAGAAGTCATATACATATATATTTCAAATATAACTTAATAAGTAATATATAATTATTTGATTTGTGCAATTAGGTTGTTGTCGACTATTGTATTATGTTTTAAAAAATCTTATTAATGGAACTAAATGCAAACCATTTTCTATGAATCTTGATTTGATAACAGAATATTTTGAAGACAGCTACCATAATATTGGAATGAATACAAAAAATAGGTCAAGCGACTGTTATTCTGGAAGGTTATGTCCGACTAATTCAATAACGTTCCAATAACTTTCTAAAATCATTCCTAAGCCGCTACAGTAATTCAATAATAAATGATTATATAATTTGTATAATCTTTATTATGATATTTATTTTTTATTTTATTTTATTTTGGTACTATGTGTACGTGTGTATGTTATGTCACCGATCTAGTTACATTATAAACCTTTATACATGTATTGTTTTATTTTGACAACGACGAATATTGTTATGTTGACATGGTCAGCTTCAGTTACGACTCTTTTTCCATTTCTTAAAACCGATTCTTGATATTGGAACCCAAGTTCTTAAGGATTCAAATCTAACCTCCTCCACTATAGAAAAGACTTCCAACATAAATTTATATTTCCAAGTGGTTAGAAACAGTAATCATAATTGTAGTTACTTTTACATTTCTTCCATCTAAAGAAATATTAATTTTTCCTGTTCTTCTGCGGCTCGAAAATGGTATTGGGTTCAGTTCTTTGTTAATCGCTGGTTTTTCCAGTAACTTTTTTTCTCCCTTTCTCGCCGTTTTAGTGACACGGTGTTTTCTTGGCCGGGACACCGAAAGCCATTGCCTTGGCAATCAACACCACACTGCCATGTCCTGGATTTGAATTCGAAATTTTTGTTTATTCGGTGCTGTTTATCTTGCGTTGACTACGCCTTCACCCTTATCTTGGCAAGAAGAACTTCAGTTCCCCTCAACTTTGGTCCAAAATATATGAAGTCACTATCTGAATGGAGAGGTCACAAACGGTGTTATTGTGTTTAGAAGGCCCTTCTCAACATGTAGGCAGCTCTACAAGGCGGGATGAACGCGCTGAACCTTTCGACGACATATGCGGCAAAGTCCGGTTGGGCAGTTGACCATTATTGGCCCTGTGGGTTAGGCATGTTTACAACAGGTTTTTATTAGTTATTCATTGCTTCTCAGGACTGTGATCTATCAATCCGTATAGATTGAGTTGTTCACTAAAGCAAAAAAAGAATATAAACATACACTCAGACTTTCATAATCGAAGAAATTGAAATGGGAACCTCAGTTCCCCTTGCCATGTTACCAGTACATCTACTAGGGGAACCTCAGTTCCCCTTGCCTGGATACCAGTATTGAAAAAAAGGCGATTGATTTTACTTCTTGCCTAAATAAAAATCATTATTAAAAGAGCATAAAGAAAATGAAGATTGAGATAGAAAGAAAAATGTAAATGTAAAATGAGATTTAAATTTTTATCTTCCCTAATATTCCTAGACTGTAACTAGGCAAGGGGAACCACAGTTCCCCTTTTGTTACAAGAGCAATCTTACGGTAACCTGGCAAGGGGAACTACAGTTCCCTTTTTTAACGAATGATGATTAAAATAATTAAAACCAATTTTGTCCTAGATAATCGGAATAATAGAAACATCTGATTCCTGCTACCATTCTGCCCTTAATTTCAACTTCTAAATTATTGTTCTCCGTCACAACTCCTCCTAGGTACTTAAATGTGCTGCAGCTGTTAAACGTGTTTTCCCCCACATCGACGATATCTCTTCTCTCTCCGGTCTGTCTACAGGTTTTCATATGCCTAGTCTTTTTATCATTTATTTTCAGTCCTAAATCTTGTGCTGCTCTCTTGAATTCTTCTACAGCACCGGTCAGTGCTGTTTTGGTTCTTCTACTGATGACTACATCATCAGCATAAGCCATGTGTTGTGTGAGCCTATTGTAAATGGTGCCACCCGGGTTTGTTCTTATGTTTCTAATGGCAACTTCTAGGGCGAGGTTGAATAGTACCGGTGATAATGGGTCTCCTTGTCTTAATCCACTGTTAACCTTAAAGCTATTTGAGATACCCACTCTAGTTTTAATTTTTCAACTTGTCCTTTCCAGGTTCATCTTTTTCATTTTTATTAGCTTGCTAGGTATCCCCAGTGTCTGCAATGCCTTTAATAATTTCCTTCTGTCCACACTGTCATAAGCCTGCTGGAAGTAAATAAAGATGTGGTGTAGGCTAACATTGTACTCGTATGTTTTCTAAATATTCAGATTGTACTCTCTTTTATTTTATTTTTTTTTTAATTGTTATTTTATATTATTTTATTAAACTATTTTTTGATATTTACAATTGTATACGTTATACACAACAAGAAAATTTGAGGAAAATAATTACAATAACATGTAAAAAACTAATCATTAGTAGCACTTCTATAAAAGTTCTACTTTAGAAAGTCTCTTATCTTCTTAGGAGGATTATCGGAAATTGAGTATGAGGCAAGTTGAGAGACTAGTGGATTCGAGTCGGTATGGAGTTTATATGGAAAAATAGGTATCTGGTTTGAGTTAAATAAGCAACATATGGAACATTAAAATCTTAAAGGATAAGCTTGCTTGTGACATAGTAAGGAGGATTGGGGATACTTTTGGATTGTAAAGATTGGATATGAGACGAGTTGGAAGGTTTAGTGGAGCCCCAAAGCTCAACTCCGAATGTCAAAATAGGTCTAATTACTGTCATGTAAATAAGTCTTTTGTAATTCTTTGGGAGCTTTGAGCGCATGTCTAGTAAATGTTGGAGTGGTCGGAAACGACGATCAGTTTCTTGTCTTTTAAGTCTGTAGACCCTAAAGAGAAATAAAAAATGAGTTTAAATACTCGGATTGAGAATATATAGATTTAAACATTCTAAGATATTAAATGGTGAAAAAGTTATATTTTTATTATATATTGTTCGGAATTATACAAGTATTTTTTATGCATTGAAAAACAATGCTCATAGATCAATAAATAACTTTTAAGAATATATTTATTTTTTTCTTTCAAATTATTGTATTAAATGAATGTTTGTTATCGTTTCGTTTGTGTATTTTGTAAAACAGTTTGTTTTTTCTAAGCAAGTTTTTTTTTTTTTTTTAATTAAGGATAATTTATACTCGATGCCAGTCCATAACACTCTACTGACTGGAGAAGCAAATCAGATAAAAAGGTTTGTAGCTGATTTTTCGGAAGAATTCATCAAACCATTTTGTATCTGTTTTTTTCCGGCTATTTCCCTGTCTCTTAAAGATAAAATTAATCTTAGTCATTCTAACACTGCAACGAATCTAATAACACTATACTACAGAGTTAAATTCTTAGATAATTAGTTTCCGATAATTAGAGCGACTTGAATAATAGGTCGCTTAATTAGGTAAATTAGAAAAAAACTTATAATTTTCCAACATGTTTCTGCTACCCATCGACGCTCCCCGAAACGTCTTCACTCAATAGAATTGACAATCACTTGCTGAGATTAATCATAATAAAGGTAAAATTTCTACAAAACACAAAATGTCGTCTAAATCAAGGTTTTTCGTCAGTAAGACAGGTATTACGTATACATACTATTCATATTACCCTTCTTTTGATAATGTACAACAGGTTGCTTAAATGTGGCCAATAAGAACCTAGATATTCTGCAGACTAAAAAGGAATGTCGGCATAGATTGAATGTAATATACCTCCACACCAACAGTTCTTGTTACAAGGGTACTATATTCTCGAAGTGATATCTCATATGAATATTACATTACAGGCTGGAATGTATCTCTAGAAAGCTATCTCAAACCACGACTTCGTTTCTGGTAACCTCAAATGTCTGATGCGGAATATGCAGATAAAATTGCTTCTAGTTTAGCGGTTGCTAATATAAGCAGATATTTGTTTCTTTAGGGCAGTTTATTTTCAGTTAAAAACTAATTGACGGAATGTGTGGTGTTGTATTGTAGAAAAGGATCCTCAATCAGAAAAATATTTGGAGTTATAGAAATACGAAGCACGGATAATGAGTGTTTCTTAGAACTACTTCAAGTTGTTCACTGATCGGTTGAGAGACTGTGCATTGAAGAATGAATAGAGAGATCAACGATTCAGCGAAGTTTCTTTGGTTTTCAGAGCTTTCATGATATTCAAGGAATATCTGCCGTCTGAATAAGATAAGATTCATCTTAATTTGAAATAGGGCCGAGCAAGCACCTTATAAAAACAAAATTTAATGTAATGAAATAATTAATGAGTTTCATTTCAATTCTAACATACACGTGGCAACTTTATCCGTATTGCAATTTTTAAACTATTGTATTATATTTGAATAGATTTGTATTTCTTTACTGGGAGGTCAATATTTTTATATCTTATGCTATGTTCTTACACAGCTTTGGGATTATCAAACGTTTTATACATCTAATATGGATCTTGTTCCTAGTTCCACAATAGCCTCCACCTATTACAGTCTGATCTGATTTTTTGGACTTCTATCGTATAATGCTAACCTATATATTCTAATTCCTGGCTATTAGAGAATTTTTAATTCATCATGATTGCTATCAATATATATTCTATGATGTGACAATATAATTCTATTATACCTGATCTTTTTTCTCCTTCTATCATGGTGCTCTTCCTAGAATGCTCCTACATATTAATGTATTGGATCGTATTAATGGATTGGCCCAAGCTGCTTATCCTTAACACCCCAAAAGTGTGTCACCAACTTTCAATATTTTGCTATGCAAATATTATCATTATCATATTCTACAAATATTATATTATGTTGCTTGCTATTTGGTTGTAAGACAAATACATTTCAATTATATTTCGTCCCACCTTTCATAGGACTTGAAGGCTCCATAAAAAAAAAATGAACAAAATTGTCAAAGCTGGGAAAAAATCTAGGGAGAATACGAGCCGTATATTTTGAGGCATCCAAACATTCGAGATTACAGCTAATCTGGTAGTAACAGAGGTTTCATCTATGATCTAATAGTATTCTTAGTAATCTGAGGAATATAGTTTTATCATGACGGAAAAATCAAGTTATTTTACCATGTAATGAAAGTGAGTGGTTTCTTTATTAGTGTAAAGTAAAAGATCGTAAAGAAGAGAATTAATTAATTATCTAAGAATAGCCTTGATTTTAGCCACTACAGTACGTTCAGACCCAGGTTTTGGGAACCTAAAAAGCACTTAACTCAACAATAGTCTCATTCTAGTACAATTTTATATAACGAAGCTCTTTTAAAGTAACAATACTTTTGTTAAAAATATTGACTAATAATTATTAAAATTAATAATTGAATATTATTATTTACTGAGGTTACATTACAGGAGCAACAAGCCTACTTTTGTTGGTTGATTGTGTTTATCATTTTTAAAATAACATGTTTATAATGTATATATATAATGAAGTTTATTCATATAAAACAGTTTATTTTTATAACTATAAGTATCTTGCATTTTTATTAAGTAAATCGTTCCTAATGTTTGATATATGGCACAAAATATTGATGAATGTAGGTAGGCTGAAGAAATGAATGAAAGATGAGCAAGAAAACAAAGTTACATTGTTACTTTATTATTATTTAATTTTTTTGGGTTGGCGAGATATATTGTTGGAAAGATTAATAGTGAATCGTTATCTGAAGGTCTTAATCTCTTGAACTAACTTTAGAAACAGAACGAATTTTCCTGATTTGAAAAAATTACAACAAAAAAAAAATGTCCATTCTTTAAATTATAAGAATAAAATAATAATATAACATTATTAGTGTCAATTCACGTAATTTGTATTATCTTTCATGTTTACGGTCCAAATTAGGTGCTTCATCGGTTGAAAAATTTCGCATTCAGCTTCTTTCTTCTACTCCATACTATTTTCAAGGTCATAAAACGTATACCACAACTTTTATAAAGAAAACAAGGTATGACAAGAGAATTCTTATTCACACTTAGCAAAGGACACTCTTAGCTCAAAGGAATAACACTTGGGCTGGTTTGACAAGTTTGTATATAAGCTGTCAGGAACCTACCTACTTCTTTTCTGCTTTTATTCTGGGTTCTAGAGGCTGGACATCCAATATAGATAGCTCCCTCATAATCTTTAAAAAGCTATCTGTAATCCACCTCTGCCACCTTTCTGTTTATAGAAATTTCATTCGTCCTCAAGTCATTGATATGTCCATGTCACCTAAAATAAAAACATTGTCGTGGTACCCGCTCTTTTACAGAGCTGTCCTCAGCTGTCAGCATCGACGTTTTCTGTTGCCTGGAGTACTTGGAGGTCCAGCCTCTAGAACTCAAACTAAACAACGTTATCAGGCTGCATTTGTTGGTGTCATTGGACAGCAGCTTCTCTTATGACACTTAGATGATGTGTTTGAAAGAGTTGCTGTCGCAGCATCCTTTGGATACTCGTCAAGAATACATCTTTTAAAAACAGAAATAGAAACCTGAATCTATTTCTTAATTAGAAAAGAAGTAGGTAGGTTCCTGCAAATTTAAACCTGTCATATAATTTTCTCTTCATATCCGATTTTACCATTTCAAACGTTGAAAAAGTTTTTGGCTTACAGGCACAGTTCAGGTCTCACATAAAGCCAAATTAAAATTCTTTCATATTCTTTATTTAGGTTTGTACCAAACCGGTCTCCACATTAATTTTAGTTTTGTTTTACCTACTTTTTTAACTGTGATTTTACTAACTGTATGTACATATTTCAACTAACTATATGTGTGTATCCTCTCATTCCCTTCGTTTTATAAAATCTTGTGTATTTTAGATTACTTATGGAGTAAACAAGTATATTAAGAAAAACGTTGATGTGTTACGTTTATAATAAATCGACTGGCCTAGAGTCATTTCATTCATACTGTGAGTGTGCCAGGAAATAAATTTTTACCCACCCAGGTGGGATTCGAAACCACGAACTTCTGTACCGAGCGCTCTTAGACCTTCTCCACAACTCGTCACCTTTCGAGTCACCGGAATACATAGTTCCATGAGAATTTTCATTTAAAATGATATTGATGTTTTAAAAATATATACACATATATTTATGTAAATTACTATTTTCTTTTTTTTTTTTTTTTTTTTTTTTTTTACTTTAGAAGTGTTTTTGTTGATACTTTTGTATAAAGTTGACTTCCTTCTCTTTCTTGTCAGTCACCTGTTGCAAAATTCTTGATATAATTGGGTTAATTCAGGTCGGAGAAAGAAGTAATTAGGACATTGATATGAGTGCCGATATGAATTGTTCGGTAAATATCATTTAATAGAAATCATCTTTCTTTAAAAAACAAACATTTATGGTGACCTAATGGACCATGTTTGGTTATAACCCGGAAGTGATACATCCCGCTTTCACTATAGAAGCCGTACTTTCCTATAAGGAAGAAAGATTAATACTAAAAAATATTGAGAAAAACATATCCTTTTTTTTTTTTCTTATATATCTAAAACCGATATTTTAAAAAATAACTATTTTCGTCTGACAGTTTGATGTTTACAGAAATAAAAAAAAAAAAAAAAAAAAATAACACTGACTTTTCGTCAGATTATGGTTGAAATAGTAGATAGCATAAAGTCCCATTCTCAATAAACGCCTGTTAAGCAAACATCTCCTCATAAACACATTCATACCTAACCTCGTTAAGTCCCACCTCATTTTGATCTGAACGTTTATTCTGAAAATAACCTGTGTGTTTACTTTGTTGGAATTGCAACTTGTTTCTTTTTGAAAAAAAAAAAAAAAATTCAACTAAAAGAATAAGGGCAATAAATTTTAAAAGAGAATTAGTGAACCGCCAAACAGAACGGGTAACACTGAAAGTTGGCAAGATTTTTTTTACCTGTAAGCCAATTATTTTAAATATTTTGAAATATATATGGCATCAAGTGATAAAATAGTTTTCTGTTGATGATTTAAACTTTATATGACATTTTTAATGGTCTTCGTTAACACGTCATTTGTCTGTTTTCTACCAAATCTTATCAGAGATAAGACGTCTAATGAGATTTAATATAAATTCCTCATCAGGATTATGTTATTAAATTGTATAATGTATAACGTTATTTTCCGTTAGATACTTATGTGTAGCTAAGACATTTTTTGTGCTTCATCTCTTAGATATTAAGGATTTATTTCTGTTGCTGTTAATGTAATTTAGTAAATATTGTCATTCAATAATATTTAATATTAATAAAAATTATCAAAATGTTCATATTTTCATGTTGAGGAATTTTTATTCTGTCATATTTTTTTATATCAAGTGAGCGGAGCGAGCAAATCGGACGACATGTTCTGCCAGGTATCCCTCTAAATTTTAACCCCCATTTATTTTTCTTATTTTATGAGATAGAGCGAAATGTTATCATGTAACGCCTTTAATTTTTTACGTATATTTAAATTGTGTACACATTGCGCAAGTGCGCATCGTAATCATAATATTTTATTACATATAAGAATCCATTCTTTTATTTTAGATTCTTATTCTACGTTAAATTTCATGATGAATCGATACCTTGCTTAAGTTATTAATATGGCGTCTGGCATACGCTATGAATGAGCAAACTGCATGAAATTTCTCAAACACAACATGTGACACATGATTTGTATGTATTTTCGCACGCTAGATGTGGTGGGATTAGTTTTTCTAGAATCTGGTGCAAAATAATAAATATTAAAATAGAAATTACTTTTTGTTTTATGTATTAATTGTTTTCCAAATTATGCATTTTCTTTTTTTACTAATCATTAGATATAAAGCCAACTAAATTTTCAGATATTAATATAAAAGTTAAATCAATCAATTTCGTTTAATGTAAAAAAACCTACGCGGCGCTTAATAAATCTAGTAAATCAGGTAACATTCATTGGCAACAACTTTAGTGAAGAATTTAAAGTTATATAAAACACTTAAAATATTTTATCTAAAAGTAATTAATTAGTCAAGTTTAGTAATGTATTTTAGGTTTGAAGCAATGCTAGGATTCAGAAGAAGTTTGCACGTATCTTCTTTCGAATCAAAGATGGTTAAAATAATTTTTATTTTTTGTGACACCTTATATTTCTTTGTTATTTATGAGAATAGTGTTGTGTTATTGTATTCGCTATACGTAACTAAATAGTTGCTAAAATCATAACTTTGAGTTGTATCGGACATACTTCCCGAATTGAAATAAAGGAAAACATATTCAAGGAAAACATATTGAAATAAAGAAAAAAAATTTGTAAAAAAAAAAAAAAAAAAAAAAAAAAAAAAAAAAAAAAAAAAAAAAAAAAAAAAAAAAAAAAAAAAAACCGAGCTTAACCCCCCCCCCCCATTAGCATATCCGTGATTTTTTTCTTTGATTTACGTAATTTTTGGGTATAGTAAAACATTCACAAATCATTAATTTTTCTTAAACTAATAAAAGGAAATTTACGTTATACCACTATCACTCTCAACGGATTTCTTTTATGTTTAAAAACGGAAATAGCGTAATGGATTTCAGCCCGTAAAAAAACAATTAATGAATCATTATAACTTGTACAACCCATTTTTTTAAAGCATTGTTGTCTAAAATTGAACAGCCTATTCTATCTTGCTTATGTAATTTTTAATAAGAACGTTTGCAAAACCTTCATTTTCTCGAAATGAAGTAAAGTTGACTTACTCCACTGTCATTGTCACCGGCTCATATTATTCTTTTGTAAGTAAAGGAAACTGTCAGTTTTCTGACATTAACTCTTAAAACTTATAATTAATCATGACAGGAAAATCCTACACTAAATAAGTTGATATCCTCTACAGTGATTATAGAAACCTTTGCTTCTGTCCAATATATTTGTCTGGATTCAATCAATACCTATAGTGCATCTATCACTAATGGTGATAGTTGTATTTAATCAAGAATAAACCAAGGTTTATGCCTGTTATTAGAAATTGCCAAGACTCCTGAAGGCTTTGAAAATTACAAATACCTTGCATGAAATGGAATTTGTAGACATAGATATGAATGAGCCAATTGAAGCTGAAGGCAGGATGATCACAATTGAGGCTTCCTGATTAGGATATAGGTACGAAGGAAGATGAAAGTGGCAGTGTACAAAGTTACATTTCTTCCTATTCTGACCTACTCTTCGGTATTGTAGTCCTTGACGGAGAGGAACGAATCAAGAATCCAGGTAGCGAAAATGAGTCCAAAAGATTAAAGGTAACATGAGACGGATTCAGCAACATCACTATCTGATCAACCTGAAGCCAGCCAACGAGGCAGTGACATAGAAGGTGTCTGATGAAGGACTTTCAGGGATGGATAAGGTCGTTTAGGCTTCCTTTTCAGGCTGCATTAGCAGTTGAGACGATTAACTATGATGATCAATGATTGCCATTAAGTAGGCTCAACAGGATGTTTACTTTATTTTTAATATAGACATTATTTAATTAAATACCTCGGTACTACAAATGGTCCTATGTACCCGAGTATAAAATATTATTTATTAGCATTTCTCTGTCTGTATAAAAGTCACCAATAAATTACAACTGATTCTGCATTGTATCCTTGAGGAAACCTAGCAAGCTCTTTTGGTAAAACTGTACTAAAATATGAACTGAAACTGGAGCGGAATCAAATAAAACTGCACTCTGATGAATCTTATTTTGAATACACAAATAATGTATTCTTTCATTTCCTTAACATAGGTTTTAAACCGAACTTTCAACAATTTTGTTATTAGTATATTTTGACTAAAATTACCCAACCTGCGAAAAGAACATTAGAGGATGTGGTTGCAAGAAAGGTACCAGGCCTACAAAACATTTTAATCTCTTCTGTATCGATTAAAAAACGCAGTGTAAAAATTTCGATTTTTTTTAGTGAGGAATAAAGTCAAAAGCAATTACAAAAATGGCGATACAGTCCATGTAGAACCATGGAGCCTTCTCCATTTATTTATGCCTTCGGCCACTTTTCGCCAGTCTTCACTCCAAGTCTTCACGTCCGCATTTAAATCTTCCCTACAGCGTAATTTCTTCTCTCGATCTGGATGCCCATTCATTATCATTTTTAGTATTCTATTGGATTTCATCCTTTGAACATGAACCAATTCATTTTATTTTTTAGGGAAACCCCGTTGTAAATCTAAAACTTAACCTACCTGCCCCCTTTTACTTCTCACAAATTCAGTGTTTTAGTTACCTCGAAGGTGAGTGCCTATGCTTGATTTCTTGTCTTATCTTTTTAAAAAACTTTAGTATATATAATCTATGTAACATAGTACTGATGTGTTGAAAAAATGTTTGTATGTTTTAGAACTGAAGATGAATGTTTAGCATTCGAAACTAGTTTTCAAATAAAATAATCTCAATAGAAGTGGCATTAAATTCATCAATCCTAATTGAATTCGTATATATTCATATAGCTGATAGAAAAATGCGAGATCCATAGAAAAATGTTCACAAATAATTTAGAAACGTGAAAACTCATAGCTGGATTATAACTTTTGGAGAGTGTGCAGTTATTGAAGTTATATAGTCAATTTTCTTTTTCAAATTTATTACTTCTCAAGTTTATATAAAATTAAACCTTGTATTTTTAACGACTTGATAATAAATTTAGGGTAATTAAGCGTTCAAGGACCATTTGATCTCTTTCATTTTTTTAGAATTGATCTCTCTGCAGTTTCACTTAAAATTTGTATTCTTCCAGTTCTATTCAATTCCTGCCCTATTTGGAGCACATACGGACGTTAAGCCCAAATAAACAACAACCCCAATTCAGATTTATATGAAGATCTCATTCACAATATTTATTTTTGTCATGTTCTCTTCATTGAACTAACTCTTTTCAGAAACAATATTTTTTTTATATATATAAACCCTGGCACACGCTTTTTTTTTTTTTTTTTTTTACTCAATTCATTAAGAGGTGAACTGATGACTAACTTATCATCTAATACTACCGTAATTAAGTAAAATCAATTACACAACACCATCTCTTGTTGAGACGGGATTGAAGAGACAAATAACGTTAATGGTGTATTTAATAAGGTGGTATTGTCGGCAATAGGTGATTCGCTTTCAACCTTAAGAACAAAATCGAACTGGGCGAATGCCAAGCGCCTCACTCCTCCAGAGGCCTCGCACAACAATCCTACAAGAAACAATTTGACATTTATAACTTTATTCTTTAGGTATGAGTTTAGAGCTCTTTTTTTTTTTTTTAATTAAAAAAAATCATTTGTTAGAAATATCAGAAATACCTACGTTCCCATACCTTAGTCACAGACCTCCCAACGATCTGCCCCTCGTAGCCTGGCAGTAATGAAGATCCTCGGTTGCTTGATCTTCTCACTCTGAATTATTCTACCCATTCTGAGTACTGCTGTATATTTACTG
Organism: Euschistus heros; assembly: GCA_003667255.2. NCBI lineage: Eukaryota > Metazoa > Arthropoda > Insecta > Hemiptera > Pentatomidae > Euschistus > Euschistus heros. The sequence goes on from RCWM02000232.1 coordinate 1,531,049, forward strand.
ATGCCGAATTAATATTATTATTATTATACAGAAAAGTTTTTGAGAGATAGTGGCGCCCATAGAGCAGGTTATGGAGATAAGTACCTGGTTAGGGGTATAGCCTCGTTACCTATAAGGACCAACCCACGTTGTCCTTCATTAGCAAGCTTGTCGACAAGTTAAATAGAACACCCTCGAAGAAGTTGAGGAGACAATGAAATTCAAAGGTTAGATGGAGGGTTCACTCCTATTTAAGATAGGCCTGTGAAACATGGGGATTATTTGGATGATCTTATTATAGAGGAAGTAGAAGCTGTAGAAACTTAAAGATCCCTAAAAGAAGAGGACCATGAGGAAATATGATGGCTCCGAATCTCAACACTTTACATAAATATAAACAAATGTCAATAGCTATAAGTGTATAATGGCCAATGAGTAGATCAAGTGTAATATAATCCATAGATTCTTATTATTAAAATGATAATAATATAAAATATAAAATACTTATAAGTCATTATTGAAATACAGTGCACTTAATGCCTCTACTTCGAATAGAATTGGTTAACACGATAGATATAAGTCAAATAGATCTGACATCGATAAGGAGGACTATTGTGCCCCTAGGGGCAAGATCTATTACTGACAAAAGTAAAAGCGTTTAAGAATCCCCCGAGTTGCGTAGGAACATAGGAATACAATATCTCACCTTACCGATTCCCTCTAATAGAAGTCCCCTCTAATAGAACGTATTTTCTGAATCTATTATTAGTGCTACTTTTTCAGTTACTCATCTCTATTCGCCTAATTGCCGTAATCATGTAAACAATATTATATTTAGTAAACCTAGGAGCAGTATTGGTGTTCATTAGGCATACATACTTAATTGCTTATAATTAAACTTTATACATGTTGTTCACTTATATGTATAATCGTATGATTGATTATATTGAATACATTAATTAAAGTACCTTTTTATTAAACTGCAGGACAAATGGACATAAATTCCTTATAAGTCTCAGCGGCTTGGGTAAAAGTCCAGTAGATATAATTAACGGGTTGCCATCACCGGAGGAAATAGGAGTAAAAGCTGCTATAGTCCGAGCGACCAAAGCCGGCTCAGTGCTAGTTCGAATGGATGATATTAGCGACGCAACCAAAGTTATTGGATGTCAAGGACTGCGAGAAAAAGGCCTGCATGCCAAATTAGCCCTCAGGAAGAAACCCAGAATGGAAGTGCATGGTGTGCCTCACTCCTGGACTTCAGATGATTTAGTGACGTTTTTATGGGGAAGAATGCCCGAGAAGCCGGGCTCCACTCCTCTTATCAAGAATGATCTCCGTCCACTTTTCTCCTCAGTAGCTAGAAATGGCTTCACCAAAAATTGGGTGTTGGAAGTGCATCCAATGGTCCGTTTCTTGCTTTTGGAAATGGGCAAGATGGATGGAGGATGGTGGACAATAACCTTTAAGGACTACCTCGACGCCCCTCGGTGCACTAAGTGTCAAGGTTACGGTCACACAAAAGCCACTTGTACAGCTGAGGTACCAGTCTGCATCTGGTGTGCATGTAGCGGTCACATAATAAAGGATTGCTTGAAAAAGAAAGAGCTGAAAAGCCCTTCCTGCATAAATTGTGAGCGAGCAAATACTCCTGTTGGTCAAAGGAAGCACAAGGCAGGCAGTCGGGAATGCCCTGTGCATCTAAAGTGGTCTAATGAGGTAGCGAAAAGAACCTTCTATGAATAAAATCACCATCCTTCAGCTTAATATGGGTCGTCGGCGTCTTGTCGCGGATGAGTTGCGATCTCTCACCCTACACTATGACATTATGGCGATCCAGGAACCGAGCTGCCATGGGAACAAGGTTGTTGGATTTGGCCTTACGTCGAGAATAATAGCCCTGAGCAGTGGAGAGAGGAGGCCTAGAGCTGCCATAGTCATTATCAACCCGAATCTTGATGTAATGGGTCTTGAGCAGTATACCAGAGCAGATAGTGTGGCTTGTTATATCAGGTGGGGTAACATTGCTTTCACCCTAGCATCAGTGTACCTTCCCGATGGAAATAATAATCTTGAAGATGGTATATCTGCTATGGAAGCGATCACAGAAAACTCAAGAAATGTAATTGTTTGCTCAGACACTAATTCCTGGAGCACCGTTTGGGGATCCAATCGAACAAATAGAAGAGGTGCTAGAGTCATAGAGTTTATTGCCAGGAACCAGTTAGTGGTTGTTAATGAACCCTCTACCACCCCTACATTCTCTGGGCCAAGGGGTCAGAGCTGGATCGACGTAACTCTTGCCTCACCGACACTGATAAGAAATATTGTCGATTGGAATATTAGATCTGAGACGAGCTCCGACCACAATGCAATTGCTTTTGACTTAGTGCAGTATGCAGGATGTTACCACGTCTTCCATAAAGGTTACGTTACTCGAAAAGGAGAATGGAGTACCTTTCGTGCTACGTTGGAGGGAAAATTGATTGATGAAGAATGGGATCCAGCAGAGACGGATGATACAGATCACCTGGACTATAGAGTGTCTAGGCTCACAAATGTCATCCTCGATGCTGCAGAGGATTCTCTCCAGCACCGGAAGGCGAGAGCTCGAACAGTCCCATGGTGGACACCGGGATTAACCACCTTAAAGAGAGAGGTGTATAAGGCTCGGCGGTTGTATCAGAGATGTAGTTGCGACGAGAGGCGTACTGTCTTCCGTGAAGAGTACAGGTCTAAGGCCCGAGTATATCGAAACCAGGTGCGCTCACAAAAGCGAAAGTCTTGGGACAATTTTATTGAGGAAGAGTCGGCAAAGAATCCTTGGGGTATTCCTTATAGGACTGCCTTTGGCAAGCTTACTCCACTACAGGTGATTGCATCATTGAAGCAAGGAGACGAACAGGCAGTAACACCAGAAGAATCGGCAAGGATATTCATCCAGGCGACATACCCCAGAGACAACCCATCTGAAGACAATGATGAAGAAGCATTTATGAGACGTACTACTACGTATCCATCTGGTACTGATATGTGCCCATCATGGGACATATGGGATCTTCGGAATAGCGTGGACAGTCAGAAAGTGGGAAGAGCACCAGGATTGGATTGTATAGACACGGCTATACTCAAGAACAGTATTCCCTACATAGAAGATAGGCTATTAGCGGTTTTCAATGATTGCTTAGATAAGGGATACTTCCCGAAACTATAGAAAACTGCTGATATTAGACTTCTCTATAAGGGAGTAGGCAAAGACAAGCGACTAGCGAAGTCATATAGACCTATTTGCCTCCTCCCTGTAATGAGTAAAGTGTTGGAAAACTTGCTGCTTAAGAGCTTGCAGCCAGTTCTGACGAGAGCAAGCCATCCACGGCAATACGGATCCACTAAAGGCAGGGGAACCGCTGATGCTTTGTTGAGGGTACGTCATGACGTAGCTGAGAGGGCAGATCGGTACGTCATGTTACTCCTCTTTGACATATCCTCTGCATTTGATAGTGTGTGGTGGCCAAGCGTACTTCACCAGCTCCAGAGATACGATACACCTAGCAATTTGTATGCGCTGGTAATGAGCTACCTCCAGGACCGACGTGTTAAAATACGCGGAAACTTTTATGAGTATGAAGATGTAGTCGAGAGGGGCTGTCCTCAGGGCTCTGTCCTTGGTCCGGCCCTGTGGAAGTTAGTCTTCAATGATATGTTGGCTATACTCGAAGAAGAACGGTTCCCCGCGATTGCCTATGTCGACGATCTGGCTGTCGTGGTGTCTGCTAACAGTATAGTCCAATTGAAGCAAGAAGCTGAAAGATGTGCTGGCCTAGTTAGTAGATGGTGCAGTAAACAGAAGATGAAAATGGCGGCTGCAAAAACACAGGCCATTCTTCTGAAAGGAAATAAGTGTAGGCCTAACCCTATTATTAGAATTGAAGGAGAAAGAATACGTCCAACTGAGACTGTCATCTACCTGGGTGTGAAAATAAAAAGGAATTTTGATGTAACGCCTCATTTGGAATACCTTGCCAATAGGACGGCCTTATCATTGAACTGTCTCAGTAGGTTAGGGGGCGCCTTGTGGGGCCTCAGATACCCAGCTACGATGGCGATATATAAAGGAGTGATACTTGGTATCCTACGGTATGCATCTCCCGCCTGGTACCAAAATCTCTCACGCAGACAGATGAGTAGGCTGGCAACAATTCAGCGTAATTCTCTGCTGCGAGTCACCAGGGCGTACCGATCAGTGTCTCATGAGGGGGTCCAGGTCTTAGCAGGAGGGGTACCTCTTGATCTTGTACTGCAAGAAGATAGCTTTAAATTTAATATGAAAAGGGAAGGCTCGGTGGGACTACCAAATAATCTCCGGTCTCTGATCGACGCAAATCCAAGGAAATGGTTGGAGATAATCCGAGAGTACACGATAGAAGAATGGAACAGGCGGTGGGTAACAACCCCGAAAGGGGCTACTCTTAGAAAATATTTCCCCACTGTTAGGTCACGTCTTCAAGCAACTTGGGTACTCCCGGATTACTGGATCTCACAGTTTCTCACAGGGCACGGGGGCTTTCGAGCCAAGCTCCAGAAACATGGTAAAAATATTGACCCGCTTTGTCCCAGCTGTGGTGTACCGGAAACCGCTGAACATGTGGTAATTTCATGCACTGCCTTTGAGGCATTGAGAGCCAAGCTACAGAGAGAAACAGGGCTGTATGCTCTAACGGAGAGTGACTTCCCTCAACTAGTATCAGCTGACAACTACCCGTATTACAAAAGTTTTGTGTATGGTTGGAAAACTGAAGTGGGGGTAGAGCACTTCAACCTAGGAAGAAGGGGCCACGTCCCAGAAAGAATCCTGGACAGGAATGATGCTGACGACAACCCCATCACCGAATAATGCCTATATAAACGTAAAATTTAAAAAAAAAAAAAAAAAAAAAAAAAAAAAAAATTGATATAGGTATGTTGTTATTTTAAATTAGTATGTTATAGTTATTATGTAGTTATTATTATGTATTATAGTATGTTATAGTTAGTATGTAGTTAATTTTAATATAGTATGTTGTATTAGTAGTTTGTATTAGTAGTTAAGTTTAATATAGTATGCTGTATTAAATATAGGTTGTTGTATTAGATATAAGGTATATTGTATTAAACACAAGTATGTAGTTATGTAAAGCGTTTAATGTATTTTAAATATTAAATGTTACTTTAAACGTGTAGTGTAATCTTGAAATGTTAAATGTTAAATGTAATATTGAAATGTTCTGTTAAATGTTTAAGAAAATTTATTCTTGCAATGTTAAAAGTAATATTGAAATGTTATGTTAAACTGTTAAAACCAGCAGTGATGGCTACAAGCCATCCCTGCAAAACCCGTGTAGCCGAGAGGCAAGGAAGGGAAATAAATAAATAAATAAATAAAAAAAAAAATAAATAAGTCTCTTATTCGAAATGCACATTATCGACTTCTTCACTATCTAAAAACATTTCGAAACTCTCAGATGAATGATGAACAGACATCGACGATCATGCAATATTTGGATTGTCACTATAACAAGAACAAGTAACTGCCCAACACCAAAGTTTCTCCTCGGATTTGTATTACTTTATAAGTTATTCTCTGATGTTATTTTAATGCCGGTTTAAATTGTGAAAAGTTATTGACTTGTCCCATGCGCCGTCAGCATTCCACGTCATCTCCGATGATGAAATGACAATCGCCGAAGTGGCGTGTTCCGGTGCCATCAGTCTCACCAGAATCTTCACGCGAACCCCCGGGACGACTGCCGAATGGAAGCCGATAATTTAAACTGTTTAGCTCGATGTAGTATTTCTGTGTATCGTGCAGAACAATGGCACCATCCTTCCCAGTTTGATGGAAGGGTCTTACGTAAATTCATTTAAAAGAATTACTTAAGTTACTAGGATTGACTTTAGGATGTAGTTTAATATTTGAAGAACAAATGAGAATAGGAGAATAAAAAGGACTGTTCTTATTCTTATGTAACGTCAGTGAAATTTTAAAAATTATCAGTTGTATGTTCGAATGAGATATTGTATCCACTTTTTAGTCTATATAGGGAATAATGTTTAGTTTTGCTTACACTTAAATATTGTAATTTCCTGTCGGAACCTGACTGTTGTTTGAATAAAGAAGACTAATTTTAAAACATTAAAAAAATACATTTGATTAAATGGTTTTTAAAATTGTTATAACGTCTGATTTCACTGCAGCGGTTTGGAATAGAGATGGGTATTTCTTTCATGAATTAAACCATAGCTCATAACTCTTTTTACTTTTTTGAGTGATCACTTGGCCTAGTTATTGCTTCATGTGTAACTTTTTCTTTAAAATCTAGTAATGATAAAAAGTAGAACCTCACTAATCTGACCCCTAAGCGACCAAGGCCTAGTGCAGAACAGACAAAAGATCGGATTAACCGAAGATTTCAATGAGACACATGTTTATTTATTGTTAAAATTGTATTATAATTATATTAAAAGTTATATATTTACATTAAAAAAAAAAAAAATGAAGGAAGTAGAAACGTACTTTATATACTCTAATATATTTGAATAGATATGTTTTTATATATAATATGATAATATATTAAACGCAATATCATATAAAACGACGTCCATAGCATATTTTTCATCGAATTCTGAAAATTTGAAAGCTTATATCTCTAGTCCCAGTTTAAGCCAAAAGCTTATTTGATGCCCAAATCGTAGAAAATTTAGTCTAGTTTAGTTTTGAATATGAAAAGCTTTTCTTTAGAACCAACCGCGCAGCAGTTTGATGACACTTAAAAGGTTTTGACACAACCAATAAGCTTCAGGTTTCAAAACTTGAATTTAAGACCACAAACACAACACTTACAATATTTAAATAAATCAAAACTACCCCACCTTTTTCACACCAAACTATACAATTTTACTGGACAACTAGTGATCCCGCTTAAATATTATTTTACCACGCTACGGACTCCGCGGTAGGGTTGGTTGGATTATCCGGAGAGTCGGGCTTGCGGGAGGCGGATTAGTGAGATTCCATTGTAATTGCATCATTCTGTTCTAAAAGAAGATCTGGCGATTCTTGTCTGTAAGTAATATCGGATCCTTGAAAATATAATTTGTTCTGAGGAACTCTTCTAATTTCCCGATAAAACGTTGCTACTCTGTTAAACTAAAACCCATTTTGAGCAAACAACTGCAATTGTGATATTTAAATAAGATCTGTGATAGCTGGTAGTTTTTTTATTGATCCCACATGATTTTCTATAATTTTTTAATATAATGAAATTTCTGAACCCTAAAAATTATGTTCGAAAAATAAGGGTTAATCATTTTGTTTAAATTTTTTTTAACATGGATCTGAATGTAGGTAGCTCTGATCCCGTCTTAGGGTTACCACGGGGTTGGTACTCACATTATTATTCCACCACTCTAAATCACTTAAACTGTATCACAGACATTATAAGCATCTTAGGAAAATTTAACGTTCACTCTATGACGTGAAGTTAAAGTACAGCGCACTGTTTGATCTTTTACAGAATAATGGAATCACTAATTGACAGACCTTTTGATCAAAGAAACTACAAATTATCAAGATATCGACTTTTCTGGCTGCAATCCAAACTTCCGACCTTGAAACTCAAAATGCTACGAAGATGGTGAATGAGTGACCTCTTGAAGTAACTAGGATTGTTAATTTTAAGACAGAGGGAGGTGTCACTGGATGCTGTTCTCTCACTTCCCTCCTATGATATCTAATTCCATGGTTTTTTTTTTTTTTTTTTTTTTTTTTTTTTTTTTTTTTTTTTTTTTTTTTTTTTTTTTAAATAGTTTGTAACAAAGCAAGAACAAATAAATAATTTTTTTTTAAATATGATTTTAAAAAATATCACTTCTAAAGTACACTCGGGTCTCGATCAACAGTTTTTTTTATTTCATTTTATTATGTATTATTATTTCATTTTACAAAACATTTGATTGCCGATACAATACATTTGTACAATACATCGACAATTTTTGTGCGAGCGTTACTACGGACAGTCAACTAGGAAAAAATTCGTAATTGACATTTAGTTACTCAAGGAGGATTTGCGGGAGTACACTTCAATTAATAACTCGAAGGCATTTCTGATGCTACACAGTTCGATTCGATGGTTTTTAGACAATGGAGAGATTGTGTGGTGTCTGAGAGAATTATTTCTAATTTTCTTCTATAAAAAAAATTACTAGAATTTTTCAAGCTATAAGTTTTTTTATTTATTGTTATAATAATATTGCTTATGTATATTATTGTTGCATATATAATAAATGCTATATTATTAAATAGATAGATCGCACCTTCCGTGGATTACTGTAACATCTCGAAATACTCAACTTTTGGGAAACTCGATTGCCAAAGAGTTGATTGCCTTCCGATAATTCCCCCACTTTCGAAATGTAACTTCCATCTCTCCTCGGCCAACTGAAAAACTAAACATATTTACAGTTTATACCACATAAAGATTTAATTTTGAATGATATAGTGTAAAACGAATTTTTCGGAGATGTTAAAGTATTCTACGACAGGTGGGATACGCATTACGTCAATTGCACTACTTCATTTATTCTTATGTTTTTCCTATGTTTTTTTTTTGGATTTTATATTAACTAGGGATTTGGTTATCCAAGCCTACCTCGGTCCAAACCACGTCGGTTAATCGAGTCCCAAGTGTAGTTTTAAAATAATCGCTCGTAATACTAACTTCTAGTTATTGTTAGTAACTCTTTATAGCTTACTTAAACTGGGGAAGACTTGCCTTGTTATAGATATCGTTAATGACTAATGATTCCAAGAGGAACTCATCAATTAATCCTTTTCACTGGCAATTCAGCCCATGTAATTTAACATTTGATGTTAATTTTATCTTATAGTTTTTCGATACACATTTTGACGTGCTTTAATTATAAATAGGAGTAGAGTAGGAAAAGTTCTGGTAGTCTCATAATTAAGGAATTTTTAGTTATCTTGAGAGCTGATTACAATACTTTATATCGTACCTCGTATAAACTACCTGTATTATAGAATATTTTAGTTTGAGGTTCTTTATTTATTTATTTTTTCTCTTCTTTTCATTTATTTTTATTTTATATGTATATATTTTGTTTTGTATATATTGTGTGAATGGGTCCATACATATAAGACATGTATATTTCTTATTGCTCTCTTTGAGACAGATTGTAACACTTTCTCAATAAAAAATAATTAAGATTTTAAAAAATAGATTATGACTACAGGTAGCATATCTACGCTTATATTCACTAAAATAAACAGTTATATTATAATTTAACTGTATGAAAATAAAATTATTATTAATATTCTTCTGGTTTCTTCCAAAAACTATTCTAATATGAAACATCGGTTATTCTTGTTAATGCTTCATGTTTATTAAATGAATCGCTTCGGGGGTATTGACCAAGTGATCGTTGAGAATATGAATTTTGTATCAACTTTCGTCTCGGAAGGGAGACTATTCGTTATTATCTCTCCTTCATTTCCTATCAATATTATTCCTCAATTTTTTATGAGTGCTTTAAACGAGTGAATGAGCCAGGAACTATTTATTCGCGTCCAGTAAATAAACAAAAATCATTATTTAATAACTCGATTGCTAGATTATATTGACATAATCTTTTATTTTTAATTTTTTATGTAAGAAATATATTCAAATATCTTAATACGCTGACAAATGCAAAAAAATCGAGTGCTTTCCGTTTACGAAAGCAAAATCCCTCTTCGGTACGAATTTCCATAAACTTCATGAATAATGTAAACGGTAGAGGACTTGAATAAGTGGTTTTACTTCAGTGGAGTACTTCTCTGGAAGCAGAGGGAAGGTCTTTGATCCCATCCTTCGTTGATGATCTCATGCAATGTGCTAGTGGCTTCAAAATCTACTTCCCTCGTTATAGCGGAACTTAATAAGTCGATTTCCAGGGAAACTAATACAAAAACCCAACTGTCTATAGTCCAATCAATGAGTGCTGAAACGAGGGGTGTAGAGTGCATAAAATTTACGATTATTTTTGACTTCATAGCTTCGTTAGGAGTCGATAGAAGGTAAACATACTTTAAGTCCCCGCTCCTGGGGGATGAGCTAATGGTGGGGGAGGGGAGAAGTTCAATTTTTTTGTTTTATCGATTATATCTCGAAAAGGGTTGACTCTAGAAAAGAATGTTTCAAATAAACATTAAAGCTAATTAAATATCCTATAAAACAATTTCTTTGAATATTTTTCGAACTTCAAACGGTTTCCGAGATATACGTTAATCAAAATCGATAATTTTCGAGAAAAAAAATATTTTTACCTCGCTTTTTGACAAACGTCTGCTTCTTGTGCCTTTCACGATCATTCCTCAGAAAAATTGTCAAAATCAAAGTTGTAGCGCATTAAATTTATTCTAATTTCATATACACGTTTCTGGCACTTCAAAGCAAACGTTGACCAAAAGTGAGATTAACCGCCGGAGTCCTAGTACGAAGAAGTAAAAGAAAAATTATTGCTGTGCTCTAAAAAATATATCTAGTAAATGTGAAGATAATGTTTATGAGAGCATTTTGATTGTTCAGCTCCGTATTTCCAAAAAGGTTTAATTATTATTATGCAAATGAGTATTTTTTAATTAATCGGCATCTTAGAGCGTTTGTCTAGTAATTGTTGTAGAAGTCGAAAATTACAAATAGTTTCTTGTTTTAATCGTTTCTGAGGTCAAACTTTAAAAAGTTGACGTTTTCCGACTTTATTTCAACCTCAGTTAAAATTGAATGCTCTAAGTTTTTGTATTTAAATTTTGTTTATGATCGGCCATTAGGAATACCTACTTTGATTTCATGTTCTTTGGCATAGGAAAAGGGCCTCGCAAAGATCAGACGACCGGGTGGATGGGAAGACGTCTCTTGTATCTATATGTCGTTTATAACCTTTTAAATATATAAAAACGACTTTATATTTTTTATAACACGTTAAATATGTAAAGACGTCATTATATCTTTTTTAACTCATAGATGGAACTGTAGGGTGTTTTGATGAGGCCTTATTTTCTGTTATAAACTCACAACCTAACAAAAATATATGTTTAAATTTTTGGCCCCTATTAAATACTCACATTGTTACAAAAAAATAAAATAAATCTCATAGTAAATTTTCTGAGCTTCATAATTTTTTTTATATTTTCCTATTATTTTGAAAAAATAAATTTACAATAAAAAATAATATATTTTTGAATGACAAAGCCATTGGGGTAGACAGAGGGATAGGTTGGAAACCGTTTTTTTTTTTGGGTACCCTGCCTTTTGTAAAATAATCCCATTATTTTTCTTTTTGATTCTCTGGGTTACAATTTAGGTTCTCGACCGGTGGAATAATCACTTTGAAAAAGTACTGCTCACAAAACATTTTACAGATTGTTTTACGAATTATACTTTTCTTTCTTTTTTAACATGGTACATATTTTTACGGGGACTAAATCGGTTTCAAGACTGTAACCGTCCGTCCATTAACTCTCGTCACAATTATTTTATTATTGCTCATTAATTAAAAAAAAAATATTATTATATTAATATATTAATAATATTATTATAATTATTATTAGGTAATATTATTCCAGTGTAACTCATTAATAACAAAAATTCCAGAACGACACGTAGTGGTTCTTGTATAAATTTGGTGTTTACACGTAATATCAACCTCACCAGTAAGAACGCAAACTACGTTGCCTACTTCTGTTATCATAAACTTATATTTGCTATACCCGAAAAACTTTTGTGGTTTCTAATTGCTGTTATTTTATATTTTTTGCGTTCTTCTTCCGCGTAGTTCAATTCTTCATGTATAATTCATAATTAAAATAAGATATTAAGTATTTATATCTGAAATTATTTGATTGTTATTATCATTATATGTTTTTATTTTTATACTGCCATTTTCTTGATTTTTTTTCTACAAGCTAATTTTTACTCTTTAACTATAGTAGAACTAACTGTAGATAAACTAACTGTAATATTTGTATCATCTCTTTGCAAAATGTATGAAGAGGAGCTATGTGGAATACCACAGTAGTCCACCGTTGTTCATATTGAAAAATTCAAATTTAATGTTTTTTTGCTTTCTTGGTTTATTTTCTAAAATTGAAAACTGATAACTCAAAACATACTATCGTTACCCAGACATCATTAATATATCATAACTAATTAGTTATGATTAAATTTTGACCAACCCTGCTTCCAATTAATAACCTTTAGTTCCATAAACACCTGTTTATAACTAAACCGTCCTACTTTCACCCCATTCCAGGCATCATCAGCACTGAAGAACAAAAAAATAATTTAAATTTAAAAACATCCACATACAAGACTAAAACGACAAGAAACTGCCCGTCGTTTAAGACTACTTCAATATTTACTAGATAAACGTTCAAAGCTCCTAATTAATTACAAAAGACTCATATACATGACTGTAATTAGACCTATTTGGACGTACGGAGTTGAGCTTTGGGGCTCCACTAAACCATCCAATTCTTCTCATATTCAATCCTTAAAATCTAAAATCCTTTGTAAAATCCTCAATGCTTCTTACTTTGTCACCAATAAACTTATTCATAAAGATCTTAATGTTCCATATGTTGCCGATTTAGCCCACACCAGATACCTATCCTTTCATATTAAGCTCCATAATTACTCAAATCCGTTAGTTTCTCAACTTGCTTCCCAATCCATTTCTGATGGCGTCTGAAACGAAGATGGCCTAGAGACCTTCTAGTGTAGAATTTTTGAATAAAGTACTACTGATGAGTAGTTCTTTTCAAGTTTTGACATGTTATTATAATCGTTGTCAATAAATTTACTTGATGTATATATTTTGTACAGTTGTAAATGCGTGAAGATTAGATCTGCTTGATGGTGTAATCTTTACTTTGGTTTATAGTCAAAATAAACTCATTAGTTTTCAATTTTTAGTGACTAATGAACAGGTGTTCAAGAAACTAATGGTTTTAGTTAGAATTGTACATTAATAAATATTTATTTTTGTTTGTATTCATTTATTTTCAAGAATGTGTCATTAATTAACCTCTTATCGTGTGAATTTATCATAAACAAAATAATCTGGTCTGCATTATCAGTAGATTAAAGATGGGAAGGACGTACTTTTTTTCGGTTGCCTTGTACAATCAGTGCGGGTGCGAACACTTGTGATAAGGCAACATGGAATCTTGGGTAACACTCGCTCAGAGCTCAGTACCGATTCTGATTCAGCACAAGATGTCGCTTCGCCTCCCGACAGGTATACCATAATCGCATAATATCTTTGATGTCCCTGTGATAAGTAAACATTTTATAAATTATACGTAATAAATTTTAAAAAATGTAGTGGTTGGCTTTATTCAAGTTGAAAAAAAAAAAAATGATAATTTAAATATAATTCACACATTTTAAATAATTACTCCTCAGTTATCAACTCCTAATTTTTGGCCTCAATTGTTCAAGATTTTATCATACTAAAAATAATCTTGTAATGCACGGTTATTTCAAAGCATTAATACATGGAATTCTATCATTTTTGATATGATATCTTTGTTATGTATTAGATGATTAAAAAAATTGGAATGAGTAGTTTATGCCTTTTTTGTGCAGTATTTTTTTTTTCATTCTATTATTTTTTTTTTGCATATTATATTAACAATTTAATTTTTAATTATTCGATATTTAATCAATACCGTATTCCTAATCTATTTTTTTTCATTTCAAAGAAGCAAAATACATATTGTAAATAAGTTATTATATAACTTCTTATGTATTTAAGAAGTATTTTCTATTCTTACTAGAAATTCAATTTCAGTTTTAATTAATTTAAATGATTCAGTTTGATATTATTTGAATCCAATCTATACAATTCTTTATTCAAGTTTAATTTAGTTAGTAAAATAATATTTATTATATGTATTATGTGATATCATTATATTATAGATTTAAGTATATGTTTATAATATAATATTCGGTTTAATTGTATAATTCTGTGATTTAAATTTAAAAATATTGTATTTTATCGTGTTTAATAGATCATAAACATTATCTATGATTGAATCCCCAACAACTTGGGAAAAAAAATGTCATACAAATTTTTAGAATCTTTAAAACTTTTATATTTTAAGACACAATAACTTCATGATCTTGCAATTTTATATATTGTAGAAATCTAAAATGTTTCACTGGAATGAAGATGTAACGGAAAAAATAGAAACACCTTGGATTATCAAGGTTTCGCAACAACATGGGAGGGGGAGGAGGAAGTAGTTTAGGTAATTGTTTGTTTTTATTTACAATGAATCCGTGCTCAAAAAGTAAATATGTAAAAATATAATTAGAAACATTTCTCTTATTCTTTCATTTTGAAAAGATTTCAATTTATGTTTAGTTATTACTTAATTATCGATTGAGAGGTCTTCAAAAATTTAATGGTCGTTGAATAGCAGAAATAATGCGGTTACGATTATCCTCAATTAGAAACGAGAATAATTGTATTTTTAATTGGAAAATTTTAATGTCTCCATAAAATCTCAGTAATTGTAGAAGTAATGAAATATAAAAGTATAACCTTATTTTTTCTCTCATATTTATATTTAAAATTCAATTAGTAATAGATAATGGAGGAAAATGGGATTTTCTCTCATCGGATAGAAATTCGATCCTCGTATGGAATTCCGAAAATGGAAGAAAATCGAAAATAAGGATCTATACTATTATATAAAAGGACAAGCCATTTTTCGTTTATGATCACTAACCGTGAAAACTATTAAACCAATCTGTACCAAATTTTGACCACATCATCTTTATAGTTCCAGGATGGTTTAGCAATAATAAAGTCTACTGATTTTACATTAATTCGTTATTAAAAAAAGTTATAAATAAGTGGTGCGTAGTGAAGTTTGAAAATTGACCGATAGGTGGCAATCGCCATTCTACATGAGAGGTTATAAAGGCATAGTGTTATACAGAGCTTGATACTGATAACAAATTTATTTATTTTCAATTAAATTGTTATTAAAAATGATATAAATATTTGGTGTGACATGAAGTGATCCCAATAAAGTTTAAAAACCGACCGATATGTGGCTAGCGCCATTCTACATTGTTTCCAATGGTAAAACTATTGAACTCATCTTCACCAAATTTTAACTACATCATCTTCATAGTTCTAGAAAGGCTTACAATGATAAAGATAATAATAATAATTTAAATGTACCAAGTTGAGTTGCAGAAAAGAGGTTTGTCATACTGTCATATACTTTTATGGTTAGAAATTAAATACAACCAGATGAAATTAAATTATGTTATAAATATATACTGGTCTGGTCTATCCTTTCTGCATGGCCCAACCATCGCAGTCTCTTAAGCTGATTATCTGCAAGAGTTTTTTAATAGTCTATGTCTCTCTGGATTACGAATTCATACATTAAAATTAAAAAATAGATGTCTAATTATGCTTTTACGTAATCTTCAACCACCTAATGAGTGTAATTTGACCAGGTTAAAAAGAACTGCTATTCGTAAAAATATCATTGAAGGCATAATGCTCAATTGCACACTTAAATACAAGATTTTTATAAAAAACAAATGAAACTTCAATCATTAGATAACAATCTCTATTTACTTATAAGGGCGAGCGAAGCCGCGACAGGGGATGCTAATATGTAATAAAATTCAATCTGTAAACCCCTTTTATTTTTTCCATACTTAAGGAATCTAGTACTAATTACATATTATATTTTTAAAAAATCGTAATAAATCCATTTCTTAACTAAAATTTATTTGTAAAATATTTGGATAATTGACTCCAGTCAATAAAATTACGAGATCATGAAGTTATTGTGTTTTAATTCATAAAAATTTGAAGACTTCTAAACGTTATTGAGACTTTTTTTAAAAAAAGTTAGAGTGGATTCACTTTAAAATTTTGGGTGACACATGTCATTGATAAGTTACGATCTATATAACGTGATAAAATACATTTTTGTTTTATTGAAATAGAAGAATTATGTAATTTCATTTAAGATTATGTTATAAATATGTTTAAAACTATGATATAGTAAATTCAATTATTGGGGTCTACAGTCTTTGAAGAACAATGTGCCTCTGCTATTCCTTCCTTCCACTCTTCTCTGTCTGCTGCGCTTCCAGTGTTTAGTGCCGATCTCCTTTAGACTATCTTCTACGTCGTTCAGCCATCAGAGACGGAATTTTTTTCTCTTCCTTTCTCACCTCCTGGTCTGCTATATCACTTTGGTTTGCCATTTCAGTAATCACTTAGGTATTCTGGTCTGGTTCGTCCGCCCTTTCCTGCATGGCCCAACCATCGCAGCCTCTTAAGCCGAATTACTTTTAAAATGTCCTTTTCACTGAATAAGCTCATTAATCCGAGATTATCCGAGATCGACTATTAATTCTACGCACTACTTTTCTCTCTCATACCTGAAGCATCCTTTTACTATCTTTAGTAGTTAGTGATTGACCATGTTTCGCATTCATTCTTCTCTATTAGTCTTATTATAGTTTTGTCTAGAAGATATTTTGGCATTCTGAATAAACTTTATTATATTATATTTTATTATAAGCGTGACAGTGACCCCTATTTTTCTAATTTGAAATACATTTTTTTGTATTAAAAAAGTATACCAAACCTAAAAACGAACTAGGTTACAGATGTTCTATTAAAAAAATGTAAAAAGTCTTCACCCATATAGCTTTTCAGGAAGAGAATATTTTTTTAAACATTGGACCCTGGTTCGAATATGCCTTAGAAAGATAATTATTTATTCTGCTATATCATCGGAGGATCAACTCTGCGGTCGGGTGACTCTCCTGTGTCTCCCAGTCTCTATAAAGTGTGCACTCTTAAGTGAACGATGGAGGTCAATCGAGATTCAGGCCAAATCACCTCCTTTCATAACCGTTGGCCTGGAAACAGTACATCCTTGCCGAACTACTGAATCTAAGACCCTTCAAGGGTTGTGGTTCATAAACAATAGATATTGCTGTAGTTTTATTTTTTAAGTAAAAGGAGATTTAAGTTTTTTCCCCAAAAAATGTATATATAAACATAAATATTCACTATGTACGCAGTTGCATTTCTTACTATGTTTGTTCTAATATTTCGAAATAAGATTTTATAATATTGATATCAGAATTAATTTGATAAGAAATAAATCTCAAATAAACCCCATTCCCCAAGTAATCCGTCGGATTTTATTATTATTAGAACGAGATGAATTTTTTTTCAGAACTCAAATCAGTTGCTTTACATAAATAACAAATTAATTTTATCATTTATTTATAATTAAATGTGTGTGTGGGTGTGTGTGTGTGTAACTAGCATCTACAGTCGCGGCTTCGCCTGTTCTTATAAGTGAAGAACTTAGATAGGTTTAACTAATAATTGTTTAACTAAAAATAAGTTTTATTTTTTACCGATAACTGCAGTTGAGAATTATTTTCAATATTTTTCGATATTTTCACGCATTGCTGTAATTTTTAATGAAATTTGCGTAAAAGCATAATTTGATATTCAATTATTAGTAATAATATTATCATGTTGGTAATTCAGATGGATAGAGACGTTTTAGAAAGAAACTCTGGCGGATAATGGACTGCATTGTCAGTGCTTACATCTCTATCAATAGAGATATTCTCGGCTGTCACAATTTACTTTTTCAATAATAATGTTATTTATTTTCCCTGCTATAGTATCTTCTTCTTTATTTTCCTCTTATGTGCCATTTCTAGCGCCGAGGAGCCTCAATAAACTGTAGCCATTCACTCCGGTCCATACTTAGATTCTTCATCTGCTGGAGCGTTTTTCCTCTTTTCCCTCCAATTCTCTGAATGTTCTCTTGGTAGGAAATTCTGGGCCGTCCTCGTTGTCTTTTCCCAGTAGGTCGAGCTTCCAGTACTTTCTTTGGCTCTCTTTCATCCATGCGACACACATGGCCAAACCACTTGAGCTGTCGGGATTCGATTGTATTCCTTAGTTCTGTCACCTCGAATTGTTCTCTTATTTGTTCGTTCCTGATGCAATCCCTTCTTGTCTTACCTGTCTTATCCCTTCTTTTCTTACCTCAGAAACCTCATCTCTACTGCAGTGATGCGGCTAGCTTGCTTATCAAGCATTACTCAGCTTTCGATTCCATATGTAAGGATCAGGAGATAGACTGATTTATATATATGCCTTTTTATTTCTACACCTACTTATCGGTGACCGATAATGCTATTGCAAACCTGGTAATTGACTTGGTTAGCTTTGGTTATCCTATGAGATATTTCTGGGTCAATCTTACCAGAGGAGCTTATTACAGTCCCTAAGTAGGTAAACTCTGGCAAAATTTCTAATGTCTTCCCACAGCAAATTAGGTGAACTTCTGGCTCCTCTCGAGACAGAACTATGATCTTGTTCTTAGAGGTGTTTATGACCTTTCCCTGCTATAGTATATGTAGGTAAAATTACTTCTCTTTCACACAACCAATGGTACGATTAATTGAATAAACCTAAAACATAAGAATACATTTCAAATCATTGAAGTTTCAGTCAACTAAGGTTAGTTCGTCCATTTTTTTAGACACAATATAAAAAAATAAGAAGTCGAAATTTTAATTGGGCAATAATATTTAGTGCGGTAGAAATAATTTGATCGATTTCATCTGCTTGTATTTTAATATCTTACTTTACAAATTAATGACAGTGTGGCAAACCTCTGACGCTTAACACTGTACATTTAAATTATTCTTATAGTAAACTATACTATTTTAAACCTTTGATAATTTTACCATTGCAAACTCTGTTTGCAGAATGACGCTAACCACATATCTTTCGATTATTAAACAACCCTGAGATCCACACGTCACACTAAATATTTAAATTTTTTTTTCATAACAATTTATTTGAATTAAGGAAATTTTATTATCAATTTCTAGGTCTATATAACGCTGTACCTTCATAACCTCTCTTAAAGGGCACTCGCCACCTATCGGTAAATTTTCAAACTTCACCGTGCACCACATATTTATCGCTTTTTAGCAACAATTTGATTGAAAATGTGTAAATTATATTATTGCTAAACCTTCCTTGAACTATGAAGATGACGTAGTTAAAATTTAGTAAAGATTGAGTAATCACAAACGAAAAATGGCTTGTCATTTTATATAGCAGTACAGACTAAATAACTGCATGTTTTATTATACTATAATAATATGTATTATATTTTTGTTAATCATGTAATAATTTTGACTTAGTTATGTTTTATAATTTTTATTGACAATAAGATTCTCAAGGAATCTTAAAAGTTCTTTTTATAACACTCTGATTATTTTATTACTACACCTTGAGGGATCCTTCGAAATAAAGACAACATTTTTTCTAAAGATAAATGTCTATTTCTAATTTCTAGGCTGTGATTTGATTTTAGCTTAAGGGAAGTATTCGAGGGAATTGCAACTCCCTTATTAAAAATGCTCTGTTGGCCGAGCCCCTAATACGCAGCTTTTCATCTCATTTGTTCTGGAATTAAGAAAAACGTTATCATTTTTTGGTGAAATTCCTTGCTGAAATATAATGAAGCAATCCGTTATATACTTAGAATTTTCTCCTGAATCCTTTGCTAGGAAAAATCCGTTGAGTTAGAGTTAGCCTGAACTAACTAGATATAGAAAAGCTGTTAAGGTTTGAGTGTATGATTTTATTCTAAAGGATTAGCAGGAAATTTTAACTCTTATAAAAAATGAAATAAAAATATCTTTAATTATTAAAACTAAATAAATACATTTCAAAGTTAATAAAACATTATCATATTGTTTTTTTCTTATGGTGAATTTCCTTTCTTAGCTCATTACCTAAAGTAGGTTTGTTCTAGTACGACGCTGTCTAACGGCAGGATCGTGGCGCCTCACAAAAGATTAGGCTACACCAAATCGGTACCGTGTTTAAATCAAATTATCCACACAAACCACCATCAATTCTTTACTGTTTCTATCCATGTAGCCAATCTGCCCTTTTGCAGCTTCTCTCCCAACCACTCGGCTGAGCCTGAGACGTACACACTCCGAAGCTACATGGGTATAGTTCTAATATGGAACTTTCAATAAAATTTCTCTAGTTTAGAATGGGATGCAAATTGAGATACTAGTGGATTAGAATGGTTATGAAGTTTACTATGAAAGGATAGGCATCTGTTTTTTAGGCTAAATCAGCAATATATGGAACATTAAGTTCTGTGTAGATTAGTTTGTTTGTGAGAAACTAAGGAGCTTAAGATTTTTGGAAGGATTTGGATTATAAGGATTGGATACGAGACGCATTTGACGATTTAGTTGAACCCCAGAACTCAACTCCGCATGTCCAAATAGATCTAATTACCGTAATTTAAATTGTTCAATTGGAATCAACTGGAAGCTTTGACCTTTTGTTAGCAAATGTTGGAGTAATCTAAAAGGAGGAACAGTTATTTGTCGTTTAAGTCTCGTATGTTGAAATACTATTTTCAAACATATAAAGGTTTTCTTTGAAATGTATGAAATATAAAAACAAATTAAACTAAATTTTTTTGAATAATCTTAAATTTAAAAAACAACAAAAAAAACTCATCAGTAGAGATGAGCATCATAAGAAATATACCGATACACTGACACATCGTGATTTTTAATTTATTTTTTATAATTATGAAATGCCATTTACAATAATGTTCCTGTTTATTCTATCGTTTTAGTTGATTTATTTAACAACTTGAATAGGAACTTGAATTTATTGTTAATTAAACAGTAGGAAATAGGTACATATAGTTAAATGTCAACTACGTACCATTCTGCCAACTCTCCTCTGCCGCTAAAGTTTAAAAAAATCCCTTATTTAAAGCAATTTTATAAGATTTTGTTAAATTTGTTTAAATATATATAGTTTTATTTTGTATTTTTATAATATAGACGAAGCGATATATCATTACATACTTATCATTACATCAAATATTTGGGAAAAAAACATCGATTTAAAAATCTTTTTTTTTAAAATAAAACTTAGCTTATACAACGCATATTATCAATTTCATATGCTACATCATCTGTCAGATTGAGCGTTCTCCGTTCCGATTTAAATCTGTTAGCTGCCGCAGTTGCTGCTATAAGTGTAATTAATCACCCGTGCTAATGATGATCTTGGGAGAGACCAGACTTGACGGGGTCGCCTAATCGTTCTAAATGAAAATTTAAACCTAACTTGTCCGCCTCGGCAACGCATAAGTGAACAATTTCTGCTGCTAAGATGGCTTATATTAATAATTATATGCCATTAACTTTGCCGTGGGAAAATTTTCACCGTGATTTGTTTTTTAAAAAAGTCAAATATTCATCTAGTTTTGAAGTTCTGCATTATTGGTGGTTGTTGAATTGAAATTCTTCCCTTCTGTTTTCTTGTCTAAGAGTTTTCGAAGTTAGTTTTATCCAAGAAAATATATTCCTATTAATTAAGTTAATGGACCGTGTGTACTAATTCAAAGTCAAAGGAACAATTAGTTGGACTTAATCTGACGACTTGGTATCATACTGTAACAAAGAAATTGTATACTTGAAGAGGAGTTATCCTCAGTTGGTATCTTCGAAATGATAATTTTCAAAAACATAATAAGCATTCAGTGTAATTTATTTATCTGTTTGTAAACAAAAACAAAAAACTTGTTTCTGATAAAAAAACAAAAAAAAACAGCATTTTTTATAAGATACTGCTTTTACTTTATTTATTTAAAAACACCTGTTATATACAAATTAGTAAAATGTAATACATGGTGTGAGAGGCATGAGTTTTTGTAACTTTAAAACTAAAGTTAAATCCAATTTTTGTTAAATACAACATTCATAATGTAATGAATATATTTTTTGTAATTCATTTATTCATTGATATTTGCATCAATATAAATCTTATAAATTTACTGAATTACGTGACAAAACCTTGTAGAGAAATTACCTATTGCTTTGACTCAAAGAAAGTTGTATATTAGAAGATCCCGAAGACATCTTTTCAGATGGGGACTAGATAGGGAAACAAATTGATTTGGATGAGTAAGTATTTCATCATGAGAACTGTATCTGGTTTGGGGTATTGCAAAGCTGTATTTGGTGACAGGATGAATATATCTTGTAAGTTATTAATAGTTTTTCATTAAGAGAACTGATAATATGCAGTTTCCTATTTATTTCATTTTAATTTCTCTATCTACCCTGATGATAGCCATCAAAGGTATTGCCGAAACGTTGACAATATAAAACGTATTGTTAATTATAACAATTCTTGTTTTTATGCCTTTGA
This sequence comes from Euschistus heros, assembly GCA_003667255.2. Lineage (NCBI taxonomy): Eukaryota > Metazoa > Arthropoda > Insecta > Hemiptera > Pentatomidae > Euschistus > Euschistus heros. The sequence goes on from RCWM02000232.1 coordinate 1,553,417, forward strand.
CCCTCTTTGATAACCTAAAAGATATGGGGCATAATGGTCTTTCCGGATTAGTTATTTGTGACGCTCTAAGGATTTTGCAAAGTATTGGATGCATTGGAGAGACTTGATCCGCCTTTAAAGCATAATTAAACAAAATGTACCCGTTAACGATTAGTAAACAATGCATTTAATTTTTTCGTTTTCCCAAAATGTTTAAAATTATATATATTCGTTGATAATTAAATCTCTTAATTGTTGAGCAATTCCTGTGGAGATCAGAACACCATCTTGCATCATTAGAATTAGAAAGAAAGTTCAATATATATTTTCGTATGACTTTATGATTATTATGATGCTCTTCATCTGGCTTAAACTTCACATAGATAAAAATAAACATTTTTATTTCACCCCCTGCCCGATTGAAAGAAATGAATGCATTAGTTTTAATTTTACTTGGAAAAAATAAAGTTTTGCAATTACTAGATTGCAATTACCGTTATCTGACTACAAACGAGAACTCGTCCGTTTTGTCCTATCACTGTGGTCAGACCATAAATCATAGTCAATAATTATTAGTTTTCGTGACTAAACAGCATTAAGTTGGTCTGGGTTATAGTTTTTCTTTTAACAAATGTTCTCCCTTTATAGTTTGAGCCATGACTAACCTTTAAACTTTTATAATTTTTAGGACCAAAATAGAAAGGAGTTGGGCTGCCGATAAAATCAATTAGCTTTTAATTGGGGGAGGAAGGTCCAAGGTCTTGGGTTGGTCAAAGAAAATTTACTTTAAGAAGATCACAATTTTTTTACCCGTTTGAAAGATATTAATTTATTATAAATAGGGCTGTGAAATATATGCACATTTCTTCTAGCCAAAACATCTAATATCGTCAAAATCTGTATGTTTTGAGGCACTTTGAATAAATTCGAGTTATTTTTATTTCCACTATTAATGCATATTTTGCCTTTAATACATATTTTGACCTATGATTGCATATTTACCTACATATCCGGCATATCAGCATTTGACATTTTAATTGTTTTTTGCTTCTGAGCAGACAAAATAAAAACTGAAAAATAGTTCTGGGAACTCCTGTTCTTTTTTTCCGCCTAATGAATGTGTTCGTGTTTGTCCCAGTGCCGATTCTTCACTGCGCGAATTTTCGATCGACTTTTCTTATTTTGGAATTGTTTAATCGGATTAATTTCACGTTATCGCTCCGTTCAAGTACTTGGAATAATATTTCACTTTTCATATTTCTTTTCACACTACCACCATTCCGTTACCCAGGCTGTCACGCAGTGTCAACCTAAATGCATCAGTTAATGCCCAAAACCACTCTTGCAAAGATGAATGATATTTTTGGAAGGTATGGGTGTGAGTTCTCAATTGAGACTTTTAAGAGTGATTGAGACGTTTTATATTGTGTTTGTTTTGATAGAAAATTCTCTGATACTGCACTGTTTCTAGTAACACAGCGCTTAACAACAGCAAAACACAAAGTCAAAATTTTAAGGAACTTTTGATGCACAAACTGCCACTGGATCAGAAAAGTCTGGTTCAATACCGATTTATGTTGTACTTTATTTCGAGCTGACATACCATTCCATAAATTAAGCCTCTTTAAATTTTATAACGTGTTTTCTTTTTTAACATTCTTTTTTTTTTTTTTTTTTTTTTTTTTTTCCCAACTGTCTTCTTCGTATTGTTTCCCTTTTCAAAACAAGTTGTTACTTATACTTGAGTTTTTACTTATATATAAGCAAGTATTGATTTTTTTTAAAATTTCTAAATAATGTATATATTTGCATATTTTCAATATTTAATTGCATATTTTACACAATATATTTGCATATATATGTGAATATTTTTTTAGTTTTTATTGCATATAATTCATAGCCCTAATTATAAATTAATAAAACATGCATTTTATTTCATTTACTAATACTATAAATTAAATTATATAACAACTTAAAAAAAATCACATAAAGATTAAATCATGAAAAATTATGGTAAAACGCTGAGTTAATGGATACTAAAGCCATGCGATTGTTTGAAGTGTTCGTATGCAGTGTTTTCAAAAAACCGTAAATGTTTGTAGTTTTTCACATTGACGGCCTCGTATGTTTCAAAACACGCTTCTATGTTTAAGAAAGACGCTTGAAGTTCAGGAATACTATTTGTAGAAATTTGATGTTGAAGCTGGGGCTGAAGTGCTCAGCATTTGGTAATTAACTTCCCCCCTGACTCCTTAGTTCAGTACAGGGCACTTACACAACATAAGAGTACTCTATATACTTACACTTAAAGTCACACATACTATACAGGGTGTTCGGAACAACGTTGGCCAAAGAGGTATCTCCGGTAGGGAGGTTACATTTTGAACCTATTTAAGGTCACTTACCTTATAAAAAGTCTTACGGTTTTTTTTAATGATTATTTAAAGAAAAATAGCCATAACCAAACATTTATGCCTTATAACTTCGTTGTTTACTGATATATCAACGCCATTTTTTTGCTGTAATTACTAATACATTTTCCATGTAAAATAAAAAAGATTTGATGTAAGAAACATTTATAAAAAAAAAAACGGGAGATCGTTAAATCTTGTTAAAGGAAAAAAAAAATTAGAACCTCAAGTTTAGGTATAGTCTTAAAATAATTTGGATTTGGCTGTTGCGCTTACTTTTTTTTTTTTTTTTAACCTAAACTTGAAGTTCTTATTTTTTTTTTTTTTTTTTTTTTTTTTTTTTTTTTTTTTTTTTGCCTTTAACAAGATTTAACGATCTCCCGTTTTTTTTTTTGTTTTTTTTGTATTTGTTTTTTGCATCAAATCTTTTTTATTTTACATGGAAAATGTATTAGTAATTACAGCAAAAAAAAATGGCGTTGATATATCAGTAATAACGAAGTTATAAGGCATAAATGTTTGGTATTGACCATTTTTTCAACAAAAAAAATCCATTAAAAAAAACCTTAAGATATGTATACAGGTAAGTGACCTTAAATAGGTTCAAAATGAACCTCCCTACCGGAGATACCTCTTTGGCCAACGATCTTCCGAACACCCTGTATTGCTCTAGATCACCTTCCCTGAGAAGATCCATTGGACTACCAGTTGTCTCAAAATACCGGGGCCTCTTATGCAAAGTAAATAACTCGTAAAAGTGTAAAGTGGATTCAAAAAAATATATTTGCCCTCGGATAAAGTTCTTTAGGGACCATGAGGCAGCATTGGAATAGAGCCCCTCCACACTAGTTATAGCAAAAGAAGGAATATTAAGAAGTAGGAGAAAAAAATCCATAAAATTGTCTATTCATATCGTTTACATAGATATTTTATTACATTACAAATACTCGATTGTTGCAAAAGCCCGAGAACAACTCTTAACTCCAACTCTCATAATTATTTTTGTAAATGTTATCTTAAATAGTAGGAATCCTTCAATTCCTTACTACTTGAGCTAGCTTTATGGCGTAGTATTTTACTTCTTCTTATATCGCTAAAATTGTAAAAAAAAATATATATTATTATAAGATTATGGATTGTCATACACAATTTAAATTTCATGAAGATATCTAATTATAAATTAGACTAAAAAAAAAAAAAAAATTGTTTGCATTTATCATTCTTATTGTTCCCATAATACAGGGAATATGGTCCAGTAAAATAAGGGTTTGCCGAAGAAAAAACTGCGGAACTTTTATTCTCAACGGATCTTTATGTTTTTTGGGGTGCTGAATCCGAATCTGAAGTTTGCTACCACGGCAACCATCGGCTTCATATTCAAAATTGCAAAAAAACCCGTTCTTTTTGTTTTTTTATCTAGAACACGATAACGAAGCTTTTATCGAAGAAGGTCTTCAAATATTAATTGCAGCTGGAACTAGTACCTACATAATGAAAAAAATAAATCCGAAATCGAACCATTTTTCGCGAAGTTACGTTATTGCGAAAAAATGGAGAAATTGGCCAATTTGCCGTCCGTCCCAAAGCTTCGCGAAAACACGTTTGTCGTACTCTTTTGGCTATAACTCTGAAACTATCTGTCCGATACAACATTACTTTTTTTCATCTTAAAGCTGATTAAATTTACTATAAGAATCTGTAAATGAAGTTTTAATCGAACCCCGTAAAATGTACATGCCAGCCCGCTAATAAAAACGTACCGTTGTAAAATCCAAGTGTTTTTTGGCACATTTGTCGCTCTAACTCCTCAAATATTTGTTCGATTCCAAATTTCTTTTTTCTATCTCAAAGCTGATTAAATTCGCTATCAGATGCTATATATGAAAACTATATTTAATCCTGTAAACCACTAAACCACCCAAGACTGGTGTGGGTATTTCAGGGTGTTAATTAAAAGTAACCCTGTTATAGAAATTTTAACGTGCTTTTAGATAAAAATATTAAATGTTGGATCAGACAAATGGTTTTGGAGTTATAGCGAATAATGTGCCAAAAAAGCATGCATTTTACAAAAGTAAGTGATTTTCAGCGTGATAGCTTGTGTATTTCAAGAATTTTGATAAAAATTTCATATATAGGATCTAATTGTAATTTTAACCACCTTTCAGATTGAAAAAAACATTTTGAATCCGACAAATACTTTTGGAATTATAATATCCCATATAATATAATATCCGAGACGCCTAAAAACCCATACTGTTGTTAAATCCATGGTTTTCGGCACATTTATCACTATAACTCCGAAAGTATTTGTCCGATTCATAATGTTTTTTTTTTCGATCTGAAAGGTGGTTAAATTTACAATTAGAACCTATATAGGAAATTTTTATCAAAATTCTTGAGATAGAAAAAAGAAATGTGGGATCGAACAAATATTAGCGGGCTGGCATGTGCATTTTACTAATCAGCTTTAAGATGAAAAAAAGTAATGTTGTATCGGACAAATAGTTTCAGAGTTATAGCCAAAAGAGTACTACAAACGGTTTTTCGCGGAGCTTTGGGACTGGCGGCAAGTTGGCCAATTTCTCCATTTTTTTTCGCAATAACTTAACTTCGCGAAAAATGGTTCGATTTCGGATTTCTTTTTTTCATTATGTAGGTACTAGTTTCAGCTACAATATAATATTTGAATACTTTCTTCGATAAAAGCTTCGTTATCGTGTTCTAGATAAAAAAACAAAAATAACGGGGTTTTTATTGCGATTTTGAATATAAAGCCGATGGTTGCCAAGGTAGCAAACTTCAGATTCGGATTCAGCACCCCCAAAAACATAAAGGTCCGTTGAGAATAAAAGTTCCGCATTTTTTCTTGAAAAAGGCCTTTTGGAGTCCTATTTTACTGGACTAATAGGGATGTGAGATTAATTGGCTATTCTAGATGAAAAACAAGACAAGAACCCTTCATTACACGTGGGTGCTGTATTAATTTTCTTAACCGGCCAAACCCTTTTGCGGCTGCATTTGCGCTTAAACATTTTCTCTTCTTTTATTCATTTTTTCTAAAAATTCACAAGTGTTTAAAAAAAAAAAAAAAAAAAAAAAAAAAAAAAAAAAAAAACCAACTCAAGCCATAAGAAACTGAAGATTCAGTCAAAGTAATCATTCAATAAATAGGCTTTTATAACGAATAATATTCGTAGCTTAAGAGTTGTGTTCATGCACAAGGGCTTTTATAACGAACTAATATTCGTAGTGTAATATATATATATATATATATATATATATATATATATATATATATATATATATATATATATATATATCTGGTATGAATAGGGATTTTTATGGTTATTTCATTTTTTTTATCAGTCGTCCAGATATTAATAAAATAAACGTACTCAAATATTCGAGAGATAATGCGTTTGTATAATCAATATCAAAATTCTTATCAATTAAAAGTTTTTTAATTATCATTTTTAAAAAGTTGATATATTTGGTCACTACATTAATGGATTAGTCATGATGTAACTAAATATTGTTTTCTTGTATGATTTATTTGTCAGTTTATTCTGTTCAACTGAATATACTTTAATTGAGCTGACTACTTCTTTTCCCCCTAAATGTTTTTTTTTGGAAAATTATTAAAGTTGAGGAGATTTATATTTTTTTAATTTAAAACTTTAAATCTCTAAAAGTTCCCAACCAGTTTTGCTGGTCCAAGTGTCATTTTTCATGGGAAAAAAAATCACCTATATATGTATAAACAAATAATGAATTAAATTAATTTCAGGCTCGTAAACTATGATTTGATTTTGCAATAAATAAGGAAAGGTGTGGCAATTGTTGAGATGCCATGTCTACAGTAGGGTTTCGACGATATATCGAATTAATTTATTATTTGTCGTTCGATTCTGGATAAGATCTGATGGAAATTGTTTTATATTCTGACCCTAGCGGATTCACTGAAGTTTCAAGATCTCCAACTTTGATCGGAAGAACCTCATAAGAGAACTTAATTCATAATAAAACTTAAATGAGTTTTTCTAGTAAAATTGAAACTGTTACCTTTCTCTTTAAACTTCCCTTTTCCCATAAATACTATCTTTATCGGTGGTACAATTATTCCAAAAAATTCTCCAAACACTTGGAAAATTCTACTGGATATATTTAATAGGTCGCTATAGTAGTGTGATTCATAAATAAATTCAGAAATCGAAGAAACAAGCAGCTTACATGTTCTTTTTCTTTTGCTAGTTAGGCAGTATGGATTTTAAATCAATTTATCATAAATTATGTCACTTTAATTTATTTATTTTTACATTATCTAGGAAAGTTAGTTTTAGTAGTTTCAAAGATTTCTAATTATTTTATATACCCTTTCACAACTATTTCATGTTACTACATTATAAGTTAATATATTCTAAATATTCACTATAATATTCTAAATATACTTCTAAGCAACGGGAAAAAAAAAATTATTACAGTGGGATTTGGTCATAAAACTATTGAGCTATGATGAACAATGCTATTAATGTTTCAGTTCCATTCAGAGAATACATTTGTTTTACTTGCGCCATGGCAGCTGTGTCTTTTAGACTATCAATTATCAAACCTAGTCTATAATTATTCTAGTCTTGTATTTGTATGTATATAACTATAGTTTGTTAAATATTAAAAAAAATTACGTATGTATATATATATATATATATATATATATATATATATATATATATGAATGTTTAAATTTGATGATCAAAATCTTAATTTAATTTATCTGTTCCAGCATATCCTTACAATACGTTTGCAAGGCAGCACAGTTGGCCTTCGACCAAGTTCCCTACCCTTCGATTACGGTGAGTTAATTTTCTTTTTACCAAGATGAAGAGAAACTGCCAGCAGAAGCTTTTAAGATAACAAGATTTCTGGATGTTTACTATCGAGCAATCGTCCGGTTCGGTCTATTTTATTCTCAATGAGCCGTTTTATTTTCTTCCCGTACAATAACAATTTTTTTTTTTTAAAGATATTTTATAATCGTCCTGAATGGCTTTCATCATCGTCCATGTTTCTGATCCATATCTCAAGACAGGTACTTAATGATTTTTAACAGAGCAGCTTTCTAGATCGCGGCAACTTCTTCAGTTACAGATGTATCGTTTTTACAGGTTTCCCATATTTGGTCCATACTATTTTCTAGAGACATTACTGATTTTCGCATGTCTTTGTTTGTTTGTTTTTTTTTGGTTACCCGTCGAGGTAATACTAACCAATACCTGAAGAGGATCAAATTCCCAATTTTTAGTGTCCTTTGAGTATGAGCAGCAAAATACGTAATCAGGTTTTTGTTTCAAAGGTACAACAATGCTTCTGTACCTTGCAACAGCAACTGTTGTTCTTTGAAACAGTGGTAATTTTCAAAAATAAACTCCACAAAACAAGGGCATATTTGTATTTTCCATCAATTTTTTTTTTTCTCCACGGAACGGCCTTAGAGACCACGCGAATATCATTATTTTCACTTCCTTCCATACATCTTATCGCCTTCCTTCTCTCTCTTCCCACTTTTTCCTCATTCTTTCCAATTGCTTCTTCCTTCTTTCCTCGGTACACGCTATTCCTTTTCTCGCATCTCTCTTTCCCAAAAGGACCTTAGGTCTTTTCCTATAGTCATCCCTATCGAAACAGTCTTGGTCTGTTATTTTCAGTGTCTCAGTTTCTTTCTTCATCTGTTTGATATACCCTCAGCACTTTTGTATCCTCTCATTTTATAGATCTCTCTATTTAATCTCTTTGGGTGCATTCTCACCATATGGCCATAGAACCTTAATCTTCTTATTCTTATGTCCGTTTCCAAATCATTTATTTCTTTGTATTAGCGTTTTGTTATTTGACAAAATGAAAAACTAGAAACTTGTTCAAAAAATCTAAACTAACGAATAAAAAAACCAGTTGGCCCAGCATTACTAGACATACCTGGGTTTATATAATGAAATCATATCTTTAACTCTTAGAACTCTTTAAAAAAAATTTTCAATGTGTTCGGGTAAATTTCGAAACCCACAGAAGCAAATAAACGAACAACTGTGCAAATCTGTAAATAATCTCTTATCTCTTGTTTATTCTGACTAATATCTAGAATGGAGACTACCTTCCCTGTTATTCCGTCAGCAGAAAATTTGTTCATTCGTACTACTTCGAACGTTTTCAGATTGTTTCTTACATAATTTGTTTTTACTTATTGCTATTAATATTATAATATGAAAAATCAATGAGAATTATTGAGCAAGATTTAAAAATCTGCTTTTTAATCTTGCGCTGAGCAACCGCGCCTCCATAGTTTGTTTGCAAACTGTTATCTACGATTGATATTTATTATAGTAATTTTAGGATTACTGATTGAATTAATAAGTTACTTTAATTTTTTTTTATTCTTTAATGTACAATTTATAATTATTTTTGGATTATGAGTTAATAATAACGAGCTTTGTAGGTCAAATTACTAGCTTATCTTGATTTACAACTATACGACTATTGCATTCCTTTTTTGCAACTAAACTCAGACCGGTGTCCTTGTTCATTGTATGGGACTCTATCAACATCCTTTAATGATAACAACGAATAATCTAAATATATTTAATTAATAAACGCATTAATAAAAATTCTATTGCTCCGTAAAACCATAATAATGTGCAAGTTTTACTTAAGAATTTTCAATCAGTTATCGGATTAAAAAAGAATCAGCATGTTAAATTAATACATTTAATAGGATTGATAAATTATTTGCAACTTCTATTGGAAATTTTTTTTCGAAGGCTAGCTTTCATCAAAGCGTCATTCATTATCCAGTTTCAAATCCACTAAAGTCCTCAGCGACTGTGCCATAGCGCTCTTGCTTTGCCTCTACTGGATTCTGCTAGGGACAGGTGAGACATCACTGCTGGGATCTCTCAGTGACTGTTTTGTCCCCCCTGCTTAGTTCGTTTTTGTAATTGTTACTTATCTCCAATTTTGAATTACCTCCGCAGAATTATCCAATGAATTCAATGTTATCTGATTTTTTTTTTTTTTTTTTTTTATATACATTTATTAAAATTTACAACTGTACAAAAAAATATACATCAAGTAAATGTATTGACAAACTTGAAAAGAACTACTCATCAGTAGCACTTTATTAATAATTCTACACTAGAAGGTCTCTAGGCCATCTTCGTTTCAGAAGCCTTGGAGGATTGTCAGGAATGGATTGAGAAGCAAGTTGAGAAACTAACGGATTTGAGTGGTTATGGAGCTTACTATGAAAGGATAGGTATCTGGTGTGGGCTAAATCAGCAGCATATGGAACATTAAGATCTTTATGGATAAGTTTATTGGTGACAAAGTAAGGAACATTCAGGATTTTTCGATGGATTTTGGATTGTAAGGATTGAATACGAGATAAATGTTAAAATCTTATTGAAGCTGACAAAAAATTTTTTTTTTTTAAATATAAGAAAGGGCTCCGTACATAGATATACTGGTTCTGGTACTAGTACTTATGGGGGGGGGGGTTCCAGTATGTCAGCTTATTGAATAATTGAAAAGATAAGTTATTTTCTGTTTTTATAATCGTATTTATAAAAAATGATCAATACGTAAATAAAAAAGCTAATTACTTGAAAGATCCACCTCGTAAATAAATACCATTTTGGTTATGACCTGGTGAAAATACGCAAAATTAATAAGCCACTCACAGCTTATAATGTCAAATATGATGATAGATTGATGTTAGGTTATAGTCTGTAGATGTCAACTAAGTTAGGTTTAAATTTTCTTCTTTAAATTATCCATAGGTACTAATATAATTTTTTATCAGGCCGCGAAAATCTAATTTGGTCCGATAAATCCCGAATACATATTAGTTGTATTATTTTTTTCTATACTTTCTTAAATTGGGGAATTCAAAAGAATAAAAAACTAAATAAGTACATTGTAGAAGTTTTGATTTGTATTTCTAGTTGCCTTACAAGTTATAAATAATACCCATTCATTGTTTTGTTTATTTTTATTGAACATATTTTACAAGTAAATACGCTGTATTGTATATTATATGTTCCGTACCTACCAATTTCATATATATTAGCAGAATTATCCTAATTGCACGATTATGCCCTGCTGTCTATTGCTGGCATCTTTGCGTGTAATACACATACCTAATCTTTAGTAGATCTAGCGTATTTTGCCTGGTTGGAATCGATAATTATTTAAAAACAGGTTTTCTGTTTATCTAACAATCTACCCTTGAACTCTCGTCAGGAGTGGTGATAATAGCACCTGTGCAAATACATAGTAATAAGACATTTTTCATTTACGAATATTTTATAAGTTAGCCGATATTTTCTCCATTGCCTAGTAATAATAACTTATTACATGTACAAGAGAAAGTCTTTTATGGGCGGAATTATTATTGATCTAAAGAATGTCGATTTTTTCATATAACATATATAAAAATATGAACATAGATAAATATACTGAAAAAATGTATAAAAAAATATAAAAATTTGTTTAAATTAGGGAAAGTTTTTAATGTTAGGGGCATCGGACAGCTGAAAAGACTGTTACTGGTTGCATTTGCACGTGATACACCTCTTACAAGTGTACGTTTTGACCTGTAACTCACAGATTTGAATGCCGTGTAGTGTATTTTTGTGTGGGTAGTAGGGACCTACAGTAATGCAAAACTTGTGTTAAAGCCGTCCATAAGCATTGGGGGCCAAGAAAAAAAAAAAAAAATGTTAATCACGTTTTATTTTTTTCTCAGCTCATCGTCAAGATATAGAAATGATTCTTTCAAGAAAAATTGTAGTTTTGTGTGCTATTTGAAACAATAATACTTTCGTTATGCTCAAAACACGACCCGGCTTCAGGGTGCTCAAAAACTCCTAAAAAATAACACATTCCCAAAAAAATCTGCTGTGAATCAGTAGGAAAACTCAAATCTCGATTCAACGCATCTCAATAAGGAGTAGTCCTTCGAACTCCTCATTTGTGCTAAACTATACAGTTTTACGTCTTCTAGAAGCCCTCAAAATTTAGTTTCAATCGGTGGCGAAATCTATGAGATAGCACAAATTATTTACATTTTTAAAAAAATTGAGTCTCTTTATTTTTTAATCCTATAAAATCTTTGTGGTAATTTTTTTTTTTATTTCGACCAAATTTTGTTTCTACTTGTTTTTTAAGATGAGGAATTTGAAAATGATATCAGTTTTTAGTTTAAAAAATTTCCTTAGTTATATTTTTGAAAATCTCTTCCAAAATTTCTGGATTAAAGAACGCTTAATTTTTATTTCGGTCTGATTCTGATTTACAGCGGACTTAATTGAAATTATGTAATTTTTTTGGAGTTTTTAAGTACTTTGACGCCGGGCCGTGTTTTGAGCATAACGAAAGTATTATTATTTCAAATAGCGTACAAAACTACAATTTCACGTGAAAGAATGATTTCTATATTTTTACTGAAAGCTGAGAAAAAATAAAACGTGATTTTCATTTTTTTATTTTTTTCTCGGCTACCGACTGAACTACGTCAGGACCTCTAACGGACTGGGCAATGAGTTTGGTTCTCGATTTGTTGTATATAGATATGGCATAAAGAGAAGAAGATGCTCCTAAAAAATATTTTCAACTAATAATGTATGCCTTTTAAGAGTTTTTCTGAAAATACAAATATAAATTTTCCTCTAGTGGCCCCTTTAGCTGTGCGAAACCACTCTTTTCAGAATTAGCTGAAAAATATTCACAAAGAGAATTTTTTTATGATTCATACTCTTCAGTGACAATTATTAAAAATATGGACAATTTACTGTTCCAATAGGTTTGTGAGCTATTTTCATAGCTCGGCCGCCTATGTCTGCTCTGTGTTAAGTGTTCAGAACTCAGCCCAGATAATCCTGCTTTCCTCGGGCTGAGTAGCTTCCTCTCCAGCCACAAAAGCTTGTCTTCATTACAAAGCAGAAATCTATTCCTTATGTGCCATCGAACAATCTGAGTTTTACACCTTCAATGGTTCCCTAAAATATGTAGCATTCATTTTTCATAATTTCAAAAGCTTTTCTTCTTATTTTTGTGTATATATTTTAATATATTACATTAAACTTACACTTAATATAAGTATGTTATATCATTGAATAGGTGTATTTGATGACTGGATGAGTATATAAAGTAGGTTGTTGAGGGAGATCAACCAGTGGGATTGAAAAATAATCAATGTTGAAATCAACAAAACATATTTTTTATTTTAGCCATCATCAGGGATATAACAAGAAATAGTTGAATACAAAATCAAAAGTTAAAAGGGAAAAAAAAATGTTTAAAAAAAAAAAGAAATAAAATAAAATAAAAATATAATAAGGTTTATAAACAATTAAAAAAATAATAATATAATGATAATAAGAAAATTATCTCATTATTTGGTAATATTTGTTAAATAGAAAATAAAATTATATGTAAATTTTTATTCATGTTAATAAATATTAACCTTTTTCAGATCATTTTCTCATTTTCATTATATAATTTGTATATTATACAATATATTAAATATATTATTCAACTTCCTAATATTCTAAAAAAATCAATAAATTACAACTATTTATAAGTTGATCTACTCTGGGGGTCTATAACCTTCTCGGGCCATTTGAAATTCAATATTGTACCATACTATTTGTTAATGTGCTGTAAAATAACTTAACAGATGACTGAACTTCGAGAACCTTATTTAACATTTGATATCAAAAGTGGAGAAAAAATATATCCGTTTATGAAGAGTGTTAGGCTGTAAGGGAGAATGTCCAAAAAAATCGAAACTGAAATTTCATCGCCGCCTGTTAGCTTGTCCCATCTATTAACACTTAAGGTGTTCATTGACGCTGGAAAGAGGATTTTCAATATTTTGGGGTTAAGAACTTTGTAATTTATTTTTGCGATTTACTCAGAACCCTACAACCCTGCAGAAGAGGCGTTTATTTTAAAATTGTGCATACACCATGCAAAAAGCATATTATATGCATACAATGTTTTAAATAGCTTTTTTTCTAATATACATCAATATTTTTAAGTGTCAATAATTTTCAACGAAAAAATAAAAATAACTAAAACTGAATAAATGACCGGGAAAAAAAAACGAGAAGAAATAAGAATAAAATAAAAAATATTTCGAATGTCAACTGGTTGATACTCTATTAAATCTTCACTATTTTTCATTGTCTTTGTGTATTTTCAAAATATTGCTATATTCCAAAAGTTCTTTTTTATACCGGTATAAAGCTTCTTGTTAAAGATGCCATGTACCCTCTTCCATTAGAGAAGCCCTAACTAAATTGGGTCTCTCATCTTCGTATAAGTGGCAGTGATTTAAAATGTGCAAAAATGTTTGTGGAGTTAGTCCGTCACATTCGAAAGCGTCTGAGTTTCGTAAGTGAAATCTTTTCAGATAATGGTTAGTTGGTCCCTGTTCTGTAAGTAATTGAGTTAGTTTGTGATGAGTACTTTTTGATATTTTATAGAGTCTATCACTATTTTATTGTCAGTATATTTATTGTAAGTACCTTAAATTTTGGGTAATCTGTTAGTCCTAAAATATAATCAGTTGCTTTCAGTACTGCCAGTTTTTAGCTTGATTATTCGAGCAGTTCTGTCCTAGTTTGTATAAATTTAAATGAATAAGAATAAAAAAAAAATAACACGATGACATGAATATCTTTTGTACGGATATGAAATCTAATATACATTGTGTGATAACTGTTATATATTATGAGCTATATAATAACCCTAGCTAATTGCTTTATCTGTTTTCTTCTGGGTGTTCTCGCCCTTTTAACGTTGTCACTAATGACTTAGTTTTCAAGCGATTGAGTATTGTTATTTTGCTTCCTAATAATTCGTATCATATTTATTCCTATAAATTGAAGAAAGTTTGACTTACAATCACTGAAGGAAAAAGTGAAATTCTAGTGAAACTGTCCTTCAAACTTACTCATAAGTATTGCACTCACGTCTAGTTTATGGAATTTCCGGCTTTAGTTGAAGCCAACAGGTTGAGAGAGAGTTTTGATCTTTGCCTATTAGGGCTTAAGTTGTAACTAACCTATAAATACTTTCATAAAATTCAAATATTTATAATTTAAATATATAGTTTATATCCATTACAGCAAAATAATGTGCATTTACAGGGCAAACATCAAAACCCATTCCCAGCAAAAATATATCGTGGTCAAAAATTTAAAAAATTTTATATTTGTTAGATCAAAAGATAGTTTAATTATCCAGCCAGATGATGGGTTTTTACTTTTTCTAAGCTTCTGTTGTTTACCCAAGATAGAGCGTTTAGTATCAATGTAACAAATATTTATTCTTCATATTTGGGCATTGGGGATTATTGTTTTAAATTGCATAGGAAATATTTTCAATTTCATTACAATTTTTCTAAGCTATTTATTGAAATTTACAACTGTTTACATTTAGATAAAACTAAATACTGTAAATGTGAAGATAATGCTCATAATGGCATGCCAATTGCTTAAAAACACATATTTTCTCTCTCTTTGAAGAAGCCCCCGGGAAGATGGGAAGAAATATAATATATTGGACCTCCTAGTGTTACAATCCAGTACAAAAAAAAATAAAAATAAGTATATCTTTTCTGTTAAAAGTTATACACGAGAAATTGTAAATATATTATAATATGTTTGTAAATTTTAAGATATTTTACTGTATAAAACTAAGGTGTCAATTTACACCATCTCGAAAAGTTATTTTGATTGTGATAAAATAATATTCCAACACATGTAAAATGTTATCTTCTGCTGTAAAATTTTCAAGAAAAAATATTTATACATGTATTAATGTGATTGATGTGAATATATAATGATTATTATAGTTTTCAAAAATATTCATTTTTGTATAAATGAAATCTTTGAAACGTTGGTGTGGAAGGTTATATTGTGAAATATAATACCCGTAAATTCACCTAAGGTGGAAATAATTATTGTCACCACTGTAAAGGCTTCCAAATCCCAGCTTATAGGGTTGTATCACCTCAGTTTGTGTCCAGGTTTAAATTTGTTTTAGTGTATAAAAATTAGAATTGTTTCCTAGGAATAACGCCTTCCTGTGACTGAATTCAGTGCCCTTAACGGTTTTTAAATTATTTTTTAGTGATTAAGAAAAAAATATCAGTATTTTGTGCAGTAGATGCACATATACATATAAGCAATATTTTAATAAATTGGACTAAAAATATTTGTACGATTTATTTATTTGGCAGTCAATTTTAATAGTGTTAATAATAGCGTTGGAAAATGATAAACAGGAGAAGTTATATGGCACTGATAAAACAAAACGTCTCATGAAATATGAAATTCTTTCTCACCAAAGATAAAAGCATTATCTTTGTTTGTCCTCCTCAAAATTAGATAGGCATTTATTGTCCCCTTTCTTCTTTTATTGTTGATTTTGTATTTTTTTTTCTCTAAATGATTTTTCTTGTTTGTTTCTTCCTCTCCCATTTATACACATCTTCATATTATAAATGAAACACAATGAGTTAAAATTATCGATCTTCTACACTAAATAACTTAGAAAATACGATTAAAAAAAAAAAAATATATATATATATTTTGAGATGTGGTTTATGGTCTATATACAATTAAGACGAGTATATGATACTTTCAACACCATTATCAGCTTTTAAGGAAAGTAAAAATATAAGTTCGAATTAATGTCTTTCACTTCTTACCCCTTGATATATGGAAATTTTGGCTGGAGTATAAAATTAGATAAATGGAGAACGTTCATGTTTGATTATATGCTACTTATTATTTCATCAATAAAAATAAATTGTTAATAATAATCTGCAACTTTAAGTAAATAATGATTCGTTCAAGAATTGTCAGTTCATTTATTTAAAGAAATGTTTAAATAAAGGTAGGTCCTTTCATCACTCCTTAGGTTATATTTCCCTCTATTAAGAAAAAATCACAAGTTGAGAAAATGATCTAATATATTTCGAAAAATATAAAATATCACCAGTGCTGTCAATTCTGATATGAAGAGAAGTTGACTGGTATTATTTTTAATAATTATTTTCCTTCATAGTTTTATTATCACCTTTTATATTGAATTATGTTTTTTAATGTTCTTGTTTAACAACCTTATGTAATGAAACAATCATTATCAACCGGAAATATACTATCGAATTTCGATTCATTTACACATTAAAGAATCTCTTTAATTTCTTATGAATGTCTTAAGAATTAAATCTTTTTTTTTAACAATTAATTTCTTCATAGGTTTACTTCAAAATATAACTACGGCCTTCTTCTCCCTTTCAAAATTTTTATTATACATTTAATATATTTTGTTGAAAACTGCAATAAATAATTATCTATTTGTACAAGTCGACCTGGGCAATGAAAAAAGGTGAATTTTTCTTGGATAATAATGGGAAAATAAAAGTTAGCCGTTTCTCATCACCAGTAAGATATTTATGCTAACTTTCCTTCTGGCCTCTAAAACTGCGAGACTGTTTCTCCAGAATAGGTATTGATCAAACGTAACTTTTTTTAATGCAGTTTTAGAGCTCTTGGAAATTAATTTTTCGCTGAGTGGTATAATACTTCTCAACAAAAACCGAATTGCTTCCTATTACACTGTTCTGCATTAAAATACTCCCTTCAATAAAAATGTTGTTTCATTATGTTTTGAAATGTGCTGAACACGAAACCGAAGTCAGAAAATCTCAATCAGGTACCGTTTTTGGACAAATTTGTGTTTTAGGTCGAAAATTTTTGTTTTTAGACATTTCGAGCATTTTAATCATTGAAAGCTTTGACAAGGAATAAAAAAAACCTATTTAATTTTGAAACTTTTTTAACGTATATAAAATGGAAAAAATTGGAGAGCATAGGTATAAGACATTGTTGCATAAATGACATTGTTGAAGAATTACTTTTATCATATAAGGCCATGGGTTACAGCATGTCCTCAAAAATTAATTTTTTGCGTTCCCATTTGAATTTATTCCCTCTCAAATTGGGAGCAGTTTAAGATTGAGAACGATTTCATCAAGAGATAGCCCAGATGGAAAAAAGGTATAGCGGTAAATGCAATAAGAAGATGCTTGCCGACTGCTCTTGGAAACTACAACGGGAGACACGTGATGTATAAAAGGCAAACATATATACATCAGTTATATATGTTCAGTATTAAATATTATTGTTTTATATAGTAGGTACTGTTTTTCATAAAAATAAAAAGAGTTATAAAAATATATGAAAAAAGTGCTATTTCATTTTGTTTTTTTATAAACAATTTATAATCTCTAAATAATGGTGCCTGATTCGAATTTAACACACTTGTAAATATAAAAGTCACAAAAAATTTTCATGGGAGTGAAAGAAAAAAATAATAAATAAATAATATGCTATTTCAGGTTTTTCAAAAATAACGTCTAATTTCTTTAAAATGATGCTAGATAGATGTTTTTCTCCTTCAGATACAAATTCAGCACACATAAATATAAAAATCAGGAACAATTTCTCAAGCGAACGAATTTTTTTGCAGAACTGTGTTATAGGACAATATCATCCATCATCTATTACCAATATATTTTATTTGATACTTATCCAATACGCATTAGTTTTAAATATTTGATTCCGATATTGTTTTAATTTCCTATGATGTTAAAAATAAATTCACCTCTGTCTTAAGTAATCCGAATTATTTTGACATTTTTTGCAATTTATTTTATTCCATCAACTTCCTTCCTGTTTCTCCTGCATTTGTTATCGACAGACGGCTGAATCGATAAGTTGTCTCGTCCGATAAGGAAACGCTTTGCGTGAGGCGTCGAGAGGAACGCGTTACGCAGACAGTGGCCAGATCGCGGTAGTCACTCGGACGCCCTCGCTTCTTCTGCGAGGCGATCAATACGGAGTTCAGTCTCCAAACCCAGCCCAGCCGGGCCAGTCCTCTCTGTAAGTTCTCTTCCAATATAGCTTGTCAATTGCATGGTGCCTTATATAATTTTTTAAAAAATCTATAAATGCTAATTCTTTATATTTAGTGCCTTTGGTAGTAAATATTTAATTTTTTTTTTTTTATGACAACAAATATCGCAAAAACAAATATCCATTGTTACTTGAATTATAATATTTAATTAATAAAAAATATTTGTAATTACTCACTAATAATGTCTTTGTACAAAAAGAAAAAGAGAGAACTAAGGAGAAATATAGTGGAAACATTGATTGTTTTTTGTTATTTATTCCATATTATATTAATTTCCTATCCATTATCTTATTATATAACATTTTTAAATTTATAAAAAGAAAACTGTTCATCTTATTTGAAAAAAAAAATCTTGTTCGCTACCCCTAAAACCTTACAGAAAATTCTAGAAAACGTATTCATTACAATAAGTTACTAATGTACAGAACAAAGTGACTGTCACTTTAATTTATTTTATAAATTGAGAAAAAAATCAACTAGGTTTCTAGTAAAGTAGACTGAAATATTTTAACAATTGATTGTCGTTTTGAGGCAGTTCTAGTTATTAATTCCATTAATATCGGTCAAGTTAATTATCCGCTAGTTTACAAATTTGCGTATATTTTAATATTTTATTAAATAAATATTACGAGCGGCCACTTCAAAGGGCAATGAGTAATATGCATGACAATGAATCCATTCATACGATATGTACAATGAAAATAAATAAAAAAATAATATAAAATAAAATAAAAATAAAAAAACTATTAACTAAACAAGATACAAAATACAGCCTATTTTTTCTTATGAAAATATTCAGCCATACTACTTCTTAACATTAATATAAATTGGTTTTTAATTATTTTACAATTTTGCTTTTGCTAAATATTAGAACATTTTTAACATTTATAACAAGAAATTAATAATAATGAAAAATTCGCATTTTATATATATTTATATTATTCTGCAAGCTAAATTAAATATTGTGTAACCAAAGCGATTAAGCGGACGGCACTCAGAATTACATAGAAGAAAGAACTAAAAATGACAACCTTCAATCTTTAGAAATAAAAATCATTTATTATTCATAAAGAATTATACCAATTATGTTGTTGTTGTTTTTTGTGTCATAAATCTATTTTATATTTTAAATTATACATCCAGTTAATGTTTATTGAAATATTTTTTTTAATGTTCTTATCATAAGTAGTATGGTTCGTTGCTGCCCCTAGTACCATTAAACTCACTTCTTAGGTCGCATTGTTTTGATATAACTATCAAAGCTATTTTTACACACTTAGGACAACACACGTCATCCTAGCATGTGGATTTAATTAATTAACATTCTCATGAAAGGATAAAAATAAAAAAGTATAATTCATTCATACATTCGATTCGAGGGGAAATAAAGTCAACATTGTCTTTAGAAGTAATTATTTTACGAAAAAAGAAGAAAAACCAGAGAATCGTTCCGAAGTTTATAAATATTTAATAGTTTCAGGCCGATCTAACGGTCAATTTCAATTTTACGATTTTAAACGAGGTATCCATAAAATTTTAATTAGGAAAAATTGCTGATACATTGTGACGATATGGCAAAGTTTCTTACAGCAAGGATGATGAAGGTCAAAAATTAAGAATAAATGAAACAAAAAGATTTGGTTTTTCAATAACAAAACGCAAAGATCACCTTTAACTATTCCCCGTTGCCTTATTTTTCCAATCAGAAAATGGGTTTAGTGGGTTCTTAATTAAACAGATTTCCATCATTTGAGGAATAATAAAAAATAGTAAAGATACATTAAAATTTAATTAATCTTGATTATCAACCCTGCGCAACTGTGTTTAAAAATCTAGGTCAGGATTCAAAAATGATTCCTTGGTTCCCTTAATCTTGAAGTAGGACGTCTCTCTTAGTTGCTTTTATTCCAATTAAAATGTTTATTATTCAAAACTCAAAATCCTTGATTATTAATTTTTTTTTTTAATCATTTCAAAATTTTTGTTATGTAATAAAAAAAAGAACGGCTCTTACTTAAATTAAATATTATGTTAATTGTTCCTTAATTTCTAACAAGAATCTAATTACAAATCTAATTTCAAAATTAAGTTAATGTTTATTTAGAAATTGTTCTAATTACAGTCGTTCTCTATAAATCTTTTAACATAAAAATATAAAATATATAAATATATAAAAAACAAATTATGGGGTTTGAGTCCCATTGTTTGATAATAATATGGGCTGGTTGACACTATGGTGCCATATTATAAAAATTAACCATTTGTATTGGCAGATGGTGTATACAGACCGTCCTGGGATGAACAAGTTTTAATAGAACAACCTAGATATTTGAAGTAGCAATACCTGTAGGTGACAATGTCAGGAAGACGATCATAACGAAAATCTCCAGGTACCAGGATTCGGCATCGATGTTGAAATCAGTATAAGTCGAAATTCTACCGATTTTAAAATTATGCTGTGTATTAATTCCAGAAGTAATTTTAAATTCCCTACAGTTGGAATATCCTTAAAAAAATTAGAAAAGGCTCAGTCATTGGTTCTTTTGGACTTCGTGACTATCATAAGGAAAACCCTAAACTTATAAACTTTTGGTTGGTGAAAGCCTCCGAAAGAATTAAATCACCATTTTAAGTGTTAATATTAAATAATAAATTATTAACTTGTGACAAAACAGCTCACTGAGGGTAGGTAATCGGATTTGCGATCTATATTATTTTTAGAAGACCTTGAGGTAACCAATGCTCTCCAACTATCTGATTAATACATAAGCCTACCAATTATTCTGCTACGAAATAAAATGTCATGTAAGAATTTAAACTTAAACGTTCTTTTAAAAAGAAGCCAGCGCCACTGAACTAGATCGATAGGTAATGGAATTCACAAAGAAAATTAGATGGGTACCTATATAAATAGTGGGACCAATTATCTAAAAACTGATGAATGAAATGTCATGTATTTTGTGCTAATAACTAATTTGGTTAGATGCATGTTATATAAATAGTATTATGATAAAACAATAAATTCGAAAAATAATGCTCAAAAATATTTTTACTTTGTATTTCTTCTTTTTTCCAGCATTAATATATTTTTAAATCTTAAATATGCGTTTAAAAAAATACAGAAACATTACTTTGTTAAGGATTAATAAAACATCATAATATTAGTCGTCTTCACTGCTTTTATTAGGGTTAGGTGGCATTGAGTTTACAATCACGTATTTAAAAAAACCTTTTTTTATTTATTTATTTATAATTTGTTTTAAGGTGTATTCATTCATTGGAAAAAAAAAAATGTAATAAAAACGGAAATCATATATGCGTCCATAGCGTGTTGATGAGTCAACACTAGTAATTAAATGTAATATGTGTCATCATCTTAATAGCAACGTTGTGTTGATCAACTATGCTGAAAAATAAGTCATGGTCTTATGTTGATGATTTCTTTGTCATATTTTGGTTTTTGTCCTTGACTTCTTAGGTGTACACGATAATACTCTACTTATGAGTGATTAATTTTATCTACCTATTATACTTATGTACTCTAACTAGGGTAACCTGCTGGTACCCAACCTATTCCATCCACTGTTGGAAGATCAAGATTCATTTCGAGTCTCCGCGCTTGCGGAATTCGAACCAGCGCTGCAGAGGTTACAAGATTGCTGGGATTCTGGACACTCTCAATTCTATAGGCCACTGTTTAAAATTTTACTCCATCTAATATAAACCATCAAATACAGCGATTTCTGCTATTGTTGGAATAGGTATGAAAATTAAACCCAATTACTTAAAAATACCAATAAAGCCCGTGGATTATACTATACTGCCAGGAAGTATAGCAATATTCACCAGGTAACTTGTACAAACCTGTAAACTGGGGTAGTTTTTGTATTCTTATGAAGTCCTACAAACTACAAAACGGGTCGAAATGTTCTCTTAGAATACTACTAACTATATATTACTTTTTTGCATTTTTTTTTTTTATTTTTTTTTATTTTTATACAATCAGGATTTATAAACATTTTATTTTTATGGATTCGATCCTCTGATAGCATAGCAGGCTCGACTTGGAAAATTATTTAGGTAAATGTAATTGTTGATAATTAAAAAATAAATCGTAATTTCTTTTTTTTTTAAATGATAAATTAAAATATATATATATATATTTAATGAAATATCATACAGTGTGCTTTCGTGCACTTAAAATCTAAAATGTGCAATTCTGTGCAATTGCACGGGAATCCGATCTTTAATTATAACAAATAAATGTATACTGAACGAATATGTAGTGTGAATTGTTTTATTAGCAAAACATGTATTTATACAAATATGTTACAAAATTGTAAATAGTTAAATTCCGTAAAACAAACCTCTTTTTATTTTATTTTTTATATTTATAACAAATAATCCTTAAGAAGATACATACACATTACGTGCTAGGAATATACTTTTAGAATAAATTAATTAATAAGCCATTTATTGAACTATTAGTTTAGTTTAAATTTAATTAAAGAATAAAACGACAAGAAACTGCTCGTCGTTACAGACTACTTCAACATTTACTACACAAACGTTCAAAGCTCCCAATTAATTACAGAAGACTCATATACATGACTGCGATCAGACCTATACGGACGTACGGATTTGAGCTTTGAGGCTCTACTAAACCATCCAATTCATCCCCTATCCAATCCTTCGAAAAATGCTAAATGCTCCTTACTCTGTCACCAATAAACTTATCCATAAAGATATTAATGTTCCACATGTTGCTGATTTGGCCCGCACCAGATACCTATTCTTTCATAGTAAGCTCCATAACCACTCTAATCCGTTAGTTTCTCAACTTGCTTTCCACTCCATTCCTGATAATCGTGCTTCTGAATCGAAGATGACCTTGAGACCTTCTAGTGTAGAAGTTTTAATTAAGTGCTACTGATGAGTAGTTCTTTTCAAGTTTTGACATGTTATTGTAATCGTTGTCAATACATTTACTTGATGTGTATATTTTGTACAGTTGTAAATTTCAATAAATGGGTATAAAAAAGAAAATTTAATTAAAAAATCAAAGTAATCCATAATCAAAGGCAATAAATACTATTGTACAAAGTACATTTTTTTTATATATGTAATTATTATACATGAAGACTTAAGATATTTATGAAGATAATAAGTAATGTTGTCTCCTAAACAAGTTTTATCAAGCACAATATGGATGAGATGTAGAGGGGCAACACATATATGATAGTAATTTATGATGAATAAAACTTTAATTATCAAATAAATAAGAAATAATTTTATAAGATTTAACGAAACATTGACTCTTGAAATATATTTAAGGGCTTGAAAATATGGCAAAGCCATGAAACGTCGCCCATATGATTATTAAAATTTTTGAATTATAAAACTTGTTTAGATAATATCATTGCTTATTATCCTAATCAATTCATTTATTTTACTTCCAAGAATGTACTTATTTTGTTATTTAATTTTTATTTTAATATGTATTTTTCTAGTTTGTGTAGGTTTTTGTTTGTTTTTCCTACTGTTATTAATGTATTCTACTTTTAATTTATTATGCTAAATCAATCTGTAGTGTAAATTGTTTTGTTCAAAAAAGAATTAACTTGTGTTAGAAAATTGTAAATTGTTAAATTTCATTGGAATAAAACTCTTTATTAATTTTATTATTATTATTATTAGCAACATTACCGAAATTAAACGTTTGAGGAGAACGAAACATTTATTGAGCCTTTAAGAGCTAATCCACTCGCCTTGGTTACAGTCAAGCACGAGGGTGATTTATTTTCAATCTGGGAAAAGGTCGGCTGTTATCAGGAGTCTATTGTGCGGGGGCATGTCCCCCCTCGGCTGGGCTAACAGTAGTTACTACCATCCACTGCCTCGTCGATAAACATTCTGAAGTTAGTGTTTTCCATTTCGTTTCTACTTATCAAGGTTTAGAAACTGTTTTTGAACTTTATTATTTACCGCTAAACCTATATTTAGAACTCCTTTCTTTTTGTTTTTAATATCCATTTCACCAAGCAGGCTTCAGGAAGAACTATTCAACTGTAGACCAGATTTTTGTTATTAAAGAACTAATTAAGAAAGCAGATGATTATATTCTTTCACTATTTCTTCTTTTTCTAGATTATGAAAAAGCGTTCGATTCTCTAAAAACCGATTGCATTATTAATATGTTAAAGAAGAGGAACATCAGTCCATGAATATGCAAGATATCGGAAGAAATTTATTCAAGATCCAACGCCAAATATAAATTAGGAAACATTAAAGTAAAAATAAAAATTTGTAGAGGTGTACGACAAGGTACATAGCGGATACCCTATCTCCTAAAATATTTATATCTGTTCTCCATGATCTGATGCAAACTATGGATTGGCAGAACAAGTGAATAAAAATTCTTGGAGAATGTATGAACCATTTAGAGTTTGCGGATGATCAAGTACTAATAGGAAAATGCAAAAAAGAAATCCTAACCATCGCAAAAAAAATTGATAGCAGCATGAGAAAACATAGGGCTCAGAATAATCTATAAGAAGTGCAAATATGTATCAGTAAAGGCTGAAGGAGACCTAATAATAGAAGAGCATTTTGGAACATTCCTAGTGGAGCACAGTGGAAACATTCCTATACCTCGGGCATCTTGTTTCTATTAAAGGGCAAGTAGAAGAAATAAGCAGACGATGTACTCAAGGATGGCGCGCACTCTTCAACTTTAAGGACATATACAGATCCTCTGTGAGCCTGGAAATCAAGAGGAAACTCTGGATGAGCACCGTACTTCCTGTCATGACCTATGGTTGTGAAACATGAATAATTGACAAGAACGCTAGCCAAAAGTTGAGAGCAACAGTCAGAGGTATGGAGCGATATCTCCTCGGAATAATGAGACGAGATCGTAAATCAAATAAGTGGATTATAACAAAAAGACTGGCCTCCCAGATATTATAGAAAAAACTGCATCTAAGGAAGTGGACCTGGACCGGACATGTCGTCAGAAGGAATGCTATAACATGGACCAGGCAGCTTATGGATTAGAATCCAAGAGAGGACGTCCACCAACAGACTGGGACAAGGAGATGAAGAAGAGCTGCGGAGGGGCAACCTGGAAGAGAGTAGCAATGGATAGGAAAGAGTGGAAAAAGATGGGACAGAAGAGTGTGGTTACAAGCAATCAACTAAAAGGATTTTGCTCGTAAAGAGTATAAAAAAATATAAAGTTTATGTTTATTTTATGAACAAATAAAGGTTATTATTATTATTAATATCCATTTATTGAAATTTACAACTGTACAAAATATATACATTAAGTAAGTATTTTGATAATGATTTCAATAACATGTCAAAACTTGAAAAGAACTACTCATCAGTAGCAACTTTAATCTCTAGGCCACTATATTTTCATACGCCTCGGAGGATTATCAGGAATTGAGTGGGAAGCAAGTTGAGAAACTAACGGATTTGAGTAGTTATGGAGCTTACTATGAAAGGATAGGTATTTGGTGTGGGCTAAACCAACAATATTAAGATCTTTATGGATAAGTTTATGGGTGGCAAAGTGAGGAGCATTGAGGATTTTTCGAATGACTGAAGATCAAAATGACGACAATAAATAAAAAGTATCTTTTTTATGATGTAGCCATCATGAATTTAACTACAATAATTGTAGTTAAATTCATATCGACGTAGTTAATTATTAATGACGAATTAAAGCATTTTAATGGGATTATTTATGTTTCATTCCACATGCAAGGTCATTTAAATATTTTTTAAATTACAATATTGATATTATGATCTTTCCATAATGGTAAATTCCTAGCCTTACCTAGTACCTCACCTGCTCATTTATCGCGGATTAGATTTCCTCCGCGATCATTATTTCTTCAATTTATTTTATTATCCTTCCAAATTTTCATCTGTCTCATTTTATGTCTTCCCTTTTTACTTCTATTTGATCTTAAGGAGTCAGATGTCATTCCTTTAATGTGTCTATAGAAATTTAATATTTATCTGTAATTTTTTTTCTTTTTTAATATCTTTTTGATTTACCTCATCCAGGATTCGTTTTTTACTGCAACCATTTTCCTATAGTAATCCTGAATGGAAATCTTTGTGATAAGCTAAATAGTTAAAGATTATCTTATAATCTTCTTCGCTGCAGCAGCTGCTCCGTTATCAGTAACATTGTACTCAGTTGCTTATGTAAAAACTTATAACATAAATACTTTATAAATTTATTCTATAACACACAAAATTACAATTCAGAGATAAAACAACAGTCCAAATGAGACTTTTAATTTAAGTTGAAGGAAAAATATAATTATTTATATAATGGGAGAGTAAAAAAAGAAAATATAAATCAAGTAAAAATGAATGAAAACTAGGATTTTCAGTTTGATGGATAAATCGCTTGTCTATAGAAGAACCTCTTTTGTTTTGAGATAATAATTCATATTTAATGTTTTAAAAGTTACTTTATTATCTTCTTAATGCGGTATTAGTAATTTTATATTAAATCATTTACGATGATATCTGAAATTGGTTCAGAAGTTACTTAAGACACGGATATATCTAACGCGTCATGGTATTTTGGACGTGTGTACCGACATCACCAATAGACGTTCTTACTGCGACATCGTCAGTTCCTTTTAGTAACAATAATAACACATTTTGAAATTTAGACAAAATAAACTATTGTAATATTAATTTATTTGTATATTTTTTTCGCAACGGATTATAAACACACTGTTTAAAAAAACGGTCTGGGGTTTTAATCACAGCCAGAAGATTTTAATGGAAAGTTAAATTCAATTTTAGAAAAAAAAAAGTTGATAATGAAATGAAAAAATCAACTTAATTCTGGGTCTAATTATCCTGTGAGAAGAGCACCACATGGTACTATGGTCTGGCTGCATTAATTCAAAGCACAAACATTAATATAGTACTGAAGAGTTGAATATAGAAAAGAGATAAACTTGTTTTTTCGCATTAAGTTTTTTGTTAAATTGACATCTGTCACTTATCCCGTGACAACAAGCAGATGATGATATGGATGAATTGTGGCATGTCACGCATGAGGAAGGTCAGGACCCAGCGGTACTCCTAACATGATATTTTATTAATTTTAACCGAGTTGATCCCACAACCAACACCTTTTTAGCCTTCTTCGGGTATTTCTGGCATGTTTCTCGAGACCATGGTTTTTATTAGATTGTTAACATGTTCGTTGGGTTTATCATGACATCTTTTGTATGAAGTTTGGTTGTGATCTTGTACCATTGATATAATAAGTAAGTCAGTGAGTAACATTATTTTATTGACTTAATAGGATGTTGGTGTAATAAGTCTTAATGTGTTTGCTGGAAAGTATATATTTTTTATTAAGTAAGTTTAAGTATTTGGATGTGGACAACATGTCAAAAATTAGTTTCAAATATTGAACGATGTTTATGAAATGTTTGGGAAATAATAACGGCTTAAAGTTTCCGTTTTAAAATTAAGCATCGCGCAGAATATTGGGCCAAAAAAAGAGGATGAGCAGTCAATGGAATTTAGTAGAGGGTGAACCATGCGCAAATGCGGGACATTTATCTGTTATACATATATAGTTCCAGCAATAGTAGCGCGACGGTTGGAATGTTAAAAATCTACTTAAGCATAATGAAAAACACTTCTCCCCCCTTCAACCCGCTGCATAATAAAAAAAAAAATAAAAAAAAAAAAGAAGAAAATTATGACATTAAATTTTCAAACTCATTTAGAACAAAAAAATAGAGGTCTAATGTATTATGTTACATTGCTTAAATTTATTTGAAAGTTTATTTTCATGAGTGTACTTCACTGATACTTGTACTGTCATTTACGTATACCTTTACTAGTAACGATCAACTACTGAGCTAAGGGGAAAATGACTGGTTTATGGTGATATTGGAATGAGTGGTGGAGGAGAAAAGTTTTCAAATTTCAACATGAAAAGCTTTTTGCAAGGGAAAGAGCACATTGAGGAGCACCAACCCGCTGCTAAAGTAACTTTGATTTCATTGACGGGTCAGCAAATAATAGTCTGTTAAAGTTTTTCAAGCTTTATTGTTATCTGCTACTAAGGAGAATAACGAGATCGCTATATTCATCGAAAAAAAACAGTTTTATAAGGCAGTATATTAAATTACTGTTTTAGAATTTTTACTAAATTATTTTGTTAGTAAAATTGTTGAGGTTGCGGTGGTGTTATTTACTGGTAATGATGGATATGCTATAAAAACCAGTTCACTCAAAGTGCCGTAAGAGTGTGTGAAGTGAATCTGTGTTACATAAATATATTAAAACGGTTGGCATCAAAGATTGATTAATTTCGGAATATACCCTTTAACCTTAATAATGCCCTTGAAAGCGAATAGGGTTAGAAGCAGGCAAATCTATAAGTGGAAAGTAATTGATCTTGAGCGAGTGCTTTTTCTCATTTATTATTAGTGATTTCCCTTGTCCACTTTTCTTAACTGTAATCGTATAATGGTCTGTCGCTGGGAGTACTTCACGACAATCCACTACCATAATATTATTTCATCATCTGTCAAAGAGTGCTATAGCGCACCGGGTAGTTTTTTGCGGGACGATTAGTAGATAGTAGTATCGAGCGGAATGAGTTGAATTATTTATAACACTTGAGAGCAGTCAATGAAAATTCTTTTCTACTTCCGATGTTTTTTAATAGTAAGCAAATAAATATTTATAATAAAAATATTTTAAAAAATAATTCTTATTACTTTTCTGTTTAATATTATTTCCAGAAAGTTGTATCGCCAAAGAAAAAAAAAAAAAAAAAAAAATCTTTAACTAACAAGGGGACGTTTGGAGTTGGAGGAATGCCGATTTTTGTGTGGGTAGTAGGGATCTATAATAGTGCAGAACTAGAGTTATAGCCGCCGATGGGCATTAGGAGCCGAGAAAAAAAAATTGACAGCCTTCTAAGATACTACAAAATTTTAAAGGTAAAAAAAAAATTATTTTTGATTTCGACAAAATTTAGTTTCTACATGTTTTTTGATATGAGGAATCTGAAAATATTATCAGTTTTTAGTTTAAAAATTTTTTACACCCAAATTTTTATTTCAAATTGCATTGAAATCCTAAGATTGATGAATAATCTAAAATTAATATCAGGTATTGGTTAAAAAATATGTTTTTTTTAATGGTCTTATTGTGTAAAAATTAAAATAATAATAGAAATAGATCATTTTAAAACATCTTAATATATATAATATAGGTGGGAAAAATTTTTAAACTAAAAACTGATATTATTTTCAGATTCCTCATCTCAAAAAAAAAAAAAAAAAAAATGTTGAAACTAAATTTTGTCGAAATAAAAAAAAATTTTTTTTTACCTTTAAAATTTTGTAGTACATATCTTAGAAGGCAAGGGGCTGTCAATTTCTGAAACAATGTAAATAATTTGCGCTTTCTCACATAATTCACCACCGGTTGTTCATGAAAACAAAAAATTTCCACTGATTTACAGCGGATTTCCTTGGAATTTTGTCATTTCTTTTGAGCTTTTGAGCACCCTAAAGCCGGGTAGTGTCTTAAGCATAACGAATGTATTTTTTATATCAAATACAATACATAACAGCAATTAAACGTGAAAGAATCATTTCTCTTCTATCTTGACTGAAAGCTGAGAAAAAAAATAAAACGTGATTTTTAATTTTTTTTTTTTTTTTTTTTTTCTCAGCTCCTAATGCCCATTGGCGGCTATAATTCTAGTTTTGCACCATTATAGGTCCCTACTACCCACACAAAAATCGGCATTGAAATCTGTGTTACAACTCCAAACGTCCCCTTGTAAGTATTTATATGAACAATATATGTTCTCTCTATTTGGTCATTGGTTACTATTCTTAAACAGTTACTCCCAGCAAACCTTCTTTATTATCATTAAAAAGTTTTACTCAATTGATCAAGTAATTGCCATTAAGGTCCGACAATAACAATAGTATTTTCTTAAAATGACTTACTTCTTTTTTAAGCCCACAGTAATTGCCATTAGACCTGTATTCCGTTAATTTTTACCTGTTGGAAAATAGTACTTGTGACACCTTAATGTCAAATACCATTGAGTAGAACTTCTTCCTGTAAAATTCCTCGAGATAGAATTAATGATAATACCAAAGGAGTGAACCAGTTAAAAGGGAATCAGAAAGGTGTAGTTTAGGCAGAATAATCACATAAACATCATAATTAAAAGTTTTTGATAAATCAAAGAGTACATTGATGGTGATCTTCTGTTTTTCCATGAAGAAAAAAAATCAGGATTCAGCTTGACAGGAATAAGGAGAACTTTTTGCTGAAGACAGGAGATGAATTGAGAATGAACAAAGGTTTCGGTATTTGATTTGATAAGATATAGGATGAGCTTATGTTCAGTAGCTTTAGGAGGTGGGACATCACTATACCAGAACAAACAACTATTATATACGTTTCTTCATACAGCTTGTCCTATCAACTATGTAAACCAGCTAATTTTCGTAGTATCGATATTTGAAAAAAAATCCAACCACAATTTTTTTATAATTATAATTTTGTCTGTAGTTTAATGATCTCAAATTTTATATATAAAGACATAAATTTTATTTGAAAGTAGCTATTTCATCAAAAAACTCACATTAATACCAACAAAATTGGTTGAAAAGTGATTGCTAAAATAAAGTTAATTATAAGATATTGCAAAACCTGTTCGGTTGGGGCTATTCTTCTTCTTATGTGTTCACCTATAATTTTCCGATGACTATTTTTCAGAAATTAGTAATCTTCTATTTATTTATTCATTTTTTGAAGCATTATCATTATTATTATTTTTTTATATGATGGCATCAACTTTAATTAGAGAAGAAGATAATCTGGGATGCAGTCCAAGAGAAACCTGCCTTGCAGTTCTTCAGGGCCACCGAATCACACAAGAGAGGACACGAACGATGACAGTTCTTGGAAAAAAATTGTCTACCGACTTTAATTTAGTTAGATATCTACTAATATTTCACCTAACCTCTCTAATTTATTTTATGCGTAGAAATTTGCGTACAAGTATAGAGACCTCTTCGAGTAAATAAATGCAGTTAATATCAGTTTGTTTTTGTATTTAAAAAAAAAAGTCTCAATAAACGGGCCCAGGACTTCCTTTTTTTGGGGGGGGGGGTTGCAGTCGAGAAACTGCATATAACCATAGAATAAAGTTTTTACTTTATTTTTATTATAAATGGACTCGAATTTTAAGTTAGTAAAAATGTCTGAACTGATCAAAATACAGTTATTTTTGCATATAATTATTATCTGAATCATCCAACGAATTAATCACTGCTCTTCTACTAATTAACCGATGCTTTAAAGTAACAATTACTTAATTTGTAAATGACGGGGTGTAATGGGAACATACCATCGATTCGTGGTTCATCTGTCAGCCTAGATATCCAATGTAGTGACTACTTTTATGAAGAAGCGCCCGTTTCTTGGAGACAATAGACAAACAATACTCATTGGTTGTAAAAAAATAATGGATCCCCAAGGCAATGAACCTACTAATTCAATATTTGAATGTTCTCGCCATTGTTCCTCCTGGTATTTACTAGCAACTAAGGAAATGGTTTCCTTCAGTTGTTACCTTTTATATTTTATTTGTTTTAGATAAGTTGCATAAATAAGAATTTACAAATAGTTGGTGAAAATTTACATTTTGAAATAAAACTAGATAAAACAAAACAATGGTTAGTTAGTAACCGGCGATGACCTGTGTTTTTCGAGATACTTTTATACACAGTAATAACAATAGCAGGACATTTAACTCGAGGGTATCAACACCGACAGTCAAAACGGTTACTTTTATTAATAGCACAATAATAAAGCTATAGTTGATTGAGAAGATGAGTGGAGAAGAAGATAATCAGGGATAAAGTCAAACAGAAACAATGTCCAAGTAGAAATACTTAAATAGTGCGTCTACGTTTCGACCTGCCTTGCAGTTCTCCCGTTGAGTCACTGTTGTCCCGTTGTCATCGTTCGTCTCCAGTCCAGCGTGGTTCGGTGGCCATGAAGAATACCTGCAAGGCAGGACGAAACGTTGGCACACAATTAAAGTATTTCTACTTGAACGTGGTGTTTCAGTTTGACTGCATCCCTGATTATCTTCTTTCCTATTAATAGCTTAATTCGTCTAAAATTTTAATTAAATTAAAAAGTCTAGAATCTGCTATTATTATTGGTTCGAAGACTAGATGCTAAAAACAGAAAATGAATCTTAACTGGGGTAGAGTTTTATGTCTGGGAATATTCACAATATATTGATATTTTAATATGAATAAGATAGTCTGGGATGCAGCCAGGAGAAAGAAAAAAAACGCCTCCAAGCCAAACAAATCTTAATGGAGCACCGGCGTTTCGACCTGTCTTGCAAGTCTTTAGGGCTAAAAATAACAAAAAACTAGGTGCGACCAGATGATAACTGCACATTTCTCTCACTTTCTCCCAGGTATTAAATCTTGTTTAATCAAAAATAACTTTTCCTTAGGTATTTTAATATTTATTTAAACTTTTTATATTATTTTAATCAGTTTTTCCTTTCCTTACTATTTTGTGCCGACAGATTTAATGTAACTTTTTTTATTACACTAGCAATGTATTTTTCACCTATATTATGCTGTCTACTATTTAATTATGTAATGAACTAATGAATTATGTAACTTTTTCTATCCAATTGTTATTTAATTTATTTATTTTTGTTATCATTTGATTACATCAAGGTTTTTGTTATTTTTAGCTCTAAAGAAGTCATGCAAGATTTCAACCTTGCTGGCACTCCATAAATTTTTTTTTTTATTTAGGCGTGTTTTTCTATCTTCTGACTATATCCCATACTATCTTCTTTACATATATATTTCTTACATTCAACTATATATTTTCTATTAATATTTAAGTGAATATTGTTAGTTGAAGTATAGGATAGGATAGAATAAAATAAACCCGGACGGACACTCTGGAAACGGACTGGAACTTGGAAACGGCAAAACGATATTCTTATGGCGACGTGGAATGTGCGTTCTTTGTATAGGCCCGGAGCTATGAAGGTCCTATCAGATGAGATATCTAGGCGTGGTATTGATGTGGTAGGAATTCAGGAGATGAGATGGAATGGAACTGGTATCATGGACAGAAAGGACTACTCCCTCTATTATAGCTGCCACGAAAAGAACCATCTGTTTGGGACAGGATTCATGGTTGGAAGGAAAATAAAATCTCGTGTAATGGACTACCAACCTTACACCCCTAGGCTCTGTAGGCTCAGAATAAGAGGAAAATTTTTCAACTATAGCCTCATAAACGCTCATGCACCTACTGAGGATAAGACTGATGACGAAAAAGATGAATTTTATGACCTTCTGGAGAAAGCTTATGAGGAATGCCCAAAATATGATATAAAAATTATATTAGGTGATATGAACGCGAAGATTGGTAAGGACCCAACATGCAGTAATATTGGTAGACATAGCTTGCATGAGGAGCACTCTGATAATGGATTTCGACTGGTTAATTTTGCAATAAGCCGAAACCTCTTAGTCGGGGGAACTATTTTTAGCCACAAGAACATACACAAGGGCACATGGGCATCACCTGATGGGCGTACGGTCAATCAAATAGATCATGTCCTCATTGACAAACGGCACAGTTCTGATCTTTTAGATGTCAGGGTGCACCGCAGTGCGAATATTGATAGTGACCATTACCTTCTTGTCGCTAGACTGAGAGCTAGAATCTCACACTCTAGAAATGGAAAAGGGGCTAAAACTGCCGCATATAATATCCACATGTTAAAGGATGAAGAAATAAAGAGTAATTTTGAGCGTAAAACAGATGAGATTATAAATGGGCCGGTCTGTGATGACATAAACGGGGAATGGAACAGGCTAAAAAGAGCCCTGATTGTGGCAGCGGAAGAAACGATTGGAATAAGAATGAACAGCAAAAGGAAAGAATGGTTCGATGAAGACTGTGAAAGGCTCACTAGAATCAAGAATGAAGCATATAAGGTAATGATCCAGAAGAAACGGACTAGAATGGCTACAGAGAACTACAGGAGGGCAAGAAAAGAGGAAGATAAGATGCACCGGAGAAGAAAGAAGAGGCAGCATATGATGGAGCAGATGAGACTGATACAGGAATATAAAAGCAGGAATTTCAGCAGAGAAATGTTCGGGAAGGTGAATGACACCAGGCGAGGCTTTAAACCACGAACAACTGCTTGCAGAAGTAAAACTGGGGAAATTATAAGTGACACTCCAGGCATTTTGAATAGATGGTATGAGCATTTTGGTGAACTGCTGGGCTCGCAGGGAGGAGGAACGAATTTTGATTTTGATGTAGTGGAGGAACAAGATGATAGTAATGAAAATATAGTACCTTCTTACGACGAGGTCTATGAGGCTCTGGAAAAGCTGAAAAATAATAAAGCAGCAGGAGTAGACGGAATTCCTCATGAGCTCCTAAAAAACGCTGGCGGAACCTACATAAAGGAGATGACGCATTTACTGGGTAGAATATGGGAGGAAGAGAAGATGCCCGAGGAATGGGAGACGGGCTTGATATGCCTGGTTCATAAAAAAGGGGATACGCTAAAATGTGAAAACTACCGAGGAATATCTCTATTGAACTCCGCCTATAAACTCCTCTCTATTATAATATTCACAAGATTACTTCCATATGCTGAGAATATTATTGGAGATTACCAATGCGGCTTTCGGAAGGATAGGTCAACATCAGATCAAATCTTTACGCTGAGACAGATATTGGAAAAGTCATTGGAATATAGAATCAGCACCCACCATCTCTTTATAGACTTCCGTGCGGCGTATGATACGGTTAACAGGAAGATGCTCTACAAGGCTATGAAGGAATTCAACATTCCCGCAAAGCTGATAAAAATGGTTGAGGCCACAATGTCTGGATCGAGATGCAGAATCAGAGTACAGTCACACCTGTCAAACCAGTAGAAACAGAGAATGGCCTGAAGCAGGGTGACGCATTGGCTTGCCTACTTTTCAACCTGGCTCTGGAAAAAGCGATTCGCGATTCTCGCCTACAGGTAGGGGGACACATATTTAACAGGCAGATCCAGGTCCTGGCCTACGCGGACGATATTGATCTGATTGCAAGAACAGAAGCTGGCCTGAAGGAGGCATTTGCGGCCCTGGAAACTTCCGCGAGAAACATGGGATTAGTCATTAACACGCATAAAACTAAGTATATGGCTATCGGAAACGACCGGAGAGATCCGCACTTACAAGTAGGAGACTATGTCTTTGAAGCGGTACAGGATTTTACGTATTTAGGTGCCCGTATAGATGTCAATAACTGCTGTTCTAAAGAGATTGAAAGAAGAATACAAGCAGCAAACAGGAGCTACTATGGCCTTCTCAAGCACTTCCAATCCAGGCTAATAACCAAAAACACAAAAGTCACTCTCTATAAGACACTGATCAGACCCGTCCTCACATACGGATCAGAATCCTGGGTGATCAACAGGATTGATGAGCAAAGACTGGCCGTATTTGAGAGGAAGATATTAAGAAAGATCTATGGACCAGTATGGGAGAATGGTGTCTGGAGAAGGCGTCACAACAGAGAGGTTTACGCAGAATTCCGTGACACACCTGTGGTGGATTTTACCAATCTCAACAGACTTCGCTGGGCAGGACACCTAAAAAGAATGAGGCAAGAAGATCGGATACCGATAAGGGTCGCTAACCATATGCCTATGGAGAAGAGGAAGGTTGGAATACCGAAGGCCCGCTGGATGGACCAGATAGGTACTGTGGCCCGACGATTAAATAGAAAAGAATAGAAAAATAATTTTAGTCTGTGACAGTGTCCCTTAAGAATAACAAATAAGCAAAAACATAAATACAGTTAGTTACATCTGGTCATAGATGTAATAAAATAAAATAAAAAATATAACAATGATAATATATACATATATATTAATTAAAGAGAGGAAAATAAGAGAAAGCTCTACAAATGAAATAAAAAATATCTCATTTTGGTATAATGCTTAGTTTTGTATATACAGAAGAAGTACCCCAATATTATATTCAGATTAATACAAATTTATATTTAGTGGAATATATATTATAATATAAAAATTAGTAGTTTTAGTTATTGGTACGATTCCAGAAAAACAAAAAAATTAGATAAAAGTAAGCTAATATAGAGGTATTTAAATGTTTTCAGAGATTTTGCTTGTCTGATTTGAGGATGAATAAAATTCCAGTGGACGGTTGAGCGGAAGAAGAAGGAGCGTTGGAATGCAGAAGGTGATGAGACCGAAGAAATAATTTGACCTATAGAACCGCGGGGGATTAGGGCAATCTGAGATTTACAGGGAACGGGTTGGCCAAAAATCATCCCGAAATTTGTAATCGAGGAGTAGAAAGGCATTATAGACGTTATTTACAAATTTTTAAATTGACAAATACTTAGAAGCTGATTTGAGATCATGTTAAGTCCAAAGGGAGCCATTTATATAATTCCATAGCACTGTTGACATCATCTATAAAAGATGCGAGGCACCTTTAATGCCTGGCGTGTCGGCTGTGGCACGCACGTCTTGAGATAGCCATCGCTGTTATAAATAAACTTTAAATTAAGTAACATTTTATATTAAGTTATGTTCTTTTTATTATTAAACGATCATCTATAAAATGTGAATGCCTACTGAAGCGAATTTCAGAATTCAAATGAAGTCAAGTTTGATAAAATGCGTTAACCTTTCATCCATCTTGTAGTATAGTTTTAAGATACTTCGGGGTTTAGCCCACATGATGTTTTCGTTAAATATAGATTATATGAATTCTCGTATTATTATTTTTTATTATTCAGAACGGTTTATTTTATTTATTTTTTTAAATTTTATTGAGTAAATATTACAATATTCCACAAACGTGGGCAATAAGTAATATAGATGGTTTTATGATTGATTACATTCACACATGTAAAATGAAAAAAAAAAAAAAAAAAAAAAAAAAAAAAAAAAAAAAAAAAAAAAAAAAGAGAACATGAAATAATTATGCTATACATAA
Source organism: Euschistus heros (assembly GCA_003667255.2). Taxonomy (NCBI): domain Eukaryota; kingdom Metazoa; phylum Arthropoda; class Insecta; order Hemiptera; family Pentatomidae; genus Euschistus; species Euschistus heros. The sequence continues at coordinate 1,590,984 of RCWM02000232.1, forward strand.
ATAATATAAAATATACAATACACATATAAGTGAAATATATAAACCCACGTTATGATATAGCAGTATATATGAGAAGTATATTAATTATATACATGTTTTTAAGTCTTTTAGTACTTAAACCTCCAACAAACTAACACTAAACTTCATATTTTATTTTAATCAAATATTAAATAGGTATAAACGCTTTATGCTAACTTCAATCTCAGGTTATTGCCAGACTTTGATTCCACGAAATGAGCTTACTATTTTAGTTTTAGATCAAAGATTTTTTTTTTCTAAAAATAACTCTAAAATACGTATTTGGGGTTAATGTTGTATCTTTCACAAATGGCCTCCCACCTTCAGCTAAAATAGTTTTCCAAGAATAAATAATTGCAGATGGCTGTTTTCTTTGTGACAGGCCATCATCGATTTCAAGTAATGATACAATAACAACACTTAAATGGATGAAACGAAACTTGGATCAGATTATTTATAGCTAAGAAAATGCAAAACGTCAAGGCACAGGGGAAAAAAATAACTTTTGTAATTAAATATAAATATTATTTACTCATATTTGTAAATTTACAACGATTGTTTTCTAAAAAATTGGAAAGTTACTTATTTAAATTTATTTATGAACTCTGCTAAAAGAGATCATAATACACGTGTTTCGGAATGTTTTTTTTTTTTTTTTTTTTTTTTTTTTTTTTTTTTTTTTTTTTTTTTTTTTTTTTGCATTTATGAATTTACAAACGTTTACGTAATGATTCCAAACTACTTTTTTTTCTTGATAAAATCTAAAAATAGTCGTGCTCATTTAAGAATGAAATTATTCTTTTAAGAAGTTACGCTAAAAATAGTTGAGGTGAAATGTCTCAGGGCTAATTAAAGGATTTGGGTTTTGATGGGGTGAGTGGTAGGTGAGAAGCCAGAAATGAGAAATCAACATTTTTATTAAGTAATAATTTTTATTTGGCAGAAATAATTTTATTGATTTATCTGTTTGGATTTGAATTTCTAAGCATAACATTATATGAATGTGTGGCAAACCTCGCCACATAACATTGTACTTTTGAGTTTTTATTATTGTAAATTTGAAAATTGCTAAACCTTCCTAGAACTATGAAGAAGACTTAGTTAAAATTTGGTACTCATGGCTTCAGAAGTTTCACCTATGTAAACTCTATTGCGCAATGGTGATAACCATATAATGGTAAATTTTCAAAATTCCCTGAATATGTCGCTCATGGGCTGCAATAGCGGCACAACTCCAATAATTATTTTTTGAGATAAGTAGGTTTTAGGTTTTTATTTATACGGAAAATGCATAGGAAATGCTTTAGTTTGCTTAGACGGAATTACCTTCCAGTTATACCTTCTCTCTTTAAGCAAACTAAAGCATTTCCTATGCATCTTTCTTAGCAATGAAAACTTAAAAACCCACTTATCTCAAAAAATAATTTTTGTGCCATCATTGCAGCTCATGAGCGATATGTAAATTTTATTGTCAATTTCAGGCTCTATATAACACTCTATGTAACCCGTATATGTAGAATGGCGCTCGCCACCTATCGACCGATTTTCATACTTCACCGAATCCACAAATTATAGCATTTTAAATAATAAATTGATTTAAAATCAGTAAATCTATTTATTGCTAAACCTTTCTGGAACTATAAAGACGATGTAGTTAAACTTTGGTGCATATTGGTTCTGTAGTTTCCGTCGTTAGTGATCACAAACGAAAAATGGCTTGTCCTTTTTATTTTTGTGAATTTATTATTTTATTTTATTTTTTTTTTTTATGCATCTATTTGTTAATTACATTGTTCTTGCAGACAATGGGAACGCCAATCATTTATTTCGAAAAGCAAACATTTTCTAAGACTTTTGCCAAATAATAGAAGAAAAGACTCCTCAGAAAACGCCCTTGACCCGTTGACAAACGCCGCAGAGTAGACGCAGTAAAAAGACTATTGGGGTAGTTCCTCCCTCTCCTCCACTGTGGTCGGGATCCCACCCACTCCCCGGCGTTGTAAAAATAAATCAACTTTTTTCTTTCTTTTTTTCCTTAATGCATGTATTGCCACGTCTCTTGCTGCCTTGGTGTTGGATTAAATTCTTTTTACGGGTACTGCTACCTTCAATAGGTTTCTTCAGCGGAGCTCATATTTTCACATCCAGTATTTCATATCACCCGCATTAGGGTATGACATAAGAATTTTCAGTAGATTTTGTTTTGTTTTTAAATAACTAATTTGATGAATAAATGTGTATATTTCCATTTAAAAAAAAAAGTTTACGATTACATTTCAAATTACTGAATACCAGACTAAAATGACTGTCCGTCGTTTTATACTCCTTTAACATACACTTGAAATATGTTCAAACCGCCCAGTTAATTACGAGACAGTCCTATTTAGACATTCGGAGTAGAGCTTTGTGGCTCCAATAAACCAATTCATCTCGTACCCAATCCTTAGAATCCAAAATCATTCGAAACTAATCCATTAAGATTTTAATGTACCATATGTTGCTGATTTAACCCTTACCAGATACCTGTCCTTTCATAGGAAACTATGATCAACTTTCTTCCCATTCTATCTAGATAACCTTCGTAGGCGTCTGTTTGAAGATGGACTCGGTACCTTCTAATATAGAGATTTTATTGAAGTGCTACCAATAATCCGTTGTTTTACAAGCAATCGCTATCTTATGAGTATTATCTTTTAAAAACAAAAATGTGTTTCATGACTATTTTGTTTTGGATAAAACAAAACTAAAAATATATGACAATAGTTTTGTAAACGTTTATAAATATTAGAACGACGTCCATAAAATTGTTTGTTAAAGGTATAGTAAAGGATGCATAAAAATGGACAATAATAGATGGTACTTAAGTATGAAAAATTACATATGTACGACTAAATACTAAAATATTATTCAAATATAAGGTCAGCAAAACAATATTTAAAGATTATACGAACAATATTTAGAAAGAAAATAAAATAGCAACACTTTGAATGTGATTTTTAAATGACATGCCATAAACGACCTAATTTTTGTTTTCACGCGTTACTAAGTTCGGAGTATGTGGTATTCCTAATGATAAAAAAACAAAACTACATAATGTTTTTAAATCATATGCCATATATCTATTATATTAAATATAATTACGTATTATTTATAATTAACCTCAATAACATTTGATAAGAATATATGCCAACTAGTATTCATATAAAATAAGTAAACGTGTTCAAAAACAATAAATCTTAGGATCAGTGAACGAGAAAACTGATCGACAAAGAATGTTCTTAATGCCATTCAAATCCACTAGCATATCAACTTACTTTTCATTCTATTCCAAATAGAATAGTGTCTGAAAATAAGATGGCCTAAATAAGATACAACTTTTATTAAAAGTGCTACCAATGGTTAGTTGCCTTGCAAGCATTGACATGTCATTGTAATACATTATCTTCACATTTACTAGATGAATTTCTATTTTATTGTATACAGTTGTAAATTTTCATAAATAGATAAAAATAAATTATTGAAAGATTACAAAATTTATATTTTCGATATTTCCATCGACATCATTCTCCACGATTTAATCCGTTGAACTGGTTTCACCATTTAGTCAACATTAGTTTTTGTTACCAATCACATGCAATAAGACACTGACTAATTATTTCTTTAGAACTAGTTTAAGTTACGTAATTTAGCTGTTCCTTGTTGCTTGAAGATGAATAACATGAATATGAATCAGTACTTTGTTAAGAGTGATTTATGGTAATAAATGCTTTCCAATCTTTCAATAACGTCCTAATAATAGTTTCCACCTGTAAAAAAAATTTAAACTCATTATTTGTATTCTTTAAATATTTAAGTAATTTTGGTTCAATTTAATTTAATTTAAAAGGTTGTATAAGGTGTCCGTTCATCGAACTACGTCTGCATTATATTTGATGTAGAGCTGATGCGAGCGTTCGTGAAGAGCTGTTAAAGCATTTAATTTATTTAAGTTAAATTAAATCAAGCGATTAAAAAAAAATAATAACTCCCTAAATTTTAATGTATATTTATTAATCCTATTTAACCAGTCTGTTAAATGACCTTATTAGTTTATTTGTTTAATATATCAATTTTATCCCACTTTCAATACATTATTACAATTATCAATTGAGTTGAATTGTAAAAGATGTCACTGGTTTGACTATTCCTCGACTACTATACTTTTCCTCTTGACATATGAGCTCCATGTCAGTCTTCAGTGACTGATTGTGACTATATACCTATTGTTTCGTAATTTAAATTTTTCTTGTCGTGACTTTTCATCGTTAACTTTTAATGTTTAAAGCTCACAACAATTTTGCACATAGTTCAAATTATAATATTGGAATGCGTTGTATAAGGAGTTATCTAATGTATAATTACAATCCTGTTGAATGCAAAGGTCGCAGTTAATGTGTTTATAGTCCTTTAAAGGTTGAAGAATTTTTTATTGATAAGAATAAATACCGCACTCAAGTACCAATATTGCATTCAATTCCTGAGACATCAGGATAAGGCAGGGAATTTTTCACTTTACTTTCATGTTATATTATACCATCAACAACGAAATAGAAATAATTTAGAAGTAAAAATAATTTGAACCAAATCATGATATGGTACGTTTTACTTAAAATTATAATCCTATTTTTAAAAAATAAAAGAAGATTTATATAAAAGATTTTTTTTCGAGAATTCCTTCGAAACTGGAATCGTAACATGTTTGATGAAATAAAAGGGAAGCCATTATTATATAAAGGAATGACTAATGGATTTTAACAAAAAAGAAAAAAAAAAAAATTAAATCTTTAATATATTTACTGGAAACTTTTAAAAGGTGAATATACTAATAAAAAAAAACTTTATGGTATTTTTAAAGAGCTAAACTCATTTATTGGAATAGGAAGTATTTTTTTAATTAAATATATTAAATCAAAGGAATATAATTCGAGACCCGCTCTCACACAGCCTCCACTGGCTTACAAACCAGACTGCACAGACAATCTTTACCCCTCAAGACCGATGCATAAAATTTATGATTATTTACTCTAATCTCTTTAGACGTATAAATCTCGCGGGACGGCCATACACTGAAAAAACAAAGGTCTTCTGAAGCCCTGAATGAAATGTATGAATTTTCTTTTTAACACGTGTTTTCCCTAGTTTGTCAAAAGCGATACGTTTTTTTGGAATGCGAAGGCGTTCTACGTTTCCCGTAGTTTGATATTAGGGGAGTAGGAGTAGTTAGGAGCTCATCTTTCTTATACCAAATAACACTACCTTTTGGCGAGGAGGCAGGTTCTAATGAGTTAGCTCCTTTTGACTCTGTTTCTTCTAATTCTCCTAATAATCTTGCTCGATACCTCTCGGCTGTTCAAAATTATCGCTATATAACATTTGTCGCTAGGACCTACCGTTTGTTTATTTAGAATAATCATTAATTGTTAATTTAATTTAAATACTTTAAAAACATACAGGATAAGTGTAAAAAAAAAAATAATAATAATAAACATAAGGGCATAGACGGGCAGCTTAATTTGAAGTTATTTAATTCGAAAATGTATCTCCTACAGGCAAATAAATCGGCAACCCCAAAAACATGTTCTATGCTATTCCTTCTTTAGCCGACAGTCTGAAGGGGGACTTTAATTTGTTTTTTCTTAATTAATTATTTAATATATTTTATTATTATTTTAGTTCCAGTTATGTAATTAATTAGTAATTAATTTACTTGGCATTATACTCTTTAAAAAAAATTTATTTGACGAATCCAACTATAGTTTCCAATCCTCAAGATTAAGCATTCTTATTTACAGTCCATTGTCAACATATTTTAAAAATTTTATTTTCTATAAAAATATAATAACGTCCTATATCTGTTAGATGTCATTCTATTTCTTGTTTAATGTAGTGAATTTGTTGAATAAATTCTTATCAATAAATTAATTGCCAATTAAATTAATTATTAATTTATCTTTAGTATTCCTTTTTTATATTATCTATGAAATGCCTAGTTATTTGTTTAACTTTTTTTGTATCATTATTTTATTCTGTTTTGTTATACTTTTTATTTACTTTTAAATACGGCATGCATGTGAACTTATAACGCTTTTAGTTATTCCCCATAACTGTGGCAGATTGTGGAAGATTTTTTAAGTTAAAGAAAAGAATTTTTAAAAATTGCTTCCTGAAACGTTTAGCAACGTTTTCCTATTACGTGTACTGTTTTCTAAATTATTGTCAATAAAATATCAAAAATAAATTTTTTATTGATCGATTTTGTATTCCATATTCGATTTCTTCGATCATCATCATTTCTTGTATATATTAAGATGTATTGCACATATCTCTTGAGGTAAGGCCACTCAAAGCCTTATCTATACATTTGTTTTCACCAGTTGGCTATTCATGTGTAACTGGGACACTGATGACTTACTATTCAGTTCACGGTCTTCCTGTTATCTTTATAATTTATGATTAATTTTCCTCATCTGCTTAGTCGTGTGTAAATATAAATATCCGTGATAAAAATAACCACAAGTTTCGGCGTTTGAGAGATAGGCAGTTTTACAAAATAAGGTTGTATAATTTATAGAAAATTAAAATTAAAAAGTCCGATTAGATGAAAAGTATTTCCCCTACTTAAAATACTACTTCTTTGATGAAATTCGTTTGATTTCTTGTTTCACATATTTCATTTAGTAATTTGTTATATATAACGTTATAAGTTGTTGGATTTAATAATTACCTAATACCTAAAAAGCAATTAGCGTAGAATGCAGCTAGGGTTACCTACGGTGCATAAATTTTCCAGTGATAGATAGACGGAGGCGTGGAAGGGGCGATTGAGTAGGAGTTGATCTTGTGCATTTAGGTTTTTAGGGGTAAAGGATGGAAGAGGTATCAGGCCAGAGATTTCTGGTGATGTTGATACCGAGTTTCAGATCATCCAAACCTTTTCGATAAAAAAATAGGATGTCAGAAAAAATTCCCGTTTGATGAAAAAAATCAAGATTTATTTTTATGATACATAATTATAAAGCCAGCTAGATAATCCCATTATGACTCCACTCAATTGATTTTGAATCATTGGTCGAACGAACCCCATATTCAACCTCATGCATATTCGTGACTGTTTATTTTTTACGCTCATTCCAGAAAGGAAATGAGCCATTGATATGAACGGGTGATAATAATGCTTGATCTGGACTTAACGCTGGAGGTAATGGAGGAACCTTATTCCACATATTTTTTTTCTACGGTGAGAAGGGTTGGGCTTGTCGAACCAAATCAACGCATATTCCTTATATATTCATATTCCAAATAAAGTTCTGCATCGAAGTAACGACCTTCAGATATGAATTGAATGAAGGTGTATGACACCTTCGTAATTCCGTAATACAGAGAACATCGTCTTTTTTTTTTTTCGAATTGCTTTGCAACGTATCGGGATACCTATTCGCCAATGTATCCAACTTTCATCGCTTGTTACAATCCCTTCGCAGAAACGATTAATAGTCGAATTTTTGGGGTCTAAGCGCGGGAAGAAAGCGATACGAGAGGGATTTCGATTCAAAACACGAAGAATTTGTAATCTTCATTGTTTTGTTATTATAGTAAATCATTAATGAACATCGATTCATTTGAGGTACTTAAAGAGCGCCCCTTTTATTGAAAGAGCTGATCTAGACTGTTCTTTTGGAGTTGGCCCAACTAGAAATCTTCAGACTCGGTAGGACAAAGGTTGTAAAAGCCTTTGTATCATCCCAGTGAATAAGTGGTTGTCGAATTTTGACTGAAATGTGTTAGTTGACAAAATGAACATGTTTTCCTCATGGTGAATAAGTTTTTAAGTCAGATGTTCATTTTAAAATATAGTTATTTAAAATAAACATCTCACTTAAAAACCTTATTCACCATGAAGAAAACACCTCCACGTTTCTTTTCAGTTACTTAATTCAATTTGGTGGAAATTCGACTTCACTTATTAAATGGGATGACAACTGCATTAATAACTAGAAATTAAAGTAAAAACATTGTGACTTAACGGTTGTTAAATATTGCAAACTTATTTATATTATATTGTATGTTAATTTAAACTTGATTTTCACTTTTCAGCTTCTTTTTACCCGATTGGTTTTTTCGTTTGGCCGCTATGCGAATGTGGCACATCAAGAAATATTTCTTTTTATTCTTAAGACTCTGGAGATAACCACTTGGGACGAATTATAGGACAAGTTTCGAAATGTTTCTTCAAGGTCGCCAACACATTGCATTTCTTCGCCTCCTACGCCCTCTCATACTAAAACTTAAATATTTGTACTATATATAAAGTTTTAGAACTGTATCGTGCAGCAGGCAAGAAAACCAAAATTGAGAAAGAATGGGAGTAAAATATTTATTTCTTTGTAATCAGGATGTTTCTTCGTTATTAAGAATAATGAAATTAAGAAAGGATAGTTTATTCAGTAATACCCGAATTAAATGTTGGCTGCTTATTACATATTATTCTTATCAATCCAATAGGCAAACCTCTGATAATACATTTTAGCATTTACTTCCAATACTATTATTAAAGCATTACTTGTAATGATGTTCACATTTTTCATATATATATATATATATATATATATATATATATATATATATATATATATATATATATATATATTTTTTTTTTTTTTTTTTTTTTTGTTCTCTTGTCATTCTTACTTCCTTATTTTCCTTGATAAGAATCTTAATACTTACAATGTCACAATTAACTGTAAAAAGAACTTTTCTGTGATAAATGTTTGGTCATGTAATCTGTTCAGTTGTATAACACTTGAGATACCCGCAATGAGTGTAACCCATGTCAGTGTTGTACTGCGCCATTGCGGTAACATTTTCATTGTTGCTGGTCTGGATTCCAATTGCTGCCATTCAACCCTTCAACAATGATTTACAATGGGCCCTTATTTGGGCCAGCATTCACGTTCACATTTCATCTGTTTGTTTTTTTTATTGAAAAATGTTGGAAAGAAGTTACTGATTCCATCATATATCTTTCAGGAATTCCTTGATTTCTAAATTGAAATTAACTTTGATACTTGTCATTTTCTCATATCATATCTGCTAGAAATGATATTTGGGACTGTGGTGACTTAAGGTGTTGGAGTGTCAAGCACTTGCCATTTATTTTGTGGTGCATTGACTACATGATTCTCGACCTTCCCCCTCTGGATTATTCTGTAGGACAAGCTGCCCTTCCCTCCCTATTTCTAGTACATAATAACGTTAAGTTAATAAATAAGTGCATAAATATATCTAAATAATGACTTATCTGCTGATTTTGTAAATATACCCTCATTCCAACACATCTATGCCATTTTTTGACAAGTTGAAATTAATGACTACACTCTGAATAATGCTTTCCATTTGAAATTCAAGCTCATCAACAGCTATTGACTCATTTCAACATTTTGCAATCTCTCTCGATACTTACTTTAATGAACTTTTGAATATATCAAAGTACGCAACTTACTTAAACATATTTTTTTAACGTATAAATATTCATTATTTTTCATAGAACAACCCTCGGATTAGGTATACGAGTGTATATTATTATCCATTCAATCCCACGTCATTAATAATATTTCCATGGAAAAAGTTTGTTAACATAATTAAACAGATAAATTGTGAAAATATAATCGAATTAATTTTTATCTAAGCACCCAATTTATTTTTCTTTTCAATCAATTAAGAGAAATACACATTGTGAAGGATGTATTTTTCAAAATGTGAGCAAAGAAGACCTAAATAAAAAACGATAAGCGCCGTGTGGATGAACTTTCTCATGCAAATGTTTCTCGGTGGGTTCCAGATCCTTCCACAGACACGTCCCACGAAAATACGATCTTATTTCCCGTATAAAATATTTTGAGCTCAAATATTTTAATTTTTACAGGATTCCATCCTGAACACGTTGGTTTAATCCTTGTAAACCTTTATCTACTAGGGGAACTGGTATTGCTAAGCTTCAGAACAAATTAATCCAAAGTGAATCCATGATCTTAAAGCTGATTTTAAGATCAAAAATTTTAGAAATTTTTCCTTTTACATGTCTTCCTTTCTTCCTGTCTCTCTTTTAATATATACCGGCTACCATGATCAATGTCGGTCAATATTCGACTTGTATCCATTTCATAATAAAGAACCGTAATTTTCCAGTTTTCCAGCTTGAAATTGCGTTGAGCTGTTATTTATAATTGAAAGAATAGTTATTTTATATCATTCAGGCTAGAAAGAGCACGGTTCCGAAGTTTTAAAGACTAAATTTAAAGGGTATCAGTTAAGGATGAATACATACACTATGTGTAAACTTCTCATATTTTAGGAGAATGTAGCTTCGATAGTGCTTTCTCGCGGCCTTTCTTTTTAAGTGACCATACTTAATCTTCTTTCTTCAATCTGAGATATTTCCTTCTACTCCCATCCTTTCTCTTATTCCGTTATTCCTAGTATACTACACCTTTGAACCCTTTATACTTCTTGGCAGATCCGCGCCGAAACTCCATCTCTACGTTTTTCACGGGATATCGTTTATACTTCATTCGTTTGTATTGAGTCATATATTGTTTAAGATGCGTGAGTTATGTTGCTTAGCAAAGCATCTTTTTCAGAGGTCTTGCTCCCTTAAACATTTATGTGCTTTAAACATCTGAACGGTCATACTTAAAGATGTTAAATAAAAAAATAGTATATAAATTATATTAAGCTATATAATTATCACACCGGCTGTTACTTCATATGCACATCTCGTAGTAGTTTTACTAGAAATTGGAATACTTTTAATATCAGTATTGCAGAAATTATTTTGCAGTACATTACCATTTTTTTTAAAGTACTCCCTTTTTTTATAAAAAAATCAAATTGCCAATCCTCGGAGTATTGCTGATTTTAATTATAGATGGGCCATCTAGTCGGTACAGGCAGACAGCTAATCGACTGACATAGTAGTCGGCGTTTCCTGTCGAGTAATCGCCGACTTGTCGGCCAGTTTATTCATTTGTATTTTTAAGCTAAAAAAGTTTATTGAAATGAAATAAAAAAAAAAAATCAGTAAAAATAAGTCCATATACCCGATATCTTTTTCAGCAGGTTTAATTTCACATTTCACCACTATCCAAGCTCAATAAAGTATATTGCTGACTTTTGCTTTATTTTTCTAAATAAAAACCTCAGTTGCATACCGGCTCTTTTGCAAAAACAGGAGAAAAAAATATAAAATAAACTAAAACCTGTTCATCTTTTATAATAAAGATTATTTAAATGTTTTTTTGAGTTTTGAAATCAGTTTTTACTTTGTTTCGCTAATCATTTATTATATTATATATATTGGGCGAGTCTCTCTTTGTTAAAAAAAAAAAAAAAAAAAAAAAAAAAAAAAAAAAAAAAAAAAAAAAAAAAAAAAAAAAAAAAAAAAAAAAAAAAAAAAAAAGTGAAACTAGATCAAAAATAAAGAGAAATGCCGCAGACCTTACCTTTTTTTTTTTTACCTCTTTATTCTAATCCGTTACAGATATACAATAATTACAAAACTTTTTAAAGGAAACCACGTTTTTTACCATAAACGTTATATCCCCACTTCTTTAAAGCTATTTCAAGGTTTGACCATATTTTCGGATTTAGCATTGAATTTCCAATAAGAGCAGAGTATATTCAACCTTGAATTTTACAAACTTGAGAACAAAAGAATATCTTGGTCTTCACCTTACTTAGGATAGACCAATATAAGTTAGAATGTCTCATAATGCTTCAACGCTCACCGTTTTTTTCGAAAAAACTATCCACAAAACTGCAAATCTCACAAAAACTTGCAACTTTAACCTGCTTTCATGTTGTATGATAAAATTAATGACTCCGTATCGATTTCATGGAGATATTTAAACATATATTTAAAATATATTTTTACCTTAAGCAATTATCATGTCTTATGCCCAGTCAAATAAGGATTTCACTCGGAATGAACGCAATGAAGCTGAATTTTTGCATATACCTTTGTTTTGGCTTCCTAAATAAGCGGTGAAAATTCACCGTCCTCAGCGTGTTAGCATAATTAGATATTCAAGGTCAAAGGTCACAAGAATCAGTTTTTTTCAAATATTTCGATTTATATGTCTCGGAGGTCAATTAAGAAGGTTACAAAATTTGTAGATAATTATGTTTTCCATAATTTTGGTTTTATTCATTTTTTCATAGGATTAACCGTTTTCAAGATATAGCGCGGGGAAGGAGAAGCGGGCTCCGGTTCGGACAAACATTTGCTTGTTGCACATTTCACAATCTTTTTAAAAAAAATGTCAGAATCAAAGTTGTAAAGTAAACATATGATCTTCTCCTCTTCCCCCGCCGTAAACTGGGGAATCTCGCTTCCTCTAGGATCGGGGACTTCTAGTATCTTTACCTTCTAACTACTAAAGAAGCTGTTAAGTCAAAAATATACGTATATTTCATACACTCTACAAATTGTTACCTCTCATTTCAGCACTGATTGGAAATGAGGGGTGTAGAATACATGAAATGAGAGGTTTAGAGTGAATGTGCGTCTATTTTTGACTTCACAGCTTCTTTAGGAGTAGTTAGAAGGTAAAGATACAAAACGTTTACGATGCGGGAAGGGGAGAATACCGATGTTTAGGTTTTTCGATTATATCACGAAACCGGTGGACTCTGGAAAAATATGTTACATGTCAAAAGTAAAGCAAATTAAATTTCCTATAAAATTGTTTCTATACATATTGGTTCAACCCTCAACAGTTTTCATGATATACGTTATTCAAAATCTATAATTATCAAGAAAACAAATTGTTACCTCTCTTTTTTCAAATATTTGCTTCAAGTGCCAGAAACATATATATGAAATTAAAGTGAATTTAATGCTCTACAACTTTGATTACGACATTTTTTTTAAATACGATTGTGGAAGGCACTAGTAGCCATGTTTGTCCGAGCCGGTGCCCGTTTCTCCTTCTGTGCGCTATATCACGAAAACGGTCAATCCTATAAGAAAATGAATAAAACCAAAATTATAGAGATTATACACTTGAGGTACGCATGATGATATAGAAGGATCAATACAATTAGGATTGATGAATTAAGTGCCACTTCTATTGAGATTATTTTTTCTTTTAAACTAGTTTCGAATGCTAAACATTCATCTTCAGTTCTAAAACATACAAAATTTTTTTCAACACATCAGTACTATGTTACATAGATTATATATACTAAAGTTTTTTAAAAAGATAAGACAAGAAATCAAGCATAGGCACTCACCTTCGAGGTAACTAAAACACTGAATTAGTGAGAAGTAAAAGGGGGGGGGGGCAGGTAGGTTAAGTTTTAGATTTACAATGGGGTTTCCCTTATGACTCATTGGGTTTTTCCGTTCCTATGGGATAAAGCTACCCCTAAAAAATATATTTTGATACCATACTACGGCCCAATATCCGCTAAAGTCGGGAAAGAATTAAAAAAATTAGGTTTAAACCCTGCATTTAAAATAGATAAACCATTGCCATCATACTTTCCTTCACCGAAAGACAAAATAGACCCTTTCCAAAAAAACGGCGTATACGAATTAAAATGTAATGACTGTGAAGCAAAATACACGGGAAAAACCGGACGATCGGTAAATCAAAGAGTAAATGAACATATAAGAGCATACACTAATAAGACCCAAAATTCCAATTTCGCTATCCATCGAAATGAAAATAACCACAAATTTAATAAAGACTCGGGAGTAAAAATATTACATCAAGTAGAAAATAGCCTAAAATTAAATACTTTTGAATCACTAGAAATAATAAAATCGATTAAAACCGATCCAGATTTTTGTTTAAATGATCAGATTAACATATCCAATAGCCCCATTTTAAATTTGTTTCCCATAGGAACGTAAAAACCTTTTTAAAAAACTTAAGTATATATTATCTGTGTAACATAGTACTGATGTGTTGAAAAAAATGTTGTATGTTTTAGAACTGAAGATGAATGTTTAGCATTCGAAACTAGTTTTCAAATAAAATAATCTCAATAGAAGTGGCACTTAATTCATCAATCCTAATAGAGATTATAGTGTGCGTGCGTGTGTGTGTGTGTGTGTATGAATGCTCTTTATTTGTTAAAGACAGTCTTGTACAAATAATAATAATATACGATGGATCCATTGTACGAGTCTAGTGGTCTTAAACAAATCCTTACATAACAATGTTTTGTTTACATTGCACAAATGAATATTTATTGGAACAAAAATATATGATTTATTGGAATAAAAATATAACATTTATAATTCTCATATACACACACACACACACACACACACACACACACACACACACACACACACACACACACATATATATATATATATATAAATAATCATAATGTATTAATATTTTCAAAAGTTGAACAGTTAACTTTTGAATTGAAATCTCTTTCAACCAACAAATTATTATTAACATTATTATTTTGTAGGAACTTGAGTGTTTGACTTCTGACTTTTTAAAGTCGGACTATAACAAAACACTGTTTTCTAATCTGTCATCCGTGGATTTGTTCATAGGCCTGGGGTACCCTGTTCGGTCTCACTAGGCTCTGTAATGTGATTATCTGGTAGTGTGATCAACTTAGCGCTCCCACTTCATCTCGCTCTCCGGTTTTTCGTAACAATTTAATGTAGTTGAGTCATAAATTTAATTTTCTCTGTGTAAACCTTGACTATTTTTTATTTCATAGAATTGACATTTCTTCCTAGTACATTTCCTTTGTTCCAGTCCAATTGCACCCGCATTAGTTTTTTAAGCCGAACGGTTTTCCTCTTCCTCTAACTTTAGCCTCTTCCTCTATCATATATATGATCTAATAGTAAATATAACCCGCTTTGAGATGAAAAAATGAAACTTTGGATTGGAAAAATACATTTGGAGTTATTGGAAAAAATGTGCCAAAAAAACGTGGATTTCATACAAGTACGGGAAATTTGGCATTATATGTGTTTCAAGAGACCCTACTAAATCTACATATATAGATTCTAATAGTAAATTTGTCCAGTTTTTAGATAAAAAGAAGAAAGTTTGATTCGGATTAATAGTTTCAGAGATATAGTGAAAAATGTGCAAAAGAACGTGGATTTCACAACAATACGGGTTTTTTAGTGTGGTTATAAGGGACATTATTAAAACTTCAAATTTAATAGACTAATAGTAAATTTAATTAGCTTTAAGGTGAAAAAAAAGTAATTATGAATCGGACAAATAGTTTCGGAGTTACAGACAAAAATGTACGACAAACATGTTTTCGCGGAGAAGTGGGACTGACCGGCAGTCGGCCAATTTCTACAATTTTTTTCAAGATCATCGCTTCGCGGTAAATGGTCCCATTTCTGAGTAGTTTTTTTTCGTTTCGTAGGAAATAATTCTAGCTATAATTAGTATTTCAAAACTGTTTTCGAAAAAAGCTTAGTTTTCGTGTTATAGGTAAAATATCGAAAATTACCGATATTTTGGGCGGTTTTTTGCGATTTTGGATATGAAGCCGACCTCTGCCGTGGTAGCAAACTTCAGATTCGGATTCAGCACCCCAAAAACATTAAGATCCGTTGAGAATAAAAGTATGACAGTTTTTTCTTGAAAACTGACTTTTGGAGCCTTATTTTACTCAACTATAAACGAAGCGCCTTGAATATTGCCTAGGCCACCCGAATTCCAACAGAAGCTATGATTCCATTCATTAACTTCTCCGTTGAAAATTGTCATGGGCCATATCTTTTGTCAACATTTCTCCAATAATAATCTAAATTTTAAGATTAGTCTCAATGTTAATATCTATTTGATGCTGTTTTATCCATAATAAATGTTAACAATCCATAATAAATCGATAATAACATGTCTATTTTAAAAAGAGCATTAATAGATAGCGTATCAAATTCGAGCTCCTAATTAAGGGAATAAGGGATGAAAAACAGTAACCTCCGGCAGAAAAATTCTAAAAGTTTAGAAAATGTTAAGTGCGTAATCTAGAACCCAATAAGGAGGAAGTCGAAATAGCCATCTTAAGATTAAAATTTAATGGAGCAGCCAGGATCGACATCTGCTGAATTAGTCAAAGCGTACAGTGAAGCTGGAGATTCTAAAATACTTCAATTAAAAGAAAAAGCTGGTTAATTGAAAAAACGCCCGAAGAATGGAAAGAATCTATCTAATTCCGATTAACTAAAAGTGGCTAGTGTTGTTAAATATCATGGTATCACACTCCTTCCAAAGTATTATAAAATATTTACTTTCAATTTAACTAGCTTCTTGACTGAATATTAATAGGATATTATCCTATAATAGTAAATCATCGGTGACTATCAATGATGTTATAAATGAAACTGTTCAACTATTAACCAAATATTGTTTCCTTAAGGATCGTTTAAAAAAGGCCAGTTGGGAGGAAAGTAACTTGGAGGGCGTGGTTTATCAGTTTTAAGTTGATTCCCAAAGGCTTACTATTTGATTCTTTAATGTTTTAGTTGATCTACAAAAACAGGAGAAATTGGTTGATCTTGTTAGTGTCCGAAACATTTGATATAGCCCAATGCGGGACTTCTTCAATTCGAAAAGTTTGAAGCATCTTTTGGGCTAAAGCAGTGAAATTTTCTTTCTCCGTTATTACATAATTTAATACTAAAACACGCTATTAGAAAAGGTAACGAATGCGCTCTGGAAAAAGAATGAATAAAAAATAACTCTGGAAAAAGGTTGATTCACACTTAACAGTGAAGTGACAGAGCTGTGACCGGCACGTGATCCGTCCGGCGAAGCTAAAAGAATTCTTTCCAGCATTAGGATGAACTGATTCACACTAGACCGGCGCGTGACAGTGACAGTGCTCTCGACGGCGCCGTACCGTGAAAATCACATTGTTTGTCAACGATATTTTTCGATTTTCACTGCAGTGTTTTTTAGTAATTTTGTGAATATTTTGATATATTTGGTCGAAAACATGGATGATGAAAAACTAATTGACTTTGTGCGCGCACATCTCGTGCAAATCCGACTTTTATTTAATATTACCCCACACTCACTTTAAACAAACTCTTGGTGATTTCTTTTTTCCAGAGCGTATCTTGCTTTTCTTTGTCAACTTCCAACTTATTCAGCAGTAAGAGAAACGAATTTTCAGATATTCTGAAGTATTCAGAAAATTTCGTTCCATCATCTAATAATTCCTTGTAAATTGTAGCGAATTCCACTTCTGTTCTTCTCTTTTTCCATGCTTGATGCACCTATTTCTAATCATTTTTTCTTTGTATTCTTCTTCATCCAGAATCAATGCAATAATTGTAACTGCACTGCCAGAGCACGGAGAAAATACTGACCAGTGTGAATTGAAGACATTGTGAGCCCACGTCAGCGAGAATCGTTGTCACGGCACGGCTGTGTGAATTGGCCTTTACGCTGATGATTTGGTCCTGTGAAAATGCGTAAACTATGCTCATAAAAGCTGGTGGAAAACCTGGTTTATTAATTAATATAGATATTTTAAAAAAATATATTTTGTTTCTAATTGGTACTCGAGTTTGAACTTTCAATAATTTACGAAGGCTAAATAATTTATCTGATTACGACTACTGATATTTTGTATTTTCAAGTTCCGTAGCATTTGTACAAATAATAGAAAAATCCTGATAACATCGAGTATGAGCTAGTTTTGAAATCTTAATCTTATCTAAAGGAGTTTCTGTAATGAAAGAAGTGATTAGTCCAATACTGTTATCTTTAAGGTAAAGACTGATTTTAACGTCCTTGACGACATGTGTTCCGTGATTCCCCAGAAATCATATTTCGTTGTCAATAATGTGTTCAGTTGCTGAAAAAAACAGAAATTGCACTTGGGTTAATTTAGTAACTTAACAGTTCTCGTGGGTCATTAATCAAAATAACTTACTAATCATTTCGATCGTTTTTGTTGATTATTCAGATCGTTTATACCTTTTTTTTTTTTTTACAAATACAATTTTCATTTGCCGATCATTAGTGCATCAGCAAAGATGTTGGTACTTTAGGAAAGAATATATTATATTTTTTCCCTTTTCTAATGAAATTTATTTATATAACAGATATATTAATCGGTCAGTACAAAGATCATACTTTTCCTAAGACATTTAAGGGTATCTATGTATCCTATTTTTTTTTTTTTTTTTTTTCAAACCTCTGACTTTATTGAAATAAAATAATATTACAGAAAGCAATAAAGTTTTTGTTTTTCCTTTTACCGTTTGAAAATTTATCTTCTTCGCCATTTCATGAAGTTCTATGTCTGAAAATAAAAGGACTTCTACTGTATGACAAGTGGCATTCAACATAATCGTCAGCCATAATGGCATACTTACCTAACTAATATAGTCTAACAGTGGGTAAGGGAAGCTTGATTGGATATCGGAGAGATGCAATTAGAATTCAGACATACATACTAGAATGCAACGAAACTAGAATCAAACATTTTGAATGATTACCATTTTTTTAAACAATTGATACCCATTTTCAGAGATAAATAAAAATTCAATACCAAAGTGGCTGAAAACATTAATTTCGTTATAATACTTAATTAAAGTATTTTGACTAAATTAAAAACATATTTATATAAATGAATAATAATTCTATGAATGAAAGCTTCATCATAATATTATTAGTGTTCTTGATCATCAAAAGCAATCAATAAATATATGTAGTGTGACAAAAGAAATAAAAATTGAAAAATAGTGAAATAATTTAAATTTTTAACATTCAAATATATGTAAATTTCAGGTCTATTAACGTAGCGTATGTGTATATAATGAAACGTATGCGCATGTAAATGAAATGTTTAAAAATTTAAATTAAGTTTTTTATCGCCTTTGGAAAAAACATTTTTTGCTGCATTGTGTAATGTATGAATGATTTTTTATATGGCGTCTTATATACTGTTTTTTTATTGTTATTGTTTTGTTTTTTTAGTTTATTGCGAAATTATGGATTTTTTAATTCACAACTTGATTAAATAGATAACCTATTACTAAACATAAATGGGATAAGTTGCCAAGATAAATATATATAAGATGAATCCCAATAAAAATTGCTTAGAGAATCAAGGGTTGGTTCTTCGGAATATTCAAAAGTTAATTTAGAATTATATTCAATGTATCCAAAAGCCAATACCGCATCGAATAACTGGTAAAAATTGATCTATTATTCCAATTATTATGTTAAAAAGTTGTACACATATATATTATTTTATAATTATATCCTTAGCTTGACCCATGTAATTTCTGATATTTTTGGTTGAAAATTTTAATTAATTGACGACAAAAAAAAAATAATGGATGGAAACTTGAACCTGTTTTTAGCAGAAATTGCCGTTTAAAATACCCCACCATGGAAACATGTTTTATCGGCTTTGATTACAACTATTAGACTCTAACGATTAATAACTTACAAAACCGTTTCTTGAAAAACGGCTTTTATCTGAAAATTAAAAATCTTTTAATAATTCAACAATTAAGTTTAAAAGTTGACTCCTTTACTTAGCAAAGAAAAGTATGTAGAAAAGTTAGCACATTTTAAATTCTATGTCCATACAAATGTTTTATTATTATTAAAATGCATTAAAATATTTGTTTAAAATGATGGAATAAGTTTATAACTGGTTATTACTATTTTAAATATATAAAAAAGACCCGCCATTCGAACAGAGGGGCAGACGACCCGGCTAGACTGGATCCGGCAACGCCGCAGAGGTGGAGGGGGTAAGCCCCGGTTTGTCAGTAGTTCGTTAACTGTGTACCTGTTCTGTCTTTGGTTAGCAAGATTGGTTAGTTATTTGTTGATACTATCATTGGTTTTTGTATGTTTTTGATAATTTTTTGTTTGCTAAGTAGTTTAGAATGTACAAATACTGTGCAAAGAGTAGTTTGCTGAGTTTTACTGATAAATCATTATTTGGTTTGATAACGTACTTTGAATGTAACGTGTGTTAGTGTAGAATTTAAAAATTATATACTTCTTTCGTTTATTTAGATACATTTCATCTGAGAAATGATATTGAAAGCATGATTCTATATTTGTAAGTATTAAAATTTATCTAAATATTATTAATATTTTGTGAATTATTTTGTTCATTACTGAATATTTACATACCCTTTTTTGCCTATTAAAATAGATTAACCATTGTTTTATTTCATAGTAAAGGAATTAGCATATTATTCTAGTCCAAATCTTTTGAATCAGTTTAACTGAAATATTGACATTATACAAAGTTTTAAATTATGAATTTTTAAAAATTATGGCTCTATGTAATGAAAGCTTGTAAGAGTATAAATACTTGTAAGAGTATAAATACTTGTAAGAGTAGAAGTTATTTTTTTTTATTGTTAATGGTTTTATTGCAGTATTTATTAGTTTGATGCTTTACCAAATTAGTTTATTCAGTTTAATGTAACATGATTTGTTTAAAAACTCATTGTTTATACAATTATTTATGGATTCAAGTTAAATACTGCAGTGAGGAATATCTAAAGACAAGATATTAACTTAACACTCATAGTGTTTACATAATATAAAAATATAACCCGTCAAAAATACTTTACCTTATTTGAAAGTAATAACTAATAACTTAAATATTTTTTTAAGAATAATATGTTACCAATCATACTTATACTAATATATTTTGTTTATAAACTTTTTTAAATTTTATTAATTTATACAAAAATAATTCTGATTGTTTAATTTGAGCTATAAGATTTGCTTGCCTAAATTTTTATAAATTATATATATATATATATATATATATATATATATATATATATATATATATATATATATATATATATATATATATATATATATATATATATATATATATTGTATTTGTAAATTATGTTGTCATTAATATAATTATTAGAGGTGGAGTAAGTAGAGAACTGTGTGTTATCAGTTACTAATAACAATTTATTTGGTTATTCTTTGAAACTTAACATGTTAATACCATATTTGGTCTAGTTTTATAAAAAAAAAAAAATATTTAAAATTTATTGGAGCTTATCTAACTCTTCTTATTACTTATTAATCAATAAAAAATTAAATGAATCACTTAAATTTTGTAGCATATAAAAAACTTAGTTTATTTTCGGTTCATGCCTTTGAACATAAAACTACTAAACAGGGAATATATTGTTTCTTTGATGTTTTTACTTTTCCGACGCCCCTATTTGAATAAATTGATCTTGATACCGTGTATTTATTCTGTAACTCGACATTCTGTCTGTTTTTAAAATTTCGTTGTGATATGGGTGAGTTAAAAAACAAAATTTCAATAAACAAATATAATAATTAATTAATTTAAGCATCATGATTAGATTTTGTTAAAATGTGTAACCAGATATTTCGTTTCTTGAACAATCCCCTTTATTTAATTTGTTGTTATTTTTATTTATATTTTGAAGAGTTAAACTTCAAGGATATCAAAACACGTTTTTACTTCATAATATAAATGTGATTCATTATATTAAGAATAATTTAACTATAATAAAGGAGTTTTAAAAATAATACCAATTAAAAAGTAATGAGATACTTATTTATTGGTACCGTGTCATATTTTTACTGACGTTATTTTACAAGGTTTACATTTTTACATTTTAACGTCTCCTGAGTATCAAAATATTCTAACGTTATCAACATCTTTTTTTTTGCAGGAACTTCCTGACTAAATTCCAAATGGCCGAAATAGGAGGATAAAAGTCATAATAAAAATTAATGAAACTATTGTGTTAGGTGTAAAGGGAAGATGTTTAGAGGACATTATTACATGTTCTTTCGTTAGGTGGATTTCAATGTAAAAACAATTTAAATAGTATCTGACTGGGCAGGTTTTGTTTAAACTATACATTCATTCTGTCAATTGAGATTTGTGTATCATCGTATTGATATTTTTTCATTGTTATTTTGTAATTAGTGAATATAGATCGCTATACTATTAAGCCATTCTCTTAATAATTTGACATATTGTATAATATTTTAAACGTGCCGTAAACTAAAGCATTTTTTAAATTAAAATGATTTATTACTAAAAATTACCCCAAAGTACCTCTCTGAAATTCATGATAGAGGTCTCTTTGAAGGTAAAAAAATATAAAGTAAACATGAAACAATTTGCTGCTTTCATTTTCTTCCTTGTCTGAAAACGAAACTTCAATTCCGCTAAAGAAGTTATTTAGTATTCGGCAAAAATGTAAGGGCATTGAATTACAAAATGTACACTCGAATTACATTTTATTGACTTCCGATCATCAAGGTAATAAGTAATTACCCAATATGTAGTCGTTAGAAACGATCTTAGTAATTTTATTTTAAATTAATATGATACATATAAAATATATGGTGAGAAATTAAACCATATTAAAAAAAAAAAAAAAAAAAAAAAAAAAAAAAAAAAAAAAAAAAAAAAAAAAAAAAAAAAAAAAAAAAAAAAAAAAAAAAAAAAAAAAAAAGGACCCATTGGAACCACGGATAATGGGGTTCTACTGTATAATATTTTTATTATGGTTGTGACTTGAGTGGTTTTATTTTACCTTATTTCAACTCTGTTGTGTATGTAAATCTATTTAAGAGAGACAGACTTTTTTCCTCCTAGATTGGTCATTCGTCCCACTGTGCGCTGTGAAATGCTCAGAGTGTTAAGAACTAAGATTGTATTAGTACGTATGTATTGATTGTTGAGGACAGTCTCATGAAACTGACAATTAGGCATTCTAAGTATTGAATATTCTATAATTATACGATTAAGCAAGGAGCTGAGCAATCAATTAGAATGTCTTTAAATGAAGGTCTTCGAAACTTAATTTTTATTATTTGTTTTGTTTTTTAAATATCTACATGACATACATTTTGCCAAATATCTCTCGTCTCTCAGATTATTTTTTAGATTCGAATTTATGACATGCTATTTGGAATTTTAAATTATTCTTTTTAATTGTCTTTTTTTTTTATTAATAAAATTTTTATTGCAATTTTTTACAGTCTTCACAATTGTCCGGAAACTTTTTATCAGAATTTTAATAAGGAATTAGGATCTTACATTTAACAAGAATTTTTTTTTATACTTCGTTGAATATGTAATAATTTTTGAAGGTGGGTTGTTGAGAGAGCAAGTATTTATTGTAAAAGAAAATTTTTTATTTCTATCATTGTTGAAAGCCTGAGTCGGGAATTTACAGCTTCATATCTTGCAGGATTTAATTATTATACTGTGCGATTATCACTTTCTAATTTCACATTAAAATGATTATTTAACTTTCTTAGTTAAATAGGATTATGTAGTGAATTATTTTATATTTCGAAAACCGCTCAAGTAAAACGCCATTCGACCATCATTTCATTCAACCATTAGATGTTAGACGGTATGAATGCTTTCGATATACTGTTAGGCCCGCATCTGTACACGAATCGATAGTCGACTAATTTCACTAAAAAATCGATATGTTGTTTCCCTTCCATAATTGGTGGGAGCTGTTGATGATTAAGGGTCCGGGATGGTACTTCCTGATCATTTCTGATTGGCGCTTTCCGACCGCTCCGACCGTAGTCTGGGTCAAGTAACTGGTTCGGTTCCTTCACCTTTTACCTTAATATATTATTGAATATAATTAATTTTATGTTATATAGTTATTATAACTTTGTAAATTGTAAATTTTAGTATGAACATGAATCAAATTTAAACTTTCTTTCCATATACTTTTTTTATTTGCCTGTTTTCGAAACATTTATTTTATTTATGAATTTAGTTTAATTAATTAGTTTATAAACTATGATCTAAAATATCCAAAACATTAAAACAAAAGAAAAAATGAATACCATTCAGTGGAAAAATCACATAATATAATAGTTGATTTATAAATCCTAGTATTATTTTTTATTGTACTAATATTTACTTCAAACTTTTTTTTTTTTAAATGCTTTATGCTTAATAAAATCATAATCCTATACAGCTCAGAAACATGGCCTCTAAAAAAATTGCAAGGCGAAAGATTTCTGGCTGTGGAGATGGATTTTTGGAGGAGATCAGCAAGAATCTCAAGGATTCAACGAATCCGGAATGAGATCATAAGAGAAAGACTGGAAGTTAAAAAGAAACATTCTGGAGGAAATGGAGGGAAGGAGACTGTGATGGTTCGGCCATATTAAAAGAATGGAGAATAGAAGAATCCCCAAAATAACTATGAATGGGAATAATTATGAATGAGAAGCAGAGGAGAGGAGGTAGGCCTCGCATCAGGTGGAGAGATGTTGTGGCTGAAAGTATGGCTGGCCGAGGATTAACGGAAGAAGAAGCGATGGGTAGAGAGGAAAGGAGGAACCGGCTGGGGGAGGAGTTTGGTTGAAGAAAACTTCGAAAGCGAAGAAAAATCCTTTTAAAGAAGAAGGAAGAAAGGATTTTCTTCGCTATTCGAAGTTTCCTTAAACCAAATTCCTCCCTCAGAAGGTTCCTCCACATCTCTCCACCTGATGCAAGGCCTACCTCTCCTCCTCCCCTCTGCTTCCCATTCATAAACTATTTTAGGGATTATTTTACTATATATTCTTTTAATATGGCCAAACCAAGTCAAACATTGCTTTTTTGACTTGAACATTGTCTTCTCTTCATTTCCTCCGGGATAATCCTCTTAACTTCCATTCTTTCTCTTATGATCTCATTCCGGATTTGTTGAATCCTTGAGATTCTTGCTGATCTCCTCCAAAAATCCATCTCCACAGCCAGAAATCTTTCGCCTTGCAATTTTTCTAGAGGCCATGTTTCTGAGATGTATAGCATTATGCTTTCTACCAGGGCCTTTTATATTATTTTTTTAACATTGGTACATATATTGCCACTCCAGAGGAATGGATTTAACATCCATGCTACGTGCTTTTTGTACGAAATGCTATTCGTCCATCGGTTAAGTTGAGGGTCTAACAATCCTCTACCTAGGCACTATTCTCGAAAGCTGTGGAAGAGCGAAAGAGGAAGTGAAGAAGAGAATAAAGTGTCCTTCTCAGAAATCAAATGCAGAATATTTCTTGAACCTACCGTTTAGGAGCTTTATTGGTTTGGACGAAAAAATTCACGTGGTGTCTTATTTTTTTAAGTGTTGAGGCTTTTTTGACACTCTCTACCTCTGTTGGTGCTGCTCGGATCGAAAATTTTCCGGTCGTTTCCTTACGAGAAAATTAGTGGAGAATATTTTTTTGTTATAAAACATTTGACCGACCGTTTAGGAGCTATATTGGTTTGAATGAATGAAGTCACGTTTAAAACCTGTATTTTCTCTCAACTCTGTTTATTTATTGTTAATTAAAATTAATTATTAATTTAAGTAATTCGATACTTTTAATTCTAAACTGTAACCCTACAATCTAAAATCCTTATTGAATCCTCAATGCTCCTTATTATGTCGGATCAACATTTTCCTAAAAGATCTTAATGTTCTGTATGTTGCTGATTTGACCCAAACCAATCCAGATACTTATCCTTACTAGCAAACTCCATACCCTCCCGAATCCACTAGTCTCCCAACTTGCATCACACTCTATTCCTGATAATCCTCCGAGGTGTCTGAAAAGAAGCTGGCCAAGTGACCTAATGTTGAACTTTCATTGTAGTACTACTAGTGAATGGTTCTTTACGTGTTATTGACATGTCGTTGTAATAATATTCCTCAAATTTACTTGTTGCATATAATGTATGCGAAAAAAAAAAAATTCTCTAGTCTTGTCAACTCATTTCATTCTCAGGTTTAGATATAGTTTGGGATATTGTAATACCTATAAACAAACACGAACAAAAAGTACACCTTATGCTGCTGTAATTAATTTTAATAGGATTCTAACGTTGTCTTTTTAGCGACAATTTTATTGTTTCGTTACAACAATCGCTGATGATAATGTGGCATCAGTTAATTAAAAAAATATTTCCAAAACATTAAATAATTTTATGAAAGAAAATTTACGAGAAAAATATTCGAATCGTCACTTTTATTAAAGAGTTTGTTCCTAATTTTATTTTTATTTTTAAAAAATGTAGCATTTTATTTTAATAATTGACATTCAATTTTAAAAATATGAAAAACGTCACATATTGTTAATTATTGAACTTTTCCCCTCCTTTATCAATTCTTCCGGTGATACAGTCCGCTTGGAGCCTCATCCACCTGCCTTCTCGGGCCAGCTGCCGCTACTTTTTTTACGCCCCTTCTTTCAAAAGACTTCTTCACCTTCTTTTCTAACTCTTCCTGCGACTTCTTTCTGTTGAATTGTTTGTAATAGTTTTCCACTATGGAATCGGTAATTTTGAAAATTAGGAATTAATAGGCTGTAGAATAAAATTCATCGTTTAAGCGTTATTTATCTTAAGGCCTTCCTGCTTGTAATTGGCGTAGCAATTAAAACTTATCATGTTTACGTCATTCTTAGGCCGTTGTCCCTAATTGCTGAGCTTTTTACATTTCTTTTAAAATTATATGTTGTAGCTTAGATTGTAGATCTATTTTAACGAACAGGTTTATATAATTGGTAATAACTATTGGGTTGACCAAAAATTAATGTAAATGATTTTAAATCAAGACTATTAATTAATTTATTTGCGAACCTTTTCCTCGATCTTATGGTTCTGGGATTGGAGGGAGGTGTGTGGTAAACGGTTGGTGCTATCGGCATCTAACCTTCGTGTCCACTTTTATTTATTTATTGTAAACCTTTTTATTTACCAAAAATACCTTCCATTACTCAAAATACATTTCTGCCAACCTGTTGGTAACTTTTCTATCCTCTTTAAATCACTTTGAATCTTTATTATTAGCAAATTTTGAAAAACTTTCTCTTTCTACAATTAATAATTTTATTCTATATTAAATAGTGGTCCAGATGCCTAAAAAAATGGTAGTCATTAGGCTAGAAGTCTGGACAGTTGAGTAGTTGACGCCGAGTTGCGTAAAAAGTTCCAACTAATTTGAAGTGCAACTTGCATAACGATATTTTTTTTCTTGTTCGTTTAATGCATGAGAAACAGGTTTCGAGCGTTTCCACTTTTCTTATTTCCTCTTGTTTAAAACATCGTTGAACTGTGCACTCAACTACTCTACCTTCGCCCCAGTCTTAGCTGTTTGGTCCCTGTCCCGACCGAGTTTAAAATTAATGAGTTTAATGATATTTATCCTATAACATTTTACGAAACGAAATTATTCCAAAATCACGCGTTGGCTCCCAGGTAAAGCCAGAATTATTTCCAAGTAGTATAATGTTAATAGGTTAACAAATATTTTTGTTTGATTGGGGATTATAAGTGTTGACATCCATACAAAATAATAATCCATCATACATTGACTGTTTATTATAAAGAGGGCTACTTATAGAGAACATAAACCTGCTTTATTTTCCAGACAGTTCAATATGAAGTTTACTTGTTTAATATATTTTTTTTTTATGGTGAACAGCAAAACAATCGATTATCAAACGCATTCAATCCTTCCAATCCAAAGTCCTTAGAACTATTGTAAATGCTCCATATTATGTCTCCAACAAAACCCTACGTAATGATCTCAATATACCTTTTGTCCTAGACCTGATACTCCTTGAATTCTCCAAATTCCATCATAACCTTTCCAACCACCAAAACCCTCTTGTTCATTCATTATCCAGTTTCATTAGAAAATAATTAAGTGAAAATTAAAAAATATAAAACACTATATCAATGTTGAACTGTAGTAATCAGTATTAATATAATACTAAATCAC
Source organism: Euschistus heros (assembly GCA_003667255.2). NCBI lineage: Eukaryota > Metazoa > Arthropoda > Insecta > Hemiptera > Pentatomidae > Euschistus > Euschistus heros. Next base: position 1,618,840 of record RCWM02000232.1, read on the forward strand.
AAGTAATGTTAACTTCTGACAAACATTTTCACATTTCTTATTAGATCGATGTGTTTTATTGAATTAATATTACAATCTATCTCACCTTAGGGCAATAAGTAATATGCATGACAAATAATCCATTCACAAAATTTGTAAACTGAAAATTTTTCACATAAGTGAAGTTTTTTTTTTCTTTTTTATAATCATTTATTGAGCAGTTATTACAATCTCCCTCAAATGTGGGTAATAGGTATTATAGATGACTTCATGATTACATTCACAAAATATGTACAATAAGAGAAGATAATAAAAAAATAGATAAAATGAAAAAATAAAAAAAATAAATTAAATTAAATAGAACAAAAAAGAGCTATGCTGATATACATAAACAATATGCAATATAGAATATACAAGTAAAATATATGAATAAAAATATATATATATATATATATATAAGATAAGAAGTAGAAATAAGAAAACATCAATATATAAAACTCTAAACCCATGTTGAAACTCATATTGTTTTATTCTGTTTCCCCTTTATACATTTAAGAAGACGAAATATCAATATGACACACTAAAAAAAGTTGAAACTGTTGAATTGTTTTTTACATGTGAAGTTATAGGAAAGAGGTATCGATAAATGTGAAACTTGAAGTGAAGCTTCGAAATCGATCTCGCAGCATCTACGTGCATTGCATGTCGGACCGATTTGGTGAATAACCTCTGACATAATGCTTATAGCCTTAAAATATTTTCATAAAAATGCACTTAGTCTCATTAATGTTATTTATTACTATGAATCAATCATTAAATAAAATCGATATAAATAAGACCTGAGTATTATAATTTAACTAGGATATTATATACTAGAACGTAGTTTATTAAGCTGTATTATTAAATGATGACATATAGAATTGGTATTCCTATAAAGATTAGGAATATATTATTATTTATTGGCACTACGTTCCAAGTTGAGACTTGGCCTGCTCCAACATCGACCGCCAGTTTTCCCGATCAAGTGCTGCTGCCTTCCAATTTCGGGTACCAAGCAGAATCCTGGCATCAGTAGCTACGGAATCTTCCCATCTAAGCTTCGGACGACCAACTCTTCTTGTTCCGTACACCCGCTCACCTAACACCTCTTTGGAATTTCTTCATGGTTCATCCTTATTACGTGACCGGCCCATCGTAATCTGGCTAGTTTAATGACATGCACAATATCAACATCCTTATAAAGGTCCTTTAGCTCATTATTTGTCCTTCCTCGCCAGGTTTGATTAATGCATACTGGTCCGAATATTCTTCGGAGAATTTTCCTCTCAAACCTCAGGAGTGACAATTCGGTTGCTTTTGTCATTGTCCACATTTCTGAGCCATAGGTAAGGACTGGGCGGATCAGCGTCTTATAAATTCTAAGCTTTGCAGCCCTGGATAGAGCTTTGCTTCGGAGATATTTTTGTAGTGAGAAATAGCATCGATTTGCTGAGAATATGCGTCTGTTTATTTCTTCTGTGATCCTATTTTGGGAATTGACTTGGGCCCCTAGGTACACAAATTCTCGTACCTTCTGGAATTTGTGAATCCCTATTTCGACATTTCCTTCTTGCTCCTGTTGTTGGTTTGATGTAGTCATATACTTTGTCTTCTCGTTGTTCACTGTGAGTCCCATTCTTGCAGCCGATACCTCTAGTGCTTCGAATGATGTAGCTACATCTCTCCATGTTCTACTCATAAGGTCTAAATCGTCGGCATATCCAAGAAGCTGAACAGATCTATTCAACAAGGTCCCTACTACCTGTATTCCTGAATTTCTCACAGCCTTTTCTAAGGCTATATTAAAAACAAGGCAAGCCAGGCCATCACCCTGCCTGACACCAGTCTCTGTAGTGAACCCTCTAGACAAATCTCCACCAACTTTAACATAAGAGATATTGTTCTCCATTGTCATTTTTACTAGTCGAACAAGTTTATGGGGTATATTCATTTCTAACATGGCTATATAAGCTTCCTGACGATTTATGGAGTCATAGGCTTGTTGGAAGTCTATGAAGACATGGTGCGTGGGAATCTGGTATTCTGCCGTCTTCTCCAGTAGTATCCGGAGGGTAAAGATCTGGTCAGAGGTTGACCTTCCCCTTCGGAATCCAGCTTGGTATTTTCCAATTTCCTTTTCAGCAAGAGGTAGTAGTCTGCCGTATAAGATAGTTGAAAGGATCTTGTAGGCGCATGGAAGTAGGGATATGCCTCGGTAGTTGCAACAGTCCAGTGCGTTACCTTTTTTATATATAGGGCAAATAATCGTTTTCTTCCATTCCAGATTAGGAATAATGGAAGATTTAATTAATTAAATTTATTAATTCACGATTTAATTAAGATGGAGTAGTTCAGTGAGAGGGACTGTATAGAATAAGTAGGAATCTAAAATTCGAAGGGCGAATAGAATACTGAATAAGAAATAGGATGGTTTTCTGGCTTCAAAGAGTAAAACATCAAGTAGGAATTGTAGGAAGAGAGAACTTGACTCAATATATCCACGAAACAAGAGCTCTTAAGAACCGCAATAATAAACCTAATAAAAACGATACTTCTGTCTCATATCCAACCTAACTGAAAGCCCCTTTATGTACCAGACAATCTTATATAACTTATTTTTGTTTGTTGATTCATCTTTACAACAAACATTTACTGTTAGTAAATTTTTGGAAAAATTATTTCAGTAACTTTTTAAGTAATTAATATAAGTTATATTAGAAGGAAGGTTATTGGAGATCGTGTGGGAAGCCCAAAGCTATATTCCTCATGTCCAAATAGGTTTAATTGCTGTCATAAAATTGTGTACGTTATAATTAAATAGAAGAGTAATACATCAGTCAAGAAAATATCGAATCAGTCTTAGACGAACAGTTAAAAAGTTTGCCATTCCAACACCAACATTCATTACTGTTCCTATAGTCCAATCAATAAACACATTGTTGAGTGTATGAAATATGCGATTATTTTTGGCCTTATTTTTTCAGGGCTTCGTTAGGATTAGGGGGGGGGGGGTGAGCTAACGGTGAGGAGGAGGGGAGAAGCTCCCATTTTTGGGGTTTTCGATTATATCTCAAAAAAGGTGAACTCTAGAAAAATGTTTCAAATTAAAATTAAAGCTAATTAAATTGACTTACATATTTGTCGAACTTCCTACAATTTTCAAGAAAAAAAAAACTATCGAATGTACCATATTTGAGTTAAATCTTTATAGTTCTAGGGAGGTTTATAATAATAAAGTTTACTATAATAGCAATTAAAATGTATAGTCTTGCCAGAAACGAGGTTTGCCAAACTGTCATATAAGTTTATGGTTAGAAATTAAAATCCAACCAGATGGTCGGTAAAATTATTTTTGCCGAATTGTATGTCTAATTATGCTTTCAAACACCTAATCAATGCGATTTTAACCAGCTTAAAATTACTGACATGTATGAAAATACCATTGAACAAATAATGCTGAATTCCATACTTCAATACAAGATTTTTGAAATTCAATTATTAGTCAAATTAATCGAAGTTCTTTATTTATGAGAGGGGGCGAAACCGCAATGGGGCATGCTAGTGCTTTTATATTTCTTAGGATTAAATATTATATGCAACATTTTATTTCCTAAGTAATAATTACTTTATTTTAGAATTATAAATTTATTATGATGATGATTGTATTGTTGACTGTGAGTTTTTTCTAAGGAGATAAAATTGTCATGGGTGCAGTCAGGATGAATGAATACGTCAAGTTTTTAAATGAAAAACCTATATTTTGGAGTGCCGACGTTTCAATCTGCTTTGCAGATCTTCATCAGGGCTAAAAAACAAAAATGGGATGTGACCAAGATGATACAAACATTAAAAAAATAAATAAATAATAAAAATAATTTAAAAATGAAAAAGTTATAACGTTGGCACGCCAAAATATAAGTTTTTCATTTAAAAACTGGCCGTGTTTATTCATCCTGACTCTACCTCTGACCATTTCATCTCCTTATAAATTTATTAGTTTCATCTCCATTATTTTCAATAAATATATCTTTTTTAAAAAAGTTTGTTTATTATAATAGTTTTGCAATCCGTGTAGAGCCCTTTACCTTCTTTAACAGTTCAGCTACATATGGCTATGTTCCTCAACATAATATTGACAATTGTCGACAACATAGTAGGATTCATACTAAAGTATTTGTCATAGATGGAATGACATCTCTACCCTCAATTCTCCTCTTTAGAGTTTGGTACCGGCTTAAGCAGAATATCATATTCTGAAAGTTTAAAATGTTAAACTTCGAAAAAAAAGGGAGCATTCGATTTTTACAACTGTATTGTTTCAGCAGCATTTCTCAAATTTTAATTTGTTGGTCTCCGAAAATTGGGCATTTTTAAGGAATATTTTCCCTAAAATAAAAATAATGAAAAACTTAGTAGAGTAAAGTATTAATAAACATTAAAAATTACTTCTTGTCAATAACCAACTAATTTCGAACCGAGAGATTTTCTATAATACATCTATATTAATGGAGGAAGTGCTGAAACAATATGAAGTTTTCCCCGTTATATCGCATACATTTAGTACAATATTTATATTTAGGTTTAATATAATGCTGTGGCTCATGGATAGTTTAATTTACTTTTTTTAATTTACATATAGAGCGTTGGTTATCCTTACGTAACTAAAATTAGTTTTTCTTTTCTGTAAATTCGTCGACCTTCGGTAGCAATTGACCAGAGGAACTAAACAGTTTACTATGATTAACTGATGTCAGAATCCATTTTGCAGAGGAAATTTGTGTTAATTATTCTCTTTTTTTTAGAAGTTTATTGATGAAAGTGATGCATCCTAAAATTAACGCTAAGTGAAAATGTGTGTGTAATTATTCTGATAGAACCAGCCTTTGATGACATAAAGTCATTCATTATAAATTCTCCATTCACCAATTGGGAATATATGAATGACGCTATAAATATAAGAATAGTACTTCCTCCTTGACACAAGTAATGACTACAATGATTCATTCAAATCTTTTTTATTTATTTATTTTTAGCTACAGTTCATCAATTTTCTTATGGCATTTCGGTGTATTCGCGTAAAGTTTTTTTAGAAATGCTTCATACGCAATTTTCTTGCAGTCAGTAACGTTTGCTAAACAAATACTTATACTTTTACCTCCTCATTTAATAATTAATTCAGTTTTGAATCCTGGTGTTGTTTTTGTATCTGCCTGTTTTCTTAATAACCAGGTTGTTTCAGCCCTCATATTTTTGCTATCGATATTTGTACTACTTAAAGATTGTTATTGAAATTTTTGAAACGTTTGCCCATAATGGTAAACTTTGTTAATTTATTTATTAAATTTTAGAGTAAAAACAGGTAGGCGAAAACATTTGGTTTACCTTAGATTGAATTTTTCGATATATAAGATGTGCAAAAGAGACATAAATCAAATCGTATTAGTTTTTGGTTTGTTAAGATTTCTTGTTAAAGCTTTTCTTATACTATATTCTGATATGTCATATTAGAAACATGCAGTGTCTATATCGTCAAGGAACGTTCTTACAATATAATATAACACTCCCCCTGTGTAAATTGATAGTTTCTTTTTTATTTCAGTTGTTTTTATTATGTTACTTTTTATGAGTTTACAAAAAAAAAAAAAAATTGAAGGAACTTAATAATGGACACGTATGAATTTTGCATTCAAGTAATTTCCGACTGTTCCAACATTACTCAAAAAGCGTTTAAAGCAGTATTTATACTGTTTATTAAAAATCACTTATTTACATGACTGTAATTAGACCCGTTTGGAGTTAAGCTTTGGGGCCCCACTAAACCTTCTGATTCTTCTCGTGTCCAATCCTTACAATCCAAAATCATTACTGCTACTAATTATATCACAAATAAACTTATCCATATGTATGGATATGTACCTTATTTTGCAGATTTGGCTCAAACAAAATACCTATACCCATGACAAGCTACAAACCTACTCGAATCCACAAGTCTCCCAACTTCTCACTCGACTTCCGATAATCCTCCAATGCGTCTGAAAAGAATATGGTTTAGGATCTTTCTAATGTAGATCATTTATTGAAGTCTTACTAATGGATAGTTCTTCGCAAGCTAACGACATGTCATTGTTATTTCACGGCACATTTACTTATTGTATATATTGTATACAGTTGTGATTATCAATAAAGTATATAATAATAATACGCATTAAGATAGTCATTCGCTGAACATGCTTCTGCAAATAAATAAATCATGAATTGCGTACTTGTTAACAAAATAGCTATATTTATCCTGGAGGTATGCGGTAAACAATACTTTGCAGGATTGATAATTGTTTTTTGTAATTTTAAAAGTGTAGGTAAAGATTCTTTATTGGTTGATTGTTAATAGATTTTTGTATGTCCATACAAATTGTATCTAATGTGCGAGATTTTTGCTCACCAACCTTGATATAATTGTATTACTGTAGATTCATTTTATAATATCTAATACAGTAATTGTGGAATTGGCAATTGTTAATTTTTATAAATTAGAATTCATTGAGGTTAGTTTTATCCGATTGACATCCGAACTACTAGTATCAGCTCCGATAACATCTTTTTTTAAATTCAAAATGTTTGAAGAACTTATATCATAATAATTACTAGTTTTTGATATTATGCAATTGATAAACATAGTTTCTGAAAATCAAACGGTTTGTAGCAACCGGTATATTTCTATGAAACTCAACCATGCTCCATTGACGGATTGGCTACGGAGCCTTTTCAGTGAAGGGTCAGACACCTGTACAGTTCAATCTTCTCTTGACATTTTTCAAGTGTTGTCTTCATATATTATATAATCATTGATAATTTTTTTTCATTAGTATACATTGTTTTTTAAAATGTAAGTATTATTTAAAATATTCGGTCTATTGATAAGATTGTTGAGTCGAAAATATATTTAGGATTAATGAATTATTTACCACTATTCTTATTATTTTTTTATTCGAAGACTAGTTTTGGATGTTAAATATACCTCATCAGTTCTGCTCTGATTTTATATTTATATTTATATTTTGTCTTAATAGGACGAAAATGGTTTATCTTTTTTAAATGTGGGATTAAACCAAATTTTGGTGATTCCTTTCCGACTTTTGGAATTGGGAAGTAATATGGGATCAAAATTAATTTCTTCGGGGATTGTTAGTCCTCTAATATAAATATCTTCATGTCTTATTCTTTATTAAAACTATTACCTGAATAGACTGGAAAACCTAACTAAAGGTGATCTCTTTTTTTATAGTTAGCATTCATGAAGTTCTCCGAGTTGTAAAGAGGTACCAGTAGGGAAAAACAAATAAGGGCTCACTAGTGCCAATGGCTTAAACATTGTTTTAAAACTATATACAAGGAAGTTATTAAGATTAATCAAAAATGAACTCGAACTCAATCAAGGGTCAAATTTGAGTTTTTAAGAAAGTGATAAATAATTTCAGTTTTTAATATTAATAATCAATAAACTGGTAAAATACGACAAACTAGTAACAAATGGATTTACATTATACAAATGCGGCATCTGATATTTAATAAAGTGACCTACTATCTATCGACTATTCATACTTTTATTATTTTTATATTTTGTTTTTAACTGATTTTCAAAATTTTTATGAAAATGAAAAATGCCGCCACTTGGTTACCCAGTTTCTCTTCACCTATGCAAGTTTATCTTCTGCCTTATGTCGCTCATATGGGATCTTTAACCTCGTAAAAATAATAGTCCGCGACTCGCTCTGTGTGTAATGCTAAATAAGGCTGTTGTGATTTTAAAATATTTAATTTAATTAAAAAATTAAATTATAAAATATCAAGTCATATAACATCTTTATTAAATCTGTAGTACAGCTTATAAAGGTCTGAACACAAGAACCGAATCAAATCTTACGTAAAGTAGAAATTTCTGTTGTTTTTTCTTAAAGCTGTACACAGACGTGAAATCAGCTTTACATGGTTATTCTATCGTGCCGTTTTCATTTTTTTTTTTAACGTTTCAGTTTCAATCCATACCTTTCGCCATTAGAATCTCTCGGATAATGTCTTCATTCACCCCAAAACAGTGATTTAAAAAAAAAAAAACACTTCCTCAATCTGAAAACCTGCATTACTCTTCTAGGGATTTGCAGGACTTTCCACTCCTCGAATTATATTGCTAATAGTAATTTATGCGTTACAATTTCATATAATCTAATCATAATCTTTTTTATTTAATATGGATACGTCTTCTGGCAAGGGGTCTATACTTTTTTGCTGTAACGTTTTTTTCACCCTCAAAAATGTAACATTTTGACATGATCTACCTCCGATGGTGTTGCTCGGATCAAAAGTTTAACAACAGCTTTCTAGTAAGAAATATAATTGAGGAAAAAAAAATTATATAGTATTTATCTCTAGGACCTACCGTTTAGGAGCTATATTGATTCGAAATAAAAAATCGATTATATACGATAAAATAATTTGTAAACTAAATCCCCATTATTAGCACTTTAGTAAATGTTTTGCCTTAAAAGGCTCCTATACATCTTCTTTTCATAAGCCTCAAAGGACTATCAGGCATCGAGTGTGAGGCAAGTTAGGAGACTAGTGGATTCGATTCAGTATCCAGCCTATCATGGAAGAATAGGTATCTTGTATGGGTCATTTAGATCATAATAAGGAACACTGAGGATTTTGCTAACTTTTTTGGATTGTTAGAATTGGATACTAGAAGAATTGAATGGTTTGGTGTAGCACCATAGCTCAACTACTTATGTCCAAATGGGTCTAATTACTGTCATGTAAATTAGTCTGTTGTAATTAATTGGGAGCTTTGAACGCTTGTCTTGTAAATGATGGAGCAGTCTAAAAGGACAAGCTGTGTTTTCGTCATTTAAGTATCGTTAAATAGATATTTTTATTTTTATTTATAGTAATGCAATTCTTGTTATATCCAATATTAATAAAATACGAATTTCTTATTATGTCACAAAGAAACATCTCCCATTTGTTCCTGTATTGGCTGAAACCCATCCCTCCATGATATGCTCCCAATAACCCTTCGAGGCGTCTAAAAAGAAGATGGCCTTTGGTCTCACATCTGTTAGAAGGATTTTTAATGGGTAATTTTTTTACAAGTTATTGCAATAATTTTTCCAAATATTTACTTGATGAGTATGTTCTATACAGTCGTGAATATAAAGAAATAAATCTTTTCTTTTAAATTATAATATACAGAAATAAATATATATGATTAATTCTGAAGTGGAGATGCACTTATCCTTGATATAAAATTAAGTATATGGGTTGCAAGGTTGAATCTTAAAACAGAGAAATGCACAGTACAAATGATACTTTTGAAGTGGTATTAATAGATTTTCTTAAATTTAAATGGAATAATTGTAAAATCGTTGTTTTACTAAAAATTTAATGCATTCATGGGGTGCAATTAGCATACCTTCTCTTAGTTTCAATGCATTATTATACGAGGGTGGTTTGAAAAGTTCTCGGAATCACTGCTAGATGTCATTGGTAGAGCAACGAGGCTCCGGCGCATTAATAACACATCCTTTTAGAGTGAACACGTGGCGTGAGTGGTAGTGACGACTCTTTGATGTTGTTTTTTGCGTAGTGATTTGTGACAATGGAAAAAACGAAAATTCATGCCGACTTTCAGAACACATTGGGGGACTCTGCTTCTTCATATTCAACTATTGCCAAGTGGACCAGCGAGATTAAATTTCGTCGGGAGAGCTTAGATGATGATCCGCATAGTGGACGGTCAAAAAGTGCTACGACCCCAGAATTTATCACAAAAGTACATAAAAAGGTTATGGAGGATCGTCGACTGAAAGTGCGAGAAATTACTGAAGCTGTAGGGATGTCATCTGAACGGGTATGTTACATTTTAACCGAAGAATTGGGAATCAAAAATTATCGGCAAGATGGGTGCCGCGGCTTTTGACATTAGACCATAAACGTTCATGAACTAAGGTACTAACTGTTGTCACATCCACCTTTTTCACCTGATCTGGCACTATCAGACTTTCATCTCTTCCCCAAGCTGAAAATTTTTCTCGGTGGACGGTGATTTCCTACCACGGAAGAACTGACAGCCTATTTAGAGAGGTATTTTGCTAGCCTGGAGGAATCCTATTATCGAGATGGGATCGAGGCATTGGAACATCGCTGGACCAAATGCATTAGTCTACAGGGAGACTATGTTGAATAATATAAGCAGTTCCATCTAGGTAAGACATTCCGAGAACTTTTCAAACCACCCTCGTATCTTCATCCAGTCAGTCCATGTAACTTTTATTTCATATACATTTAAATATTTTTCTCCTAATCTAATATTACTGGTCGTAATAATTTTATAATGAATAATGAGTTGTTCATTGGTCAGTATTCTTTGATTCATCAATAATTTCGTTTTTAATTAATGATACTAGTAGATCCTACAACACTTAAGGCAAAATATAGTTATGTATGTATGTATGTATGTATGTATGTATATTGTGCTGGTACTTATATTTATTTAATTATATCATAAGGTTTTAAGGAAAAATATTTTTAGTTGTTTTAAGGTCGACTGCCCCTTGTTTGGTCCCCTGCGATTCAAGTTTTCCTTGAGACGTCCTTAGGTCGAGGACCTGCTTGGCTTTCGTAATTGAATGGAGGTTGTGCATGTACCTTGCAATTGTACGCATAGTTACTTATTGTTTAGATTCAATGGGTTTTCCTTCGAGATTTCCAGTGTTTATCTTTTGATTCACGTTTATTATTTTTCGTATTAGTTGTGTATTGAAATTTTTATCATACACTATGTCTTATTAATACTATTTGGCTGAACAAAGCATTTTCGAATACCAGTTAGACACGCATGATGAAAAATTACTGACTTCTCTCAGCATGCATGCGATTCACGCTATACACTGAAATTGAATGATTTCTTGACGTTAGTGAAGAGATAAATCAGGTTGTTGGAGCATAACATTCCTTAGACCCCTCAATGTTGGTTGATTAAGTATTGATATAATTAGGAAATGAGTGCTTAAATCTATAAACCTTTAACTGAACAAGAACCATTTCCTATGAATTATCATAATTCCCAGTGTAATCAGTAAGCAGTGACATAATGTGAAGTTTATTTGCTCTTTTACATATATAATATACACGAGGCAAAAATTGGATATTGATTCAGTAACAATATTTGAAGCGTAGAATTCCAAAACCAACTAAGTCCATGTTTTAAAAATTTTCACCGCTGGTCGATAAAGTTAAAAGTCTGGATCAGTGTGACTTAACTACTTTTTTGAAAAAAAAAAATCTTTCACCTATAGTACCGATAGTAGAAAAACTATGCAATAAAAAAAAAAACTTAAAAAGTCTGGAAATTGGACTGACGTTTGGAATACCACACCTCATTTATTAATATCGTTGAATCTTTCATTAGTTAATCAATTTATCCATTTGTTTTTAGTATGCATATTATTCTATTAATAACCAGTGGTTATAATAAAACAAATTTGGAAATATTTTTCCTATCCAAATCTATCCTACCTCTAAAGGATGTTTTGTTCTCCAATAACAAAAAAAAATTATTATCTGTTTATTAAAATTTACACTGTAGACAAATAATACACCTAACAATTTTAAAGATAATGAATATATTAGTATGTCTATGGCTTGTATAGTGACTTCCCATCGGTAGCACTTCAATTAAATTCTATATCAGAAGGTCCCGCGGTAATTTAATGGGAAACGAATTATGACTAGTATGTTTGGATGGTTATGGATTTTACTATCAAAGGATTTTCGTCTTAATGAACAACAAAGGGAACATTTAGATCATTTTGGATGCCACGAAAGTTATAGATAAAATAAATTCACAAAAATAGACAACAATCATTTTCTTCTCCTTTTAATCGTCATCGTTTTATAAATTATAAATAACCTTTATTTTGGGACATACAGTCCGCTAAGAATAAGAATTATGCATTATTACTTGTACAAATCTATAGATCAGTAATTACGACACAAATTATAGTGAAAATAAAACACATTCGATTATGGAAAAAATGATATACTTTTTGAAGATTCGTTTCGTATCTGGTCAATAATTCTACTTGACCTATTTATATTGTCTCGATACTATTATTTCATTTATAAATATAAATGGAACATGCCTTCCGTTCCATCTTGTGCGACCTTCTTCTTCGGTTATTTATCTCTCTTCTTTTACCTATATAGCATTTCTTTTGTTTATTTTAGCTGAGAGACAATATTTAGAAAATATGCTCATCTATAAATATAGTCTGTTGTTGACATTAAAGCGGTTTACGTCAGTTATCTGCATATCCTCAGCCCAGACAGATTCTCTGCACGTACGCGTGGTTATGGAACCTATTGTGAGGGTTTGTGTATCATGACATTGTACTCTGCATAGAAGATAACCCATCCATAATTGGTAAACGCCACAGTATTGATTTCCTCTGGAGACTTCCACACGAGGCCAGTTTATTGTGAGATTATAAAACATCCAACACTTAAGAGGAGCTTTATTGGTTTGGAGAAAAAAAATCACGTTTTCACCTCATTTTTAAATGTTGAGGGCTTTTTTGACACGCTCTAGCTCTGTTGGTGTTGCTCTGTTCGAAACTGTGACGACAGTTTCTATATCAGAAATTTAATGGAAAATGTTTTTGTTATACAAGGTGAATATCTCTTAGTGTAAAAAAATAAAAAAAGGGGGGGGGTGATACTAGATCAAAAATGTAGCAAAATGCCGCAGACCTCACCTTTCTATTCTAATCCGTTGCAGATATATTATAAATCAAAGACTTTTTTGAGGAAACCACGTTTTTGTCCATAAAAGCTGTAATATATCCATTTTGTTTAAATATTTTTCAAATTTACCACTATCACAACTTCATCACGATATTCCACCTGACGTTCGGCAAAATATGATTTTCCAACACCTTAGTGCTCCTCCACATTATTCGAAAGCAATAAAAATATAAACCAACGATATACATGGATAGGTAGAAGTGCCTTCCTCTGTAAAAACAGACTCATCTGCCCATAAAATTCACCTCAAAATGTAGTATTCTTCAACACAATCTGCATTCAGAAGCTAACGGCAAAATTTAGGTCTATGCTCATTATCATTGGATTTTAAACATTACATTGAAAATCTAATAAAATAAATCCTAAATAATAATAATAAATAGATAAATGTAATAACATAAGATCCTCTGATCTGGTGTCGCTTTATTGACGGTTTTCCTTTATTTTCTATTAAACAATAATTTTTTCTTTGCTTTTCATTCCAATGAAGAGTGTATTATGTTTAAAATGAACATTTTCATTAAGGGATTGTCATAATGTTTTATTTACACAAGTTACTGATTTGTATGCCAAATGAGAATACCATGTTTTTTCGGTGTCAAAAGTAAATTTCTCCATGAAATTGAAACAAAATCATTACGTTTAACATATCATTCAAAAGCTGATTAAATTTGCAAGTTTTTGTGAGATTTGACGTTTTGTGGATAGTTTTTACAAAAAAACGGTGAGCGTTGAAGTAATATTAGACATTGTAACTTCCCTAAATAGGTGAAGATCAAGCTGCTCTTTAGATACCAAATTTGTAAAATTCAAGGTTACAGGTACTCAGCTATTATAGACCATTTAATGCTAAATCCGAAAATGTGGTCAAAATTGGAAAAATATTTAAACAAAATGGAGATATTACAGCTTTTATGGAAAAAAAAAAAAAAACGTGGTTTCCTCAAAAAAGTCTTTGATTTATAATTTATCTGCAACGGATTGGGATAGAAAGGTGAGGTCTGCGGCATTTTGCTACATTTTTGATCTAGTTTCACCCATTTTTTTTTTTTTTTTTTTTTACACTAAGAGATACTCACCCTGTATAATATTTTTCGCTAGGGCCTACCGTTTAGAGCAATATTGGTTTGAATGAAAAAAGCTACATTTGAAACTTCTATTTTTTCTCAACTTTGTTTATTTCGAATATCATTGATTATTAGATTAATTTAATTATTAATTTAAGTAATTTGATCCTTTTAATTCTAAATATAAATTGGGAAAACCAGTATATCGACATATCCATGATCTATTGTTTTTCTTAGTCAGAAATTGAGTTTTATTTATTATCAGTTACAGATTATAATGCAACTTAATTATTTAATTAGAGCAGACAACAGTTATAGAATCTTCTTTCTGTTGCAAAATATTCATGTAACGTATCTTTCGGTATCATCATATCTTTAACGTACAATGTTGAAACTGCAAACACTTAAGAATTTATGAACATTTTTAAAAATTAGAAATAAAATTATTGGAGGTTGTAATAATTTGAAAAAGGAACATAATATGAACAGTACTGTTTTAAAGTTTCTTCTGCTATCTTAAGAAACTTTGATATTGTAATTTATTTATTGTATATATATTTTAATCTCTCCTTTGCAATTTTAATTTTTGTGTTGGTATATTTAATTTATTTATTAATTTTTTATCGATTAATAATTTTTATATATATTTTTTTAATTGGTTTATTTAAACTGCTGCCATTTTATGATGTCATTCCTTCAGATGAATTTAGGGACCCATTTGGGATAACGACGCTGGGGGTACCATAGGTCAGAACGTTAGGACCTTAACTGGGTCCAATTGAATTAAGGCATAGCCTATTTGGTCTGTGGTAACCAGAAGTAACTGCTTTGATCCTTGAGTGCTATGATTAGGATCGATTGAATCGAATATCTATCCCATGGAAATAAAAAAATAAGACTTTAAGGCATCGATTTGTGTTATATTAATTCAAGAGCCGATGGCTAAAATATCATATTATTTGAAGGAAATAATTTCGATGCTGTTTTTTTTTTTTTCATTTTATCCAACTTGTAGAGTAATAATTTATTCGTCTGACACCTCAAAGTGGACGGAAACTAAAATAGCTTCCTTCCAAAACGGTCACTAAAAACGTAAAAATGTGATTATTTGAAGATGTTTGTTCCTTTTTTTATATTAAACTAGAAAAAAAAATAAAAAACTTGGTCTGCCATTCCTAGGTGAACGGATTACCGCAGCAGACAAGGCTCAAAGAAACACTTTTGGACTCAAAATTTTGACCGAATATTTCACAAAAATGCTTTTAATCTAAAAGTGTGTTATTCACAAAATCAGGTTTATTAAAGTTAGGGTGTTTAGCCACAATCAAAAGAAGTTAGTTTTGATCAGGTTTAAGAGTATTTTACACAAGAACGGTTATTCCATTCAGAAATGTTATAAAACAAAAGTGGTACATCATTAAATTTTGTGTAAGATAAGATTTTAAAAGACAATATTTGCTAATTTCTACTCTGAGATATGTCATCAAAAAAAAAAAAATTTAATATTTAATTTTTTTTTTTTTGAACATTAAAAATTTCGTCGATTAATTTCATATAACATTAAAATCGGTACAGCGGATTGGCCAATTCACACGTTCAATGCTGGGCCAAGTTGCGGTAAGTCGCTTGGACCATATGGTTTCATATGTTCAAAAAAGTACAGAGAATTGGTAGAATAATGGTGGTTAGGAAAAAAATGAAGAAAAAAAAAATTCGACATACACTGAAAACAGAAAATTTCTGCCCTGAATACCGGTGATTTTTTACTTAGCTAGTTTTTTCCTAATGGTACAAAAATATGATGTAGTAATAATTTTTGTGTATATATTTGGTTTCATCTTGAGAAAATGTTTTTTTTTTTTTTTTAATCATTTTAAACATTGTTTAACAATATTTATTTTTTTAAATTATTATTTTCATTCATTACAGATTTATTTGAAAATATCTGTGTGTAACGAAAATAATTAATTGTTCTTTTCGCTTTTCTTTAACGATTACAAGGCTCTGATTTAGAAATTGATGAAAGGATACTCAGCTCGCTGACCGGAAAACTTCCGACTACAGACTTTTCTCTCAACTTTTCCACCGCTGACCTGAGTGGAAATGGGGTTGGGTTTTCCGTCGGAAAGTTTCGACTTCCCTTTGAGGAGTCTCTCTTGGGAAATTTCCTTTGCTGGTGAGCTCATGGATGAGCTGTTAGAGTAAATACACTGTCTCCACCTAAAATTGGGTACTATATAGTTTTTTTTTTAATTTATGTTATTAAAACCGCTTTATTTTGTGTAATGTTAAAAACAAATATAGAGGTATTTTTTATTATAATAATCGAATTAAATATTACTTGCTGCCTTTTTACTTCAAAATTTATATCAATGGGTACATTACTCTTTATCTTGAAGAACTCGCAGAGCATATTGTAATAAAGAATAATTTTGCTATATACATTATTTTGAAGAACATTTTGTTCTCAATAATAAGATATTATGAAATGCTTATTTCATCATATATATATATATATATATATATATATATATATATATATATATAAACAAAAGAAAAAATGTTTATAAGTATTTTTAAAGAGGATCCTGCCTTTCGTTTACATTTATGGGTTTAATTTTAAGAGCCATGTTTACACTTTGAAAGACTTAGATTAACTGAATTTTCATCTTAAAAATGAGTTAGGTCTTAAACAAAATTCTGTACCAACTTGTATTGCTTCTTGTATTAGATTAGCTTTTGGGGTTTATGTAACGTTTTTTTGTTTTCACAATCAAAAAGTTAACATTATGACAGGCTTTAGCTCTTTAGTTTGTTGCTCAGATCGAAAATTTGACGGCAGTTTCCTTATCAGATATTTAATGGAGAATATTTTTTGGTATTTAACATTTGTAACTAGGACCTACCGTTTAGGAGCTATATTGGTTTAAATGAAAAAAGTCATGTTTAAAACTCCTATTTTCCCACGACTTTTTTTTTTTTATTTATTTTTTTTTAATATGTAAGTTGGGAAAAGCATTAGATTTTAGATAAGCATATCTATGATCTATTGTTTTCCCAGTCAAAAGGAATTGAGTATTTTAAAATTTAATTTTACGCTTTCTTATGAACGTAAACTAATGAACTTATGAACTTCTTATGAACGCCCTTCGCCATGACGATTACAATTTTTTAAAATTTGACTTTTTTTCGGATATATATATATATATATATATATATATATATATATATATATATATATATATATATATATATATATAATTGTTTCAGTTCATACAGAACAGTTTCCGCTTTTAAAAATTCAATGTTTCCAAAAAAACAAAATAGTGTTAAAACAAGTTCGAGGTATATGATGTTCGACTCCTTAATATTTCGTATTTATAATGCATCTTACTTCATACTCTTATTATTTATTTAAATATTATATTTAATAAATATTGTGTTGTTACTATGGTTTAAAATATACTCGTGAAATAATATATTTTTATAAGATATAATTTTAAACTGTATTATTAATTTAGATATATAATTACAAAAAGAAATAAATCTTATCTGTTGGAAAAAACAAAATATAGAAGATAATAAATAACAGCGAAAACGGATTAACGATAAAGAAGTGTATAGACTAACTTATTGTATGGTACGATATATATTAGTATGATTGTTAACAAAAAAAATAAAAGTTAGATGGTTCAAAAATATTACACTGATTTACAAAATTTTAGCTACATTACATGATTAATATTATCTAACCATAAAAAATAAATATAATCGTTTTTTTGCATGAGATTAAATAATGAAATATTATCAATAAACTGAAATCATTCAACGCTGCGCAACATTGTTCCAACTTAACTTCCTACGTGCAGTGATATTCAAATACGTGGGTGTAGTTTGGCAATGCACCTGTGCATTTCTCTTTTTACAAGAAAGTTTTCGAGGTTTTTTTTTTTTTTTAATGAATGAATTATGTGTAAGGATTCTCATTATTAACGGACGTAATATTATTAACATTAATGTTAGCAACTTGGTCTGCCCATTTCGAAACCTTATGAATTGAGCCGTAGAGACATAGAACAGTCTGTATATAAAATTAAAATGTATTGAATTCATTCATAGCCTCAGTAATTATGCCATTGAATCACTATAATTATTCAGTTAGTTTCTTAAGTAAATTTAATAATTTTCTGGTTTATTGAACAATTTGTTTATCACCATTTTCTGAAATAAATCATTATTTATTGAGCAATAAAAGATATATAATTTTCAGCATCACTAAAATTATTTATGGGGAACAATTGAAGTGGAAAGACAATAGTATTGTTTCTAATCTCTCCCGGAGGCATCAAGTCAACTCTTGTTGGCTCTGTAATACTTCACGGTTTAAATATAAAACAGGAAGGGGAAACTCCTCAGTCCACTGCTGTGGTTTGGCCCGCCATCAAACATCGTGGCACTAGCATTGAGTAGACTTGTTTAAGGATATTTTTGGAAATTGAGGGCAGTCCTACGCTAATGGTTCCTCGACAGGCGGCTACTGGGCTAAATAAATAGGATGCTTTTGTAAAAACCAAGGATAAAACAAATAATATCGACCATAATACTTCAATCAAAATGCAATCATTACACTGTTCAACCCAGCCTGAATACAGAATATGTTTTGATGTGTGAATTGCTCCTTAAAATTTGCTGCTTTATTCCTCTTTTTTTTTTTTATCTTGCATGATTACATGACGCCTCCCCTAAAGCTGCACATAGTTTCTGTTAGTTCCTCTTTTTCCTAGTCCTCTTTGAGCTATCTATATCCAGCTGAAAACCGAAAAAGTCTGTTTTATCTATCGCGTACATGTTTCTTTTTCAATACCATAGTACATAATTACCCCCCAGTTTTGTATCGTATCTATTTATTGGAATTTAAACGGATATTTTTTTTTTTTCATCCCCCTCCTTCCCGGGGTTGTTGGTATAGGAGTGACGTCTTCATACATGAACGTCCTTGTCGTCTGAAGTCACTAAACAAGATTGAACTTGTTATATCTGGAGCCTGGTCGGCTGGTCTTTCTCTCTGCACAGTTGTAACGCTGAAGAGTCCTACTAACCCCCCCCCCCCCTCCCCTCCACCAAAAAAAAAAATCCGTAAAAATACTAATTAAATATGCATTATTGTGTTACTCTAACTGATATCTGTATAGATTTATGAAATTTGTTATTGTAAATAACATGGAAATAATTAAAAACTATCAGCCTATTTTGTTTTCTTCGTAACAACTTCTGTCCTTATTCCATATAAAACAAAACCTGTACGTGATAGAAAAGTAAATGGCATTTTCGATATATTATGATATGATATTTTTGTTGACCTGTGTTATCAGCTTAGTGAAGCATCGGCCCTTCGCTGCCAGGTTCCTCCCGATTCTCTTGATTCATCCCTGATGATAATAGATCTATGACGCGATTAACATTTGTGTGATTCGGCGGATATGCCTGTCGAACATGGCCCGGATCTACCGCTGATCAAATACTATAATTGGAAATCCTTTGAAATTGGCCATTTCTTGATCAATATCGCCTGGACTATTTGTAATAGTACCCAGTCAGTTACACTCTGTTGCAGAAAATACTTTATCTAGATGGATCGTTCTTTTTTCAGCCCTAGAATTTATGATTGAGTCTGGTGCTACGAACTATTTATATTGCTAGGCATAATTTAAATTATAATTTGCTGATATTGAAGATTCCACAGACTATAATCCTTGGAATGGCTAGGAATGGACGTTCATAAGATTTCTCTACCAAATTATTCAAGATCTCCAGATACATTCTCCAATAAAATCTGTCCTAGACTACAGAGGGAATGATTTTAGTCATTGTTTTAAAAACAGGAAATAAAAATAAGGAACATTCGTAATTGATAACTGGTGATTCACATAGATATTCAAATATTATTTTATTTTGATATTGAAAAAATATTGCTGTATGTCTCACTCAAGGGCAATTCGTAATATAGAAGGCAATGGATGCAGAAATAATCCTTATTACAAATTACTACTAATCTATTTTATAATATAATGGGATGTAAATAACCATTCTAAGATAGATAAAAGAATTCTTTATTTTATAATTATTTGAAGAACTTAATTTAACTTTTTAGTAAATACATTTTCCTCATATTTTATATGTCTAAAACAGTGTTTTACGAATCAGTTCATTTCGGAACAAATGCCACATTCAACTATCGCGGCTTTGAGCCTACATTTTTTTCTTCCTTTTTTTTCGATAGCTGAAAATGTATTTGTTACTGTTGATTTATTCGATACTAATTTTATAACCACTAATTTAAGTTAACATTCCTTAGATAATACGTTTGAAAAAAATATAATATCGGCCCTTTAAAACGACAGTGAGTAAAAGACTACAATCCACGATTCTTATCTAATGGTCTTGTTGAAAGTTAACTGTTCTTAGACACGCTCCTTGGTTTTTGCCAATTAATATCCGAGTAGTACATATATTTTAAATTTTTCCTTGAACTTTCTCCAAAGAATGATTTTGTTTGTTATTACAGGCATCTGTCAAACGCCGGGTTTATTCCAGGAAAAGAAAATTACCTGGGTTTTTTTTTGCTACTCACATTAATATTTTAAATCACCTGAAATTATTTAATCCCAGCAGTAATAAATAAAGTGTGATTTATCTTATTCATAATTTTTAATAACTCAAAAGATGAACTATCAGATGTCATTCTGGTATTGTGAAAATCTCTGCTTATAAGTAATGGAATTAACTTCATCAATGCTTCCTCAGAAATTTAGCCTATCACCTTCTGAAGCTTTCTTTTTCTAATGTATGAAATAATCATGTACTTCTTGTTTAAACAACACAGTTAAGTAAGAATTTCCCTCTAAGAAGCAGAACACATTGCAAAAATAGAGTTACTCAGGCTGATAAAATATTATGCTTTTAATTACAATATGTTGTAAGACATTTGATTCTACTAAAATCTTTTGTTTTTTATCTAAATTTACCCCGGCAAGCCACCTTAACACTTCAATACAACCTCAACGAGATTCAAACTTGGTGTAAGAAATGGAAAATAAAACTTAATTATGACAAATCCCTTCATATTACATTTACACTACGACTGTTTACATTGACAACCAACCTTTACATCAAGCTGAAAAAGTGACATACTTAGGACTTACGCTTGATATAAGACTGACATAGGATCCACACAAGACAAAAAAAATAGGCATTACAGTTAAGACTGCGACTTCTATACTCAGTCACCGCTCAAAAGTACCTTTAAAACAGAAACTTAACATTTACAGTTACTTGCTAAAACCCATCTGGGCGTATGCATCGCAAATTTATGGACAGGCCAAAAGAACACATATTCAGAAAATAGAAACATTTCAATCGAAATTCCTAAGACTGATAACAGACTCCCCTCCTTATACGATACGCTACATACAGACTAGTTTAATCCCTAATAATTTAGTTTCACGCCTGGAGATTGTACCACTGGGTGCTGACTCCCTCATGCCTGATCATGTCTGTTGTTTCAATGTAACTTCACATTCACGGGTTGTTCATTGTGTATAGTTGTGAATAAAGTTGTAATGTTAAAAATACACGCAATTTTGATTGACACCAAAATCCTTTTGCATTTCTATATTATTCCGGTCAATATTTAAAACATGTAGCCACACTAAGAGCATTTTACTTTTCCCACCGATAGACCGCTACATAATACTGTTATTCCCGCCTGACCTTCGAGTCCTCCACCTGTTCCACCGGTAGATTCACCAAACAAGACATGGATAGGTTAAAATACCCTGTATTAAGCGAGGTGAATGATGGAGTCCACTACTCATTTATGTCTTCATACATGTGCTTCCTGTGTTTTTAAGAGAATTCATGCTTTAAAATTTTAATTTTGGTATCCGGATACCCCTATTATAATATAATTAATCAAACAAATTTAATAATTAAACCGTTTGAAAGTATAAATGTTATATATATAATGTTCTGAATTGTACAAACAAAAAACTGTTTTCGTTATGACTAATTGTTTAAAAGATATGTTAGCATTAATATATTAATTTCTTTATATTGTCTTTTTGCTCTTAGTTTAGACTACAAGAAGGACGGGATATTCTTCAGGTTACTAACCTATTCTACCCAGAGCGGAAGGTCGAGAATCATTTCGCGGTACCACTACGAATTAAATATCAAATGGGTAGGATTCGAACCCACGCCTTTCTGTAGCAGGCATTCTGTGATCCTCACACCAGCACGTTCGGCCGTCATAGTTCCTGAATTATACCTTTATAAATATAGTATAAATAGCCGTTGACTATTTTTAATACGCTTTCAATACAGTGCGTAAATCTTGCAAGTAATAATACAAATACCCCCAAAAATCAATAGGTGGAGTAAAATGTTCAACTCAAAATCAATAAATATAAAAGGGAAAATGTTTAGAGGCAAAAAACCCAAAGTTTTAAAACTTTTTTCAGATTTTGGCGAAACATATAGAAAAATGCTTCCACTCGAAAAATTTGTTATTTACAAAATTGAAGTTTATTAAAATGTGCGTCGAAAGTCATCTCTCAAGCTGAATTTGATTTAGGTTTTTAGCTACAATCAATTATAAAAAAAATTATATACTTATATAAGTTATATACTAAAAGTTGTAGATCATTAGATTTTGTGCAAGCCAAGATTTTTAAAGTAAAAATTTGCCCATTCCTTCTCTGAGATATGTCAATAAAACCAAAAATGATCGTTTGATTTTGTTTGAACTATGTTAAAATTGCAAACAAATCACAAATAGTATAGGGTATTTAGCTTCTACCACAGATGTTGCTCCGACAATTTAATGAGAACTTAATAGTATTAAGAGTATTAATTATTAGTACTACTATATTAATGGTATTGATATCGTTTGGAGACTAAAAAATTACGAAAATCATTATAGTTTTAAACAACTAAAAAAAAAAACGCTTTAATATGGAACCGAACTGAATAGTAAATATAATTTTTATGTAGTGAATAGTTTGTGTTATGGCAATAGACAGCCAGACAATCCAATTATGGTATATTAATTGTAAAAAACGTGGGGTGCTTTATATTAAATGTTACACAAATTCTATTGGTAACTATTTATTTAAAGGAAGCATTATTATTTAAGTCATAATAATAATAAACTCAATGATGTCGTCCATCCGTCTCTCTGTATCAAACGTTTGTTGCATTCCACGCTTTTTTACTATAAATTAACCATAATTTGATTGTCTGGCATTCTATTGTCATAACACAAACTATTCACCAAATAAAAATTATTTTCTACTTTTCAGCTCGGTTTGATATTAAAACGTGTTTTTTAAAATTATAATTTTTAAGTATTAAACTGTATACCATAAACTTTACAAACAACCAAGTAGGTTTCATTTTATTTCGTCGATTAAACATTTTGCAAAAGGTCCAAAAATAAATTGGGCATATTTCGGAATAATCCTTTTATTCTTGATGGTCTCAAATAAACTTTACCATACGTCGTGAATCTACAATTTTCTGTATTTTAATTAATCGTTCATTTTTTTCATTATGAGTGCATTTTAAAAAACAGCAATTTTTTTCGAAATTTTATTAAAATTTTCTTTTATTGTTTAATTTAAATATATTATATTCTTATTCAGTTTATGAAAATTACTCAAATAAATAAAATCGCTAACGACTTAATACCTTGTTTATTCTAAAACGTTGGTAAGTATTAGAAAGATGGACTGTATAATTTGTGGTGTTTCGTAATTTTATGAGATATCAACTCACATAATATTTTTAGTTAGATTCTGAGGAGGAAAACATTAAATACAACGTGATATATAGCGCTTATAATAATTTTATAATCATAACATTATAATTAAAAAGGTATTAAATTAAAATTCAGAAGTGATTCTTTTATCCGTACTAATTTTAAATGTCTGTAATCCTTTGCG
Organism: Euschistus heros; assembly: GCA_003667255.2. Lineage (NCBI taxonomy): Eukaryota > Metazoa > Arthropoda > Insecta > Hemiptera > Pentatomidae > Euschistus > Euschistus heros. The sequence continues at coordinate 1,642,784 of RCWM02000232.1, forward strand.
ACAGTTCAGTTTACATAAAAACACTTGTTCAATTGATGTAAGATGTCAGCTCCTTGCATTGAGTTAGCGGACACTTTCACCATTACATGACTTGACAGTTGCTTTTACCAGTCCACATCATGGTTGGCGTTTGGTAATAATGAAATGGAAATTATACTTTGATTTATATTTATGTTTTTACATACTTTTAGCTATGGTTCATGATTGTAAAAGTTCAGTGGTTACTTGTGATTCTTGTATGATGTGCGGCGTTAACTTTTGGCTTGTGTTTTAAACCAATAATTTGGAAAGCATTGGTATAAAGGTCGAACATATTGCATTTTTTTTTTTTTCTATATATTTTAATACATTTCACAATCCATTTTATTATGTTTTGATCGCACTTAAGATATTTTCCACACTGACCAAATCGAAATAACGCATATCTCAAAAGTGGTGAACACACTGAAAACATGAGAGGAAATATATATATATTTTAAATATTGATTTTGTTTTCACTTTTTTCACTTAATATGATGTTTGTGTACATTTTATTAAAATTGAACCTTGTAATTGAATTCACACCAGAAATTGGAAAAAAAACTAATATAACACACTATTTTTAAAAATTTTGTTTTACTTTTACGAAATGAATAAAAATTTTGGAAAGTTTGATTTATGTAGTTTTTGGACATTCATAGCTTTTCGTTTGTATTGACTTACATTTTCCATTATTGATTTTGAGAAATGGTTCAAAATTTCTTAGCGTGCGTTTTGATTAGCTCTACTTCCTCTTGAAACATCTAATGTTCTTCAGGACTATCACTAACTTTTCTTCCATAACAGTTTCATAAATATAAGAAACGACAATTATATTTTCAAGAAGTTTTTAGTAAGAGATATTTTAACAGTTGGGATGATCTCGTCGGGTTACATTTCAAGTCCTCGAACATTGTTCAATATTTCCTCGTTTAGAAGGAATTGAGTTCTGTAATTATTTTTCCTCCCCACCATCGTCGAATATGAAACCCTCAGCACCATTTTTTATTTTTTGCTTTTTCTTATTTATTTTTGTTTTTTGCAGATTTTCAGAAGTCCGCAGAGCCTACCGACCTACATTATGTAATCCCCCCTACCTCGACCCCACCTCCCCCGGTTCGCGGTAGCTCCAGTTGTCTAGGGTCCCTTGTCGTTAGTAGTGACCGCAACTGGATAGGATATCGTCGACAATCGGACTCCAGCTTATCTCTGGAGTCATGATGCTCTTCTTATGGAGGTAAGGATGTCTTCTTTATAGGTCAAGGAAACGTCTCTTGTCTGTCCACACCTGACATTCTATGCACGTCTTGTCATTAACACCTGAACATTACATTTTCACGGTTTACTAATCTGCATCTATGGGCCCTTGTTGGTAAATGTTGCCTTTTGCACTCCTAAAACAATATCTGCACTTAAAGTATGCACTATTCTTTGCACGTATCCTTTCTTCTTCACCGGCGAATTAAATCCTTGGAAAAACATTACTCGGAAAAATATTAAAAGGATAATATAAAGGAAACTGTTATTTTCTATTACTCTCTTTATCTTTATGTTATATCTTCCATGCTTCCATTTTTCATCTAACTAATTCTTAAGGTCCAATTACTGTGAGAAACCAAGCAAAACAGAAATTATTCCTACACGGACTATTCATCCTTGCTCTTCTTAATTGTTTTGCTTTGATAAAATGTTCTCTTATTAATTTTTGTTGTCTTAAACCTCGTCAAATCTCTATTTTTTGTTTTATTAAATATTATAAAATGTGTACTTCTCATTGCCCAATCTTATCCAAATAATTAAAAATTATTTTTCACCTACTTGTATTTCCTCACATTGTGAGTTTGGGTTTTGGGAATCTGGATGCTGTATAAGTACCGAAGCTTTTTTTTTTCACTTCATTATAAATAATATCTTCATTTATTTTTTAAGTTACTTCTTTGTTTAACTATTATTAATTTACTACGTTTTATTTAAGTGTCTTCAATACTTTGTTGACTTAGTACTAATTTCTCACTGGTGAAGGTTTCTGCAATTATCATTTTATTAAGGCATTAATTATTTAATTTTTTTTAGTATATAACTAGCATATAAACTTTCCATCCACTATTATTATATACAATGTATTTATAAATATAGATACATATGTTAATTTATTACTTCCTTTTCAAAGTAACCCTTTAGAAGGACTGTTAATGATGTGGCTATATATTGAAATTAAAATATAAACATTTTGAAACTCGAAATCTGTACTGCTACTACCCGTGACCAACTAACTACAAGTACAAGCAGGTGATGAGGCCAGAAATTACGTTCAACCGCCAGGTTTTTACCCCCAATTAAGGGTACCCACATAGAGGCTAGGTGTATCTATGGCCGAATAAACAGAAATTAAATTTTCTTCTTTCAGCCGGGTTCGACCTCAAGCCCCCAGTCATAGCAGTTCAGTGCCCACTGGGTCTAAATAGATAAAATAAATACAAAATTAAATGAAGTAAACAAATTCTATATGCTTAATAGTCTATAGCTACTTCTAGAGCATTTCGTTCATGTAGAAGTCAAATTCTGATTTGGCCAGTTTTCTCCCGTCGAAAATAAAGTCATCTATATATAATATGTGTATATTGTATGTATACAATAAATTATTAAGTTATCATAAGGCTTATCTTTTTCTGGAAAATTAATTCCTGGAAGAATTACTATTGCCACTACTAAATACTCGAATTTTAAGAAAATAGTCCATATTCTTTAATGAAATTATCGTTTTCTATTATTTACCTGGGGTGTACTGAAAAGATTGGCCCCTGTTTATTACTCTTCTAAATAAAAACTATTCTTTAATTTAATATTGATTTCAGTAACTGTAACTAATTAATTGATTAATGGTAATTTCATTCATTCTCATATTACAATGTCATCCTGTCAAAAAATAAGCATTTCATTTTATGAAAGGAAACTTATTTCGCTTTAACGTCGTCGGCCTTATGAATCGACGTTAGTTGCTTGCATAATTAGAAAAACTGAATTTTAATATTCATTGATTAGTATCATGCAAAACCTGCACTACTCATGATGTATTCCCTTAGATGATGCGAATTCGAAGTAGTATATGAGTAAAATATTTCTGTAAGTAAAAAAAATAAATTAGTCCTTTGTTTTATAAATATAAAATTTACTTTCGAATTTTAAAAAAAAAGGAACAGAAATGAGAAGCAGTTACTAATGGACATTTGACCATTAGAATTTCAATCAGCCTAGTTCGAGGATACATTTTTCATGTCAGAAGTCAACGTGTAAACAAAGGTTCCGTATATAATTGTCTTTTGCTGCAAATTATTTTCATAAAAAAGTTAATATATTTGTCTGATCTTTGTACGTTTGTTAATATTAATTTTAGCAAATTTTATTTTTTATTATTATTTTATTTTTTTTTTGGACTAGATATTTATGCATCCATCCATAACATAAAATTCATCTTCGCAATACTTACAACACGCAAAGCTTTATCAAAACATAAAATTAAACAACTGCTGTAAAATACACAGCCGATAAATACAAACAATCGAACATTTAAAATGATAAAGAATCACGAAGGAAGTGATCCGTTTCTTTTTGTTAACATTACAATCGAAACTGCCAATTAATTTTTATTTAAAATAATTATCATAAAAGATATTCAGTAATAGTATTTAGAAAACGGCTCACTGTGAGGCAGAATGGCCAAAAAAATAAAAAATAAGATAAAAATAAAAATAAAATAAAAGTTTAACTAATGATCCTATCGACTTACAGTTAGTCTAATTTGATTCAGAATAGAAAATTATGAGTGTGTGTGTGTGTGTACACTTTAGGGAAAGACCAAGAACGATTTGGAAATAAAAACGAAACCCATTGGGAAATCACTCTGAAATCATAATTTTATTGTAATTTCTATTAATTGTACAGATTTTAGTTATTAATTCCTTTAAGGGTAACGGTTCGGATCGGCGACACCACCAAACTAGGTTGACCCGCGCTACACCGACCAGTTCGATCCTTACGCTTCACTTCATGTTTACATTTTTCGATAGTTCATTCCTATAACCTCACATGTAAACAATCACTTCTACAGTTTCAACTTGGATGTGTTGTTTAGTTTGTTATATTGATATTTAGACTTCTTAAATGTAAATAAGTGAAACAGAAGTTAACAAAATGAGTTTAATAAAGGATTAAGTGTTTTATGAATTCATGTTTTCTTATTTCATCTTATCTTATGTGTAAAAGTGTTACAAAACTTAAGAAGATTAATTTGTACATGGATTTGGTGTTTTACATATTTATATTTGTTCTATCAGTTTAAGTGATAAAATTTAAAACTTATAAAAGTGTTACAAAACAATAAGATTTATTTGTACATGGATTTGGTTTTTTTTTATATATATTTTTATTTGTTATTTTCAATTTCAGTGATAAAATTTCAGTATACATATTTTGTGAATGGATTCTTTGTTATCCATATTACTTTTTGTCCTAAAGTGAGACAGATTGTATAATTAATTCAATAAAACATATCATTTTATAAATAAATGTGAGAAAGTATATCACAGGTTTTTTATGTTTTCTTATTTCCACTTCCCATGAGAAAATATAGCAGAAATTAACATCATCACTTTCAACTAGGATTCTGTCTTATATTATATAATGGCTTATAACATGGAGAATTGATAATGTGAAAATAATTACAGATTAAGAGGTAAATGAGACATTACTATATAATTGTAGAACTATTGGTATAATGTTATAGATTAATGTGTTTTTAAAAAAAATTAGAAGCCTGATGATGGAACATTATCTCTGAAACATGTAGCTACAAATTTTAAATAAATATTAGTCATGCCAAATAAATACTTAAGGATTCTTCTGTCTTTTTTATGTTTATAATTTATTATTTTCACTTCTCTGACAGAAAGTTCATCAGGAATTAACTTTACTGGTGGTTCAGTAGTATATTAATTGTTGATTAAATTAATATTAATTAAAAATTGATTTAGTGTCTTATATTTCGATATTTCCTTATTTCCACTTTAATATTTCCTTATTTCTCATTTTAATATTAGAAGGTAAACAGAAGTTAATATTACTTTGAACAAGGATTTAGAGTTTCACAGTAAATGTAGGAGAATAACCTTTCCCTTCTAAAAGCAGCGACTAGAACATGGAAATAAATCGGTACAAGGTTAGAATCGATAAAAGGTATTCTGAGCGGGTTTAGGGGTTGGTGTCGCCGATCCGAACCGTTACCCCTTTAAGAGTAAAAGGGTAAAAAAAAAAAGAAAAAGAAAGAAAAAAAAAAGCTTTTAGATTTTGCTAAAAACAACTCATTTATTAAAAATAAAATTCAAATTGAGAATAAATACAAATAATAGAATGAATAAAATAAAATAGTAAATTCGTAGATACAATTATTAAACTTAAAATAATCAAATATATTCACTTTTACAATTTTATGTAATTGTCACAATTAAATTCAATTGTATTTTTTATTTTTGAAGAGAAAAGATTTGACCCCGGTTGGGATTCGAACCCAAGTCTCCACCTCTCTAGCGTGGCGCCTTATCCACTAGGCCACCGAGCTCGTGTTTCGGATACGAGCTCGGTGGCCTAGTGGATATGGTTTGGATACGAGCTCGGTGGCCTAGTGGATATGGTTCGGATACGAGCTCGGTGGCCTAGTGGATAAGGCGCCACGCTAGAGAGGTGGAGACTTGGGTTCGAATCCCAACCGGGGTCAAATCTTTTCTCTTCAAAAATAAAAAATATATTTAAAAAATATTTATTAAAATAAGAATTATTTCATAATTTAAATTCAATTGTATTATTTTTGATAGCTATTATTTCAATTTATAAGAATTATTATTCTTGGTTTGGGTTGCATAGCGGAAATGTATGGGTCAGATGAATCTAAAACTTTTAAGCGAGATATATGCAATACGCGAAAATATGCACATGAATAATAGGGATATTTTCTCCCATTCATCCCGATATTAATACAATAAAGACCAACTTAACGCGGGTATTAACCCTTATTAATCTTGCTTCAACTTTGTTATTCAGTTAACTAGGTATGTTTGTAATGGTTTAAATTTGGCAGCCACTATGATATATGTTAACTACTACATATGTAAATTCTTCAGCTATTCAACATTCCACTACACCATAATAACTCCCGTATCGAATGTTGGATTTTGTTTTCGATATAAAATATTATTACATAGTAATTCAATATATTTTGTAAAACTTAATGGTCTTCCTTAATCTGTGCCCTCACCCCATCGAGGTTATTTGAAAGCCGATTAATTATTATTATTTAAAAATTTTAATCTAAATCGTTTTATAAGAACAAATTTCTTATGCATATTTATTAGAAAAAAATTAAAAGAAGGCCCGTTAGAACGCTAACACAGCAACGTTCCGGGTACCGCTGTTTTGCATAAATCTTCATTAAAACTGACCTCACTTGATAAAGTAAAGTTGTAACATGGCTTATATACTGTGTGCCTTCGTACTATTTATTTATATTTTCAGAATTCTAAAACAGTAATAATAAAAATGTAACTAATTTTAGCATTCAATTAATTTATAGATGTGTTAATTATTAATACTGAAATAAGATTTAAACTTTTATTGCTACACTTGTATGCTACTAAAGTCCTTGTGTATAGGAATACCTCTATTTCAGATTAGATTTTTTTAATTATTATTGAATACTACTCTTCCAAGTAAAGTCCATTATTTTCAACTACATTCACCTTTCTCCCTGCCAGTAATTGCATTATATGCCGGTACCTTTGATTTTCAAGGCAAAAAACTCTTCGCATCCAATTTTTAGGTCCTTGTAATCACCTTAGATTTGACCTTTTAAAAAAATGAGCCATTGAACAGTCTGTTGTTTTTGGGGCCTAGTGTCTTTTAGTTGTAGTTACTCAGACAAGGATTGGAAGGACGAGTTATCCTACAGGTTGCCAACCTATTCTTGTCAGGTTAGGAGGGCAATGTTTCATTGGGATTCAAACTCACGCCCTTACTTTAGCGCGCTGACACACCAACTAATGATGGGACGTTCTGAGTGGAACGGAATTTGGAACTGGTTCCAGCTTTGAACTGGTATGGAACGAAACGATTCACCCAAGTTTTTCGTTCTAGCTGGAACGAAAACCAAGGCCAAAAGATCTCTCGTTTCGTTCCCCCTATGTAGTAGAGTGTAGATAGCATCTCTGGTTTCGGTCCACCCAAGCTCGTTCCGACTACTTTGTTGCGTTGATCCTGACGCTCTTGGCTCCCTCTCCCTCCTTTATCATCCCACTACCCCGCGCCTAGACATTTCAAAATAAACCGCTTTCTATAAAATTTTCTCTTCTACCGACAGAGCTCAGGTTCTTCTTTCGGATTCTGAGAAATGAACTACACAAGGTTTTACTGCATATATAATTAAATGATTTTTTCGGTATTTGTTCAAAAGCTAAAGGAGCTGCCACTAGAATTTATTCCTCGCCTTTCAGCTGACAAAACTAAAAAATACATCTATTGCTGAATGTTAATTTTCAAGAATAAATATGTCAATATTTTCTGATTAATCTTCAAATTTTTTTTTTTTTCAAAAAAAAAAAAAAAAAAATTCTTGATTGAATAAAACTATTTTAAAAGTATGCATTTTTTTATTAACTAAACTTAGCTGTTTAAACCTTCTTAATATTATAGTACCTATGAAATTTTTATTTATAATATAGGAGAAGATTAACACCCCGAAGTCACAACAAGGGATGGAAAATAGACCGTAAAATATCATTCCTCTTTTTAGTCGGAATGGCCCTTTACTAGAATGTAGTAGGTTCGTCAAACTAATGTGGAACGAAAAGTGAAACAGAACGAAAACTAGAACTGGTTCCAATAGTGGAACGGAACGTAAAATCCTCTTCCCCTTTTAAGTCGAAACGGCCCTTCACTAACACCAACCCCAATACGTTCGGCCATCAAGCCCTCTAAAAACCATAACTGATGGTGCAATATCTGGAGTATGAGGCATATGGGCCAAAATGAGGATATGAGGTAAAATGTTTTCACCTTGCAGTTAATTTTTCCTTAGTCAAATGCTAACGAGTGCAGGGGCATATCAACTAACAAACAAAAAACTGTTAGTTCTGTTGACCAATGTGGAGTGCTATGGTCTTGGTTTGTTCACGTTCAGAGTAAAGGTTTGAGTCCATAGGCACAAGCTCAAAACGCTAAACGCCTTCGAAGTTCCACCAGACACAAAGCATCACTTTTTCCCAATGTGTGACAACATGGAAAAGACCTGGTTTTTTCAATATTTTGTTATTTGAATCTTCAATCGACTGATAAAGTTTTCCACATTGCAAACTTTATCGTAAATAACTTTAAACATATTGATCATATTAATGATTAATATTGATCGTAAAACTTAAGCAATTAATATTCTATTAATATTATCAACTTTCCAGTTCCTATACCTTTGCTATTTCTAATATTCTGATTTTTTAATATTTTGCCGTCTAATAACTAAGTTACTCCGAACTAGGCCGACGATGCCACTATGATGACGAGATATGCAGACTTCAAAACCACTAACATTACAACACATGTAATTTTTATAAACTTTAGAAATTAAACATTAACTTCGACAAGTCACTACATGTAACATTTACAACACAAGATACATACAATACAAGATGCCTGTTCGTGTTGATAGACATTAGTACAAGATACCTGTTTATATAGACAACCACCCAAACATCCAAGAGTCACCTATCAGAGACTTCTTATTAACAGAAGGCCGACATGAGACCGCTTATTGTTATTATTAAATTATTATTTAACATTATGTAATTACGTTTATAGAACACTCTCCAATATTTTATTACTTCATTGTTAAATGTAAAACGGTTGTGAAGGTTCCCAAGTGAAAACCTCTTCGCTAATTGTACTTCCAATTCACACTGGCTTTGTACGGACATTTCTTTTTTAATGCTCGGTGAAAGCAGGAAGGGAAATGGCTCAGAATGTTAATGCTCAAGTAATGAGTGACTGGACGCTGAAGATGAAATGTTTACTTGAATAATAATTATACATTATTAATGCTTTTATCAAACGTTTCTGATAATTTATTTATTAAGAACTAATTTTCAATACTAATGGTTAAATTGCCTTCAGAAAAAAAGGAAATGCCCTTAACCCTTTAACAAAACAAAGGAATGCTCTCTTTTATCACACCCAATATAACTCTTTCATGGCTACTGTTTACAGTAGTTGACTTGCTGCTACTGCTGGCTGTCATGAATTAGCGTTAAGGAGTTCGATTCCGAGAACTGTTCTTGATCGATTGATCCTTCTCTAAGAAAATAAAGGAAGTTTATAAAAGGATTCTGTGAATTTAATTTTCTATTTCAGGCTAATGACAATATATTGTTCCTTAATATAGTTGGTTACTTGAAATCTTCGACGAACACTGTGCTATTTTACCGAGCTACAATTATTTTTACAATAATTATTCATTAGTTTAAAAAAAATTTAAACAACAGAAATTCTTAGATTTTTTTCTTTTTCTTCTGTAGTAATCCCTTCAGTAAAGATGTGTATTTTAAAGTTATATCTTGATCACGCAAAGAGCATTTTATATATGGTACATTATACTGTTTCATGTTCTTTTCTATTTATACAGAGCAATATTGAAGTACATTAATCAACTTTATTCCGGTAATTGTTCGGATCGGCGACACCACCGCGCTACACCGACCAGTTCGATCCTTACGCCTCACTTCATGTTTACATTTTTCGATAGTTCATTCCTATAACCTCACATGTAAACAATCACTTATACAGTTTCAACTTGGATTGTGTTGTTTAGTTTGTTTTATTGATATTTAGTCTTGTTAAAAGTAAATAGGTGAAACAGAAGTTAACAACACGAGGATTAAGTGTTTTGTCAATTCATGTTTTCTTATTTCATCTTATCTTATGTGTAAAAGTGTTACAAAACTTAAGAAGATTAATTTGTACATGGATTTGGTGTTTTACATATTTATATTTGTTCTATCAGTTTAAGTGATAAAATTTAAAACTTATAAAAGTGTTACAAAACAATAAGATTTATTTGTACATGGATTTGGTTTTTTTTTATATATTTTTATTTGTTATTTTCAATTTCAGTGATAAAATTTCAGTATACATATTTTGTGAATGGATTCTTTGTTATCCATATTACTTTTTGTCCTAAAGTGAGACAGATTGTATAATTAATTCAATAAAACATATCAGTTTATAAATAAATGTGAGAAAGTATATCACAGGTTTCATGTTTTCTTATTTCCATTTCCCTTGAGAAAATATAGCAGAAATTAACATTATCACTTTCAACTAGGATTCTTTCTTATATTATATAATGGCTTATAACATGGAGAATTGACAATGTGAAAATAATCACAGATTAAGAGGTAAATGACACATTACTATATAATTGTAGAACTATTGGTATAATGTTATAGATTAACATTGTGTTTTTTAAAAAAATTAGAAGCCTGATGATGGAACATTGTCTCCGAAACGTGTAGCTACAAATGTTATATAAATGGGAGTTATGCCAAATAAATACTTAAGGATTCTGTCTTTTTTATATTTATAATTTGTTATTTTTACTTCTCTGACAGAAAGTTCATCAGGAATTAACTTTGCTGGTGGTTCAGTAGTATATTAATTGTTGATTAAATTAATATGAATTCAAAATTGATTTAGTATCTTATATTTCGATATTTTCTTATTTCCACTTCATTATTTGCTTATTTCTCATTTTAATATTAGAAGGTAAACAGAAGTTAATATTATTTTGAACAGGGATTTAGAGTTTCTCAGTAAATGTAGGAGAATAACCTTTCCCCTCTAAAAGCAGCGACTAGAACATCGAAATAAATCGGAACAAGGTTAGAATCGATAAAAGGTATTCTCGGCGCGTGTAGGAGTTGGTGTCGCCGATACGAACAATTACCTTTAATCCAAATAAAGAATTAAAACAAAATCTCAAAGGATAGGATAGGATTTAGTTATAGAACGATCAACAGCGGAGGTTATTTCGCCATAAAATCTCAAAGCAAATAAAAGTGAATTAAATGCTTAAGCTCCAATAAGCAGTACTATCGAACTGCCTTCTCAACTTCGATACGCATATGATTTTCCAGCATTATTATTTTTTTAATCCTAGTAAAAACAGCTGAGGTTTGTTAACAACCGGGATAGAATACTTAAAATATTGCCTTGATTGTTTTTAACTTATTTCGTGTTTCTAATTAATAAGGAGTAAGAAAGATGTGGTAATGTTTTTTATTCATCCAAATATCATTTCCTCTTCTTATTTTCTGTTATATACTAAAAGTTCACTGGGTAGTGAGCTAGATAGTTTTATATGTACACATAGTAGAGGTTTATGCTATACGTTGTTAAAAAGCCACCTATTGGTAAATCTATAAATGTTTGGAACATTATATGATTAAAGTTAGGGATCCCGATGTCTTCTTCTTGAGGATTTCGCGAAATATATCAGATTTTAGGGTCTTAATAGATTTAATTATAACAAGTGAACGTGTCTTTCTTGCAGAAAGAACGGTTCCTCCTACAGGTTACTTGTTCTTTTTAGAGTAGAAAGAACAAGATTCATTCCGTGGATCCACCTGAAAATTTCAACCCTACAAGGCCGGATTCGAACCATCGGCGCTCAGGTTACGGTAATGCTAAACTTATAGCGTTCTATCTCCCTCGGACAGCTTTCCACTCTTTTTTGTATAATTGGAAGCTTAGTGCTTTTGTCGACTTAATGTTAAAGTTAACTTGGGGATCGATTAAGTGATGTGGTTTGGATTGTGATCGGCTCGGATAACCAAATACACGTTTAATCGAGATTCCCCCATAAAATAAGGGAAATATATTTTAAAAAAATAACATATGGTACCTAATTGACGTAATATATTTAAATAACAAAATAATTCTTATTATGTATGCAATAGTGATATACATAAGTAGAATTATTACTCTTTGATATAAAAACCATCAAATTGAATGATATTGCGTCAGTTCTACATTCGAGATATAAAGTGCCTTCTTCAACCCAGCAAACCTTTCTCGATATTAAAGACGATTAGTTTCCTTGATGACCATCCTCCGAATCTTCCAGCATTACCCTTAGTAATGCTCGTACAAAGATTACTTTATGCCTTGTAACTGTTTTTTTGAAAAAATATATATAATAATAATACATAATAAAATTGAATAAAAAAAAAAATAAAAAAAGATTAATCGCGAGTCCTGAGTGTAGTCGAGAACGATGATCAACTTCTCGTATTTACAGTCCCTTATGAGGGTTCCATTATGTTATAGTAAACTATTTATTATTAAGTTATAAAATATTTTCTTGTCATGAAGCAGTACTTGTAATCAAGAACCTTTAAAAAGTATTCCGAAGTCACTAGTCCAGACGGAATCGCCTAAGCAGCGGATTTCAAATAATGATAATTAGCTTATATAACTTTGGAGATTATGTTTCATAGATATTTGTTTGAGAATTCTAAATTAAAGGATGTCACTGTTACATGATTATCTTTAAAAATCATTTGATCTACAGTGTTAAATTATTGTTTGTTTGTTTTGTTTTTTTGCTAGTGTTAAATTAAAAATAATATATTAACAAAGGTGTGTTTTTCAAACTATCATATTCTCAAACAAACTGTTACATAACAAAATAAATAAATAATTATAAAACCTAACTAAGAAAGAAGTGGCGATAAAGGACTGGGTCAATGCTGTTCGATTGAGAGCTCCTATCGGGGTCGCAGGTCACAACTGCACTGACGTTGGTGGCACATGTGCTAGTGATAAACTGCTGCCCCGCTAAAAGAAATAAATTCTCTTGATCAGATTAGCAATAAATATAATAAATTATCGTGTGCCGTCAATAAACTGCTATCTCCTTCGTTTGTCTACCCATCGCTTTATCTTCCCTTTGGTAGCTGATGTCCTTTTATTGTGAATGATGAGTTGTATTTTTTATTCCCTTCGAGATATACGTTATTTAAAATCGATAATTTTAGAAAAAAAAAAATGATGTTTACCTCACTTTTTGTTAAACATTTGCTTTAAATGCCAGAAAGTTATAAAATGAAATTAAAGTAAATTTAATACTCTACAATTTTTATTCTGAAATTTTTTCTGAGAAACTATCTTGGAAGGCACTAGAAGCAAAAGTTTGAGAAAATTTGTTTGTTTTTATCCCGAAAATCACCAATTTTTAATAACCTATATCTCGAAAACCGTTGGAATTTCGACAAAGTCATATAGAATCAATTTTATAAGAAATTTAATTAGCTTTAATTTAAATTTGTAATATATTTTTCTAGGGTCCACCGTTTTCGAAATAAAATCGAAAAACCCAAAAATGGGACCTTCTTCCCTCTCCCTCACCGTTAGCTCAGCCCCCAGGGGCTGGGACTTTTAGCATGTTTACCTTCTAACTACTCCTAACGAAGCTATGAAGTCAAAAATTATGCACTCTACAATGTGTTTATTGTCTGGACTACAGCTGTATGTTCTATAAAAAGTAAGTAAATTTTCAGTATAATGATATGTTTTTTAACTTGTGAAGAACAGACGTCACGGGGGGTTATCAGGTATCGAATATGAGACTAGTTGAATAGTGGATTCACGTGGCTATGGCGTTTAGTATGAAAGCATAGGTATCTGGTGTGGGCCAAATCAGCTACATGTGGAACATTGAGGTCTTTATGGATAAGTTTGTTACATAATAAGGGACATTGAGAATTTTACGAAGCATTCAGGATTGTTAAATTTAAGCTTAACTCCTTATGTCCAAATGGGTTTTAATACTAGGTCCAATATAAATAAGTCTTTTGTGCTTTTTGGGAGATTTGAAGGCTTTAGATTATATTTATTGAATTATTAATTATTTTTGTTCGAATTTTGTTTAATTGAAAGTATTTTTCTCTTTGGTCAGTATCCAGGTTCAACTGTTGAAACATTAATTTTAAGCATTTCCATCTTAATTGTAATTCCATTATTTGATTATAATTTTCCTCTTTCCCACTAATATTAACTATAAAAAAATATTCGCCATTGTAATTTATTTTTTTTTTCTATGTACCTACCACAATCATTTCATTAACCGCAGTCCATAACTATGTCAAGGAACTACCGCAAATCATATTTTTCCGGTCATCGGTGTTGCATTTCCCCCAACTTTAGAGTCTTCGACCTGCCCTCAAGACACTTTCTAAGAAAGAATTATCAATCAATCTGTTATGGTTTCTCTGTCTGTTATGTAACTTAGTCGTCTCTCTCAAATATGGTGAATTTAAGGACTATAAAATGCGTATTGCGAAATTATCGGATAATGGTAATATCATTTGTGATACAAACAATATAGTAATTAGTACTTTTTTGTTTTGGAATACGTCAATACCTCTCAATCGAATGAAAAGATAATAGCTTAGAAACATTCTGCTAAAGTTGTTATCTCTTTAAGCTGAAGGGATAGACTATTTAACTTCATTAATCCAATTTCAGGCCTAATCTTGTTATCGCTTGGTATTGGATAATACATCAAGGCAATCAATATTGAAGGATAGTTCTGAACCCTTCTCAAGTGTCAGTCTGAGAATATCATAAAAATGGATTCTCTTGAATTGTCTTTATGTATGTATGTGTGTGTGTGTGTATGTGTATATATGTATATATATATATATATATATATATATATATATATATATATATATATATGTAAACTTAAACTGCTATAGCTGTGTATATTACTAAGAAAATATTTTTATTACAAAGGAAAAGTAACCAAAAACGATAATTGGATGAGTGACATGCAACCTGGTTATTAATTTTACTGTTTTTAAATAAAAAACAAGATATATATTCAAACAAAGCGTTGACATTAACAATTACTATAAGCAATAGTTATCTTAACTAAATTTAAAAAGCTTAAGTGGTAACAAAGCAGCCTTAACATAGTGTGTTTGGTTGTTGGTGTGGTTTGTCTATTATTAATGACAGCCTCATTATAACAGAGGTCTGTTGATATAACCGGTCTGTTTGTGGGAAAGATATTGGCCGATTCGGCCTGCTGACCCTGAACAACCTTGTAATGAAATAATCGAAAAATCAGTACCACAAGCCTATGCAACATTTATTAACATTTATTTAAGTATTCAAATATAATAAAAATAATACTCTAGAATGGGATTCATTTTTAGGTTGTTTTTTTTCACACTTCGACGTTAAGCTCTAACTCTCTCTAAGTAATTTTGGTCATTTTATCTCAATATCCATTTTATTTGAAATGATTATCCATAAATTAAAAGCGATTCAAACATATTTTCATGTAAATATAAATAAAAATAAAAAATACTAAAACGATTTTATTTGAATTGAACAAGCGTTATTTCGAAATGTACATAAACACCGTCACTTATGTTATCGTTACAAATGAAAGCGATAAATTTCACATATTTATAATGAACCGTTATCGTTATGTATTTGTACTACTCGTCTTCAAGTGTGTGTGAATGTGCTTACCGTTTTCGTAAGACATTAACCCATTGTACTTTATTGTTGTCTAATATGGATTTATTTGCTGAAACCATGTAGTTGGCAATAGGTATTTGCAACGTCTCTTGCCCTTAGGTGTCACTAAATCTAGTACAAGCTAGGGCTTCTTCTTCACCACAATCCTATCATCAGTTGTGGCATCAGCAGGTCTTTCAGTTATTATGTTATATAACATCTGCGTTAGTTATATTAAGAACATTTATGTTAAGATTATATTGTATATTTTTATTAGTTGACATAAATTTAATACTCGTTTTGTACTCATTGTTTTACAAAGTATAGGTAAGATCCGTAGATTGTTCAGGTGATTTACTTTTCAGGGTCTATGCAGACCGTCATGAAATGAGTCGTTGGCGTTAGTAAACAAAACAGTATTAATCGTGAATGGTGAAGTGTCGTGAAAGCCGAAATATATGAATGGCGTTTTCTTGGTTATTTGACAGTTGACAAATATATAGAATGAAATTTTTAATGAACTTGTTCCTTTGTACAATCTTATTCGATAACACTTACAGTTACACACCTATAATTATTACCTACAGTATTCACAATGTATTAATTTATAATATATAAATATATAGGTATATTTAGGTCATTTATATATATGTGGTGTATATTTAAATACTACCGGTATGTATATATAAATACCGGTACTCAGAAACAACTTGTTTCTTGTCGTTTTAGCCTTTTTTAATTATACAATTAAAACTAATATAAATATCTGATAACTAAATTTAGAGTAAAATTGATCTCTGTACTAGTTATTTATTTCTTCACAACTTAAGAAAATATATATTGGAATTGCGACTAATTTTTACGGCAGATTAAACTCCTTTAAAGCATTAGAAATGAAAGTTCAACCACCTTGTAGAATAGCAATTTATTTTCAGTTGATAAGATTGTCTTGAAATGAGTGGAAAAAGTAATCTGACGGATTTTCTTTGTCAAACAGTTTTACAGTGATCCCTAGATTTATCGTTTATTGATTGTTTTCTCTTGAACACTAGTTGGTAAATATTTTTATCGAATAGTTTCTTAGTCTTGAGAGTAATAATAAGTAATACGTAATAATATTAGAGATAAGAGATATTTCAGATATGGCATACATAATTAGGAAAATTAATAGGTTTTTTTTTTTTGTCTCCAAAATATCTCATTCTCCGAAATGAGTAAGGTGTGAAAACAAAAATTAGGTCGTCTGTAGAATGTCATTAAATCATAAATTAATCTCGTTTAAAACGTTGCTTTTTATTTTTTATTTATATATTTGTTTTTTGTAAATATTTTTCTTGCAATGTTTAACACTAAAACTGCCATGATGGGTCAAATGATGTTCATTACTTAGCTGTTTTATTCAATATCCACTCCTTTATCGTCTTTATACCGAGAAATTTTGATAGAAAAAAGCTATAGATGAAATGTCAGTAGTTTTAGTGTTAAACATTGTTTTCTTTGTCTTAAATTATAATAATGTTTTAGTATTCGTTCATGTATAATTTTTCTTACACAAGTACCGTCTATTATTGTAAAATTCCACGCATCCTTTAATTTAACTTTAACGGAAATGATTGTTTATTTCGTTTAACGTCACTTTATGCTGCTATGGCTAATCGGACGATGCTACGGTGGGAGTCCTAAATTTTGCCTATCCAGGTATAATTAGGATAGGGATTTTTAACGAGTACCTGACATCGCACAGGCTCGGGACCCCCATTTTACGTCCCTTCCGAAGGACGGCATAGCTAAGGATTTTTTACTCCCTTTAAAAAATCCTAAGGTCATCTGCCGGGCTGTGAACCCGCGATCTTGGGTTTAGTAGGTTGCTATGCTAACCACTACACCACAGGTGACCCAAACGGAAATGTTAATGGACATCTTTCTAACATTTACAAAACTTGTAATAACTAAAACGGGTCTTTTTTCACTTTAGCCCAACATTGTTAATTGGAATAAATAAAATTTTTTTTAATCAATTATTGATTAACGCGTTACTAATAGTTACTAAATGTTCATGAACATAACCTTAAAAAAGGATAAGAATAAAAGTAAACAAAACTTTATTGTTTGTTTCCATTTAGAACAATATAATAATTTAATAATATTATTTAGGAAGCCAATATTCCCTAATATTTGTTGAAATAACAAAAAAAGAGGATCTTTTTCTCCAAATAAACTCATCTATGTCTGACAACTCAACTTGTCTATGCATCTATGCTGCACAAAAGTACAATGTTTATATTTCATTCCAGAGACCTTCCCAAGACCACTGTACGACCTCCAACAATCTGAGTATATTATTGTTTCCGGACGTACTGAGTAGGTAATTCATTCTGTTAATTATCTTTATTTCTATTAGGAACGTCATATAGAAAACATAACGAGTTTCGCAACAAACACCTATTGTTGTGGATAAGCCCGTCCAACATTGTATTTATTACTGGTATAACACCCCTCATCTACTTCAACGGTTAAGCCTTCACCTCCGATAGTCATTGGTTTTGCTAAGATTTCAGCTACACAAACCTCAAGAAGCATATTCTTCCATCTGTAACTGTCCTGGAGCTTATCCGCAACACTTTCTTTCAAAGGAGAAGGTGCTACAATTGAAAAACACGGACTGTTGCAAAAGGGATTAATACCATGCCTATCACAGTACCAAAAAGGAGTTTCTCACAATATGGCTGCCATATTATGCATATTATTTGTCAGATTTAGGAGACATAAACGAGTTGGAAGAAACACAATTAGCTGTTTACAAAAGTTACCTGTTATTGTAATCGTAATTGCTATGACTAGTCCATTTTTTAAATTATATTTAATTTTTTTTTTGTTAAAATAATCTAGTAAATGTTTTTAAACATTATAAAAAAAGTTTTTAGATAGATATTTGTTTTGAATTGTAAAGTTACCTACTAAAAAACAGAGTCAATAATATTTTGATACTACTACGTAGTTCAATACTTTATTGTTTTTATTTTGTTCCTCGATATTCTAAAAAGTAATCGCATTTATGTATACAAATATTTTTCAATGATAAATTGTTTTTAACCATTTTCAAAGAAGTTTTAATAAAATTCTGTCTAGAAGTAAGGCGAGGAAGAATAATGATTTGTTAAGGAAAATGTGTACTGTGATTACATAGACTAGTCCATGTACAGAAGTAAAAAAACCAATTTTTAAAAAACCTGGTCAACGGGGCCCTTATTACGCTTGCCCAACTAAAACCATCTATTTTTCTGCTAATTATACAAGAAAATTTACATTTATATCAATTGGGCATCATATTGCTATGGTTTTTGGATTCTGGTGAAAAATTTAGAAAACTGGTTTTACTACGATTTGCAATTGCACGCCTCAAATATAATATCATGAAAGTAGGATAATGCTATAAATTAAATTAGATTAACTTTCCAACATAAATTCAAATTTCCTATTTAATCATTGAGATTTTAAAAAGTAGTATTAAATCTCAATATTTTTTTAAAAACTTTAGTGTGTATCGTTAAACTTGTTCAGACAGTATTTGGAACTTTTAATTTGAGTTTATCATGGAATAGTTTTTTGAGTGTTTCAGTTATTTTTGTTAGTTGTCATGAATGATGTATTTATAACATTTAAATCTCTTATAAATCTGAGCACTGCATTAAATTGCAAGGATAATAATAATTCGTATAATATTTTAAGGCTAGTGTATTTCATAATGCTAGTTCTCTATTTTCAGATAATCTTATGCTATCCGGTCTCAAGTTAGTAATAAGTTAAATAATTAATAGTCATTATTTTTAAATTGCATACATTGCAGTCATAGAGGTGATTAATGGTAGGTGCAGGTGTATGATATGGACTTCAAAAATAGTTAGGTGCAAGAGCAATTTTCCAGGGGTGAGGTTTGGTCTTTACTTTGATCTTGACATCATCTCTTCGCTTCAGATGATATCACGATCAACTGTGATATTGTTAGTTCCCCTCCTTTTTATATTTTTCAGATAATACTTATTCGTGGATCATTCCATTAAAAATGATCCAAAACAATAAAAAAATAATAAAAATAAATTGGTTGTTGACCATTTTTAAAAACATATGCAACCATGTCGTTTCCCTATGTCTCAAAACTTGAAAACTTTTTTTTTTATATTTAACTCAAAAAGTTGATTTATAGTGGCCGATTTTGTTTGTCTCCACACACCTAATTTTGCTATTATTAGGGTTTACAGGAACGTTCGTAACTTTAAAAGTATTTGTCTTGTTAAAAGAAACAAAAAACATCTTTTTTAAGATTTTGCTAGAAAAAAAAAAGGTTCATTAGTTTATTTGCCCACAGAACAAATAGAATCTGATATATTTTTTAATTTGTTAATAATAATATAACCACAAATAAACAAATAACATTTATTGCAAGTGTTATAATACCTGAGAAACAACGAAATTTAGCAAAATTTCACTTTTTGTACATTTTTTTCAATCATAAAAAGAGTCAAAGAGAATCTAATATGTTTTTGTGTTTGTTATTATTTGTAAGTAGTATAACCACAATTAATATTAATTGTATTATAAAACCCTAAATTTGTTATGAATTTTCATAAAATCATATTTTTTGAAAAATCGTAAATTTTGTCTTTCAATATCTCTGATGGGACTGGAGATAAAAATTTGAAACATACACTAATTTTAGTTTTTTATGTATATGTTTCAGGTGAATAAAAACAATTCTTGTGTATTTCACTAAGGAATTAGTTATAATACATGGAAAAAAACGAAATATCAGTTCAGAGCGATATTTTCTAATGCAGATGGGGTTGGAGATTAAAATCTAAACTTATCCCAAATTGTAGTCTTATGGATATGTTTCAAGAAAATATATAATCTTTATTCTAGAAAAAAAAATTCTCACATTTTACTAATAAAAAAGCTGTAACACCTTTATGGGTTTACCTTAAAATAAAGCATTCATAAATTTGTAAAAATGCATAACAATACTGTGATGTAAGGCTTTATTTGTTTATAAATGAATACCAATCTTTAAAGATTAATGGATTAAAACAAGATTTATCTTTATCTGTTTGAAACGTGTCGAAAAGTGGCTTCTGCAGTTTTAACTCGCAGGCGTGTTACCAAATCACATGGGCACTCCCAGACTCTACAGTACCACGCCCAAAAAAACTTGATATAATTAATTGAAAATATATTTTTATTCTGAATTTCTTTTACTGTCGAATCAGTTTAGTTCATCAATATTTTCCAAATCTTTTAAGGTCTTATTTTTGTTAACTGTCTCACCTCTGTTTAAAAGGCGTTGATTGAACCTCAAGGTAATTCTAATAGGTACAAACTGAGGTTAGCCAAGGTTGAATCTGGAACAGTCTGGTTCAATGGAGCTGTGATGCGTATCCTCTGACGTTATTATTTAGGTTAGGTTGGTAGATTTCGTTTGGGTATATGCTTGTCTATATTTGAAAATCAGATATTTTTTGATTTTATAAGATATTCTATTATTTTTCTATTGTTTTTTCTTTCTATTTGAATATGGGAAAAACACTGTAGTCCAGACAACAAATTAAATAAAAAGGTCTTGTGATGTTTATTGAAATGCTCTGTACAAAATATAATAAGTTCTTACCAATGAGAATTGGGTTAGGATATAGCGGTTTAAGTATTTTTTTAAAGGTCTATCTCAAATATATCGACATCTGTCATTTTTTTTCAAAACGATCTTTATATAATTATATATAAGTTCCAATAAGTAACATTTTATTATTTAGTTCGAGAGGTAATAAATAATAAATTTGAATTTTAACATTCACTGAAACATGAAATATGGAAATTGCCATTTGCCTTCCCCCTTTATCTCTAATACTCACTATACAATAAATAAAAAAACCCTTTTTATATAAAACGTGGAGTTTTTTTATTTTTTCATATAATATCGATGCCTTAGCTCAAAGATGTTTGAGTGCAAATTTTCGCAAAAAACGTTTTAAATGCATCATTAGAGCATTTAGATGTTTTGATATTCACTAAAATCTTGTTTGAAGTGCTAATGTAGACTCAGATAGTTCGAATTACTCGTGTTCACTGAATAGAATGAAATTTTAATACCAGTTTTGGGGGTCCAAAATTTCAAATTTAAACACTGCAAAATTTTATTTTCAGCATTTATCATTTCTGTGAGCTGTGGTATTTATGTACAGTACATTTTGCATAGGTTTAATGGTTCTCATTATATATATTGCACACTTTAAAACATTCATAGACCTACTGGTAATTATGTCTAATTATTTTTTATGATTAACGAGAACTGTTAAAAATGTTAGCCAACTTAAAAATATGTCTGCTGAATGTTTTATGTTAAGAATTTTATTTATCATGCAAACTAACTACTTTTTTTTTTTTTTTTTTTTTACTAAATGTACAACAAAAAATAAATAAAAATAAACTGAACTATTCAATACTGCTTAAAATGAAAAAAATATAAGCAATAATAATACTAGTAATTAATTATAAAGTCAGCCTGGAGGACCAAGACTGTCGCTCTATTTACGGTGGGACAAGCCAGATCCCAAGAGTTCCCATCGCTGCTCTCTCAGCTGCGTCCCTGATGACAGACTAAAATATAAGTAGTAGCCTTGGTCTGTAACATAACTGGCTTTGCATTGGCAATTAACTTGCTTTGATTAAGAAAATATTTATATTAAAGAGACATTTATTATTTTGCAAAAAAAAAAAAAAAAATCTTTTTACTAAAGATTTTGCGATATGTTTCGGGCATTTAAACCTCTTAACAAAATTACTGAATGTGTAACATTATTTGTCCCCATTTTATTATTCATAAATCCGAATTAATCCCTATCTTGGTAAATTATTGAAATCACCTTTTTTTTTTTTTTTTTTTTTTTTTTTTTTTTCTTTTTTTAATGCATTTTTAAAAGTATAAGTAAGTTAATATATTTTCTAACCACGTACTGGTGATTTGAGAAAAAACAAACTCATATTGAGAATGGAGTAGATGATTTTCCTCGTTATGATCATTGCCTTGCTTGCTCCATTTTTAATGAATTCTATAGAATTATCTGCGTTGCACTAAATAAGTCAATCCATTTTTTTCTTAGTGTTAAGTGATTGGTTAACTATTTTCAAATACCCTTTTTTGTTTTTAAAAAAAATAGTGAAATTAGCTTTTTTTAAAAAATAATGCGGTGATTTTGTTGTTTATTTTAAATTGAAGCTGATCTTTGTTATAATGAATTTTAATTCCTAGAAATGAAAATAAATGAAGGTTGGGTCAATTATTTTCTTTCTAAAATTATGATTAATTTTGTGGGACTCTATTATTTCAATACATCTTCAAGTGGTATTTATAAGATTCATAATTCGTTTAAGTGATGTCTCAGTGGTGAAGCGGAAACAAGTTATTTCGTTTGTGACACTTGTAAAAAATTCTTAAAAAATAATCATCTTAAATGGCAACGTACGATGTAGAAATGAATTATTAGGTTTTCAGGTCATAGCTATTATGTCGCAAGTCCACGCAATGTCACCCAGTTAAAACTAAATTATTTAAAAAGGAATGCTAAACGTTTTATTTAAATTTCTTATCCACTCAACATGCGAATTGAAATTGTTACTTTTATCTTATGACTTGAAAGCTTGCAATGGATTAATTAATTAATTGTCTGTGATTATGATTTGATTTTATTAAAAGATTCCTTTTTTTTAACTGAATAATATATTTCTAAATTTTTTCGTTTTTAAATATTTTTATTTCATACTAACCGCACATAATAATAGTCCTGCATTTGCAATAATGAGCAGCAAAGCCCATGCATGGGCTATATATATATATATATATATATATATATATATATATATATATATAAAAGAAATGAAGGTGATATAGAAATAAAAATTAAAGTCAAAGCTGAATTAAAAAAAAAAAAGGTTTAAAAAAAAGTGTTAATGAAAATGAATAAATAATAAAATAATGGTAGTTATGTTGAAATTTGGGAGAGAAATGCTTTATTAGGAGACGCTGCCCATTTCAAATTAGTTGCAACATTTCACATAGCATACATCAATCTTGATAGACATGTGGTAATATAATATATAAATTAATAAGGAACAAAATAGAAAAAAACCGTAGTAGTCATTAATTTAACATATGTACATAATTCTACTTGCTAAAATGACTGATCACATGCTGGTTATAAAATGACAGTTAAAAATACAATAAAAAAAAAAAAACTCAGATAACAATATAAAACATAGCTATACCAAATAAATATTAAACTATTAACGTAAAATAACAATATATAATTGTACAACTAAGATAATCATGCAATATATATTATACATTTCTTCCTCTTTTTTTCTCTTACATTCCCCATGCTATTAGTTACTGTATATGTGATGGTTGATTTTTCTCAGAGTTCACTGGATTTTTAAAAATAATGATTATTATTAATCCAATCTCCATCAACTTATGATATCTCTTTTACACTCAGCTCATCCAATGTTGTTTCCCTTCTTCGTTAAATTTTTCCTTACATTCCTATCCTTTCTGAAAAAATAAAAAAATAGCTCCCACTTTCCTCACCTATGCCTTGGTTTAAAAAATTATTATTAATTTAAAAACCTTAATACTGAACCTAAGTTGATTAAACATCTCTTATTTGTTTCTAATTTGAATATCTATGTATGCCTCAAGTATCTAAACAGTCTTAATTACCAGTAGGAAACCAAT
This sequence comes from Euschistus heros, assembly GCA_003667255.2. NCBI lineage: Eukaryota > Metazoa > Arthropoda > Insecta > Hemiptera > Pentatomidae > Euschistus > Euschistus heros. The sequence goes on from RCWM02000232.1 coordinate 1,667,205, forward strand.
CCATCTTTCCTGTAATAATCTACAATTAAGAAGACGTCCGTGACCAGATTTTCCGTGGTGTGGTCCCACATAACCGTTGTTGAAATTTAATGTGATTTTTTTTTTCAATCCATTAAAAGAATTTCTGAACTATATTTTTTCATTTTTAAGCACACTAAAAACGTGTACCTCTATGTTGTGTCGACTCTTCCCCTCAGATCCTACGAACTTAGGTCATATAGATATGTATTCACTGCAGGCGATGCCCCACCTCCGATTGGCTACTGCCGCTCCCACGAAGATTGGTCGAGATGATCCTCAATGCTCCTTACATTATGCATTCCAACGGCTGCCCCTGGCCGTAGGACATCCTCTCATCTCGGCCCCTGCTCACGTCCTTGCTCAGTTGAAGTAATCTCCCACTGGCCACTTTTCCATTCTCGCTTTATCGGCGTGACCGTCATTAGTCTAGTCTAGAAGAGGTTTTTCTTAATAGACCATTCTAGAGTATCAAGACTGTATTTTAAACATAAAGAAATCTTCATTTTTTTTTAGTATATATTTTTTTATTTATTCATCTATTCATACAAAAAATACTATATATAAGAAAGAAGCTTTCACAACGGTAAAGTAATGATTAAAATTTTAAATGTCTTACTATGGAGCAAGACGGTGTCCTTAAAAACAAAAAAATATATACTTAAATGTTCCTAGAGAGTGTAACACTTTATTCAGGTGAATCCTGGTCTGTTAAGGAGCGCCAGGCCAAAAGACTTCTAGTCCTAGAAATGGATTATTGGAGGCGTTCCTGCGCAGTATCGCGGCTTCAGAAAGTTTTTAACACTCAAGTTAGACAGAAAGTGGAAGAGAAAGTGTAGCATCCTATACACTAATGAGGATATGAGGCTAAAGTGGTTTGGGCATGTTATGAGGATGGGAGAAGAACGATGGAGCCCGGAAAGAAAACGGAAGAAAGGTCGACCTAGAAGACGTTGGGTTAAGGGCGTTATGGAAGGAAATAGGGGAATGTGTATGGGAGACTTGTTAGACAGACAAAGATGGAACTAACTTATTTTTGGTGAAGATATATGACATATTGTTGTAAGAATGTCTTATAAGAAAAATCCGTCTAGTAGATGTGAGTATAACGTTCATCATGTCAATTGCTTGTAAACGAAATTCCTACTGGTAGCACTTCAATAAAAGTTCTTAGAAGGCCCCGGAGGCCATCTTCTTTTCTAATACCTTTAGAGGGTTATAGGGAATAGAATGGGGAACTGAGAGACTAGTGGATGTGAATTGTTATTGATTTTACTATGACAGGCTAGGTATCTTGTTCGGGGTAAATCAGCAACATATGGAGCATAAAATGTTTTATAGATGTCTATTTTTAAAATATTTATTAATAATATTTTACGAATGTTGCCAAAAGGCTATTATATACAGATATATGTTAAAGGTGTTCTCTTAAGCATCTTAGAGAAGCAAAAAAATATTTTTTTTTATTTTATTTTACCTACTCAAAGTTATTTACAGTAGGAAAATAACCTTTACAATAAAAGTTATTTACATAAGTTGAAATATAATTTATTCAAAACAGTTTTTTATCGATATTTACGGTTTACGGAAATTGGTGTAAGTGAAAAGAATTTTTGTATCTGTGAGTGCAATATTCAATTGAAGGATATTTATTCATCACAAAGTAAGGAACATTAAGGATTTTTCGAAGGAATTTGGATTACATGGGTTAAGAGATGAATTAGATGGTTTAGAAGAGCCCCAGATCTCAACTCCGTATGCCCAAATAGGTATGATTAACGTCATATAAATGAGTATTTTGTAATTAATCGGCATCCTACAGCGTTTGTCTTGTAAACGTTGAAGTCGAAAACTACGTGCAGTTTCTTGTCCTCTTAGTCTTGTACGTGGATTCCAAGTTAAACATTTGTCC